>JAEAOA010000270.1:2752500-2772500 GCA_016746295.1 Potamilus streckersoni | reverse complement strand
CCTACAGTCGGTAGAATATTCTCACAGTGTGGATTTGCTATGAAACTGATAATTTGGGGTTGGGGGTGGGTCGGGTCATAAATTTTGTAATTTGTTTAAACGGATGATATTTCTTCTCGCCTTCAGTACATCTAAAGGAAAATTGCAATGTCTGAATAATTATTTGATTTATCCAATATTAATGATTAAAACATTTTTAAATTTAAATGTGTTAAAACATTAATTATGTCTGCAGCATGGTGCCCCAGTGCTAGACATCACTATAAATTGCCACATTGTAGACATTATAGTGATATGACTGAAAAAATTGTTAAAGCTACCTTAAAAATCCAAATCACAAATACACACATATTATTTATACCTCATGTAAACCGCTCCGGTGGCCTAGTGGTTAGAGCATCTGTCCCGCATGCAGGAGGTCGTGGGTTCGATCCCCTGTCGAGTCATACCAAAGACTTACACAAATAGTACTAACAGCTTCCTCGCTTGGCGCTCAGCCTTAAGAGGTTAGTGTTAGGACTGGTCGGCCTGGTGTCAGGATAATGTGACTGGGTGGGACATCATGCCACGTGCTCGCGGCATGATGCCCCATTACTATAAACTGCCACACTCCAGGCATCATATCAATACGACTGAAAAATTGTTAAAGCTAAGTTAAACATCATAATCACATCACCTCACCTATACCTCGTGTACGATATTTTATATTCCACAGGTAAGAATGGGCTCATTCAACACATTGCTATAATACTAAGTATATCAGGATCGTTCAAACCTACCTACAGACACACACATACATGCATATTACATACATACACACGCACGCACACATACACACGTACGTACATACATACATACATACATACATACATACATACATACATACATACATACATACATACATACATACATACATACATACATACATACATACATAGTGACCCAACTAGCCGAGTGGTCTAAAGCTCTCATCGTTACGGATCACTGCCATTTCACCTCTTTCTGCGTGCGTTGGAGTCTCAGACCTAACATATGCTGAAAAATGACGTTAAACTCTATAACAACAATAATATGCATACATACATACATACATACATACATACATACATACATACATACATACATACATACATACATACATACATACATACATACATACATACATGCATGCATGCATGCATGCATGCATGCATGCATGCATGCATGCATGCATGCACGCACGCACGCACACACACACACACACACACACACACACATACATACATACATACATACATACATACATACATACATACATACATACATACATACATACATACATACATACATACATACATACATACATACATACATACATACATACATACATACATACATACATACATACATACATACATACATACATACATACATACATACATACTTACATACATACATACATACATACATACACACACACACACACACACACACACACACATACATACATACATACATACATACATACATACATACATACATACATACATACATACATACATACATACATACATACATACATACATACATACATACATACATACATACATACATACATGAGCTTCTGTAACATGACAATGTAGCTTATTCAAAACAGTTTCAGGTACAAAATCGCTGAAAATAAAGCGCTGCCTGAAGTAGTACAATATTGGAAGTTTGAGACCAGCTCACCAGATTCCGGTTTTCAGGCCAGAAACCCCTTCTTTATTTCACAGAACTTTTTGCCTACTGATACTTTGTTCACGCATGTGTCTGTACTTGTAGCCCTCATGAGTCCACACGGAAGTGGAAGTTTATCATGAGATGATTAGACTCCAAGCAGATTGAAAAGCGAGATGGTGCGTTTCTACCTTATTATTTCGTATAATTTTACGAAAGAGACACGAAAGCTGCCATATAATGTTTCAAAGACGTGTAAGGAGCATTTTAAGAATTTAACTGGGTATTGATTCAGGCGGAGTGAACACGACGAAAACTCGATTTAGAAGATAACAAAATGTGTTTAAAGTCATTGAACGAATTTGTACAAGAAAACCTCGTTTCACTGACGTTGATTGAGCCACCTAGTGAACACAATGACGTGTCTTGCGAAGACAGCGACGACGTCGGAATGACTAATGAAGACAGCGAATACATTACACTTACCACTAAAGATAGTGACAACAGCGAAGGCCACAAAAGCATATATCAAACAGGGATATACCTTCAACATTATATATCGAAATACCGTTTCAGTAAAACATTATTTTAATGCAGAGATACAGAGCCAATACAGTTAACATTAATGTTAATCTAGAGACTTTCAGGTTTAATGATATGTACATTTGAAACTCTTGCATGTCAAACATACCATAGACAGTCAGAGAAATGGCCTAAGCAAAGGCGGGGCCAGACTTGGATCATTTTAGCGTGGACACCTCCTTTCCCGAATTACGCAAGGGGACTCATATGAGCACGGAAATAAACGTTTTAGACAAGTTTTGAGTTATATTGACGTTAAACTTTTTCAATCGTTTTAAAATTTCTTTCTCTCCAAAGATATATTTTTAAAAAGTACGAACGCGCTGGGCTCCTGTGAGCGCTGGGACAGATTGGGCCAAATTAGTCCAATCGGTCTAAGGCCGGCCATGAACAGTCACTTTCGAGCTGATCGGTTGCACAACCAGCTTGAATAAAGTTTCATCTGAACATGAACAATGAATCAATTCCAAGATGCGGAGTCTACCAAGTTGTAAAATAACCTGCGCACGAGACACTATCCTGCATTTTAACATTACCTTTTCAAGCCCAACATGTTTAACAGTTGTTAGTAGTATCACTGGATTCAGTGCCTACTAATCTGATAAAGAGTCATTTTTGGAAACGCACACCATAAACTGAGAGAATAGAAGAAACAGTATCTTTTGCTTACATACATACATACATACATACATACATACATACATACATACATACATACATACATACATACATACATACATACATACATACATACATACATACATACATACATACATACATACATACATACATACATACATACATACATACATACATACATACATACATACATACATACATACATACATACATACATACATACATACATACATATTGTGATGCATGTATCGAATTTTGAAAACTCTTATAATTATTGATTAAATGAATTGTACTAAAGTCATCTTAATTAAAGTAGAAAGGGCTAGAGATAATTATATGATTATTCCCATTTCATCTCTGAAAGTCAAAGGAAATTCGTTCCACGGGACGAAACTTGACCGAGTAACCTGTTATGGTACAAGGGTTTTGGCATAACACTCTTTCCAAAATCAACCGGTTAAAAGGGGAAGCACGTCGATAATTGATTGTTCAAAGGAACGTTAATGGCGGCATGATTAGCTGTTTGTCAATCAAAAATTCTACGTAGAAGATTAGGAAACAGTCGATTCGGATTGGTAAATGGAAACTTAAGGTCGTAACTCTTGTAAGGAATTAGGGATTTTTTGCTTTGGAAAATTCTTCAGTCTTCAATCTTATTTGCGAGAAGTAAGAAGGACTCCGGACTAACGTAGAAGTACGTTTTTCCCGATATTGAATAAGGGACCAGATAGTCGTTTCAGATATGAGACAGACTATACGTTGGAGATTCGTGGAAAACGAATAAGAAATGGCAAAGGTATGCAATCTTAATTTCCAGATTTTTATATGATATTTCATTTGCTGATTTATTTACAAATGTATTATTATTATGATGTATGTATGAATGATTTCATTTTTCAGGGTTTTAGTGAAATGTTATGACATTCTATTCTTTGGTTTTCTAATTATCAATTTATTGGGTGAATTGACAAGATTGCATTTAATTGAATGTTCAGTGAGAGAATTGTCAAGATTGCATGTAATTGAATATTCGATACATAGGAGAGCCTAGGAATTTTCAAGAATTAAGCCTAAAAATGATGGGTAATGTTCGTAGATTTACGAAATAAATCTCAGTCTAGTATGCCATGTATTGAGCGTATATTCATATACTAGTTCGTAACATTAAATTGATCTATTGAGTGTATATTCATATACTAGTTCGTAATATTTAATTGATCACGTAAACTACTTTAGAATAGTTAGATTTGATGGATGAAGCCATATGTAAGTTAAAAATAGACTGTATTAAGTAGCTAGCTTAAAGTAGAGAAGTCTACGGGTGTTAAATACGGGCACATACGTGCTAGCCGTGAAGTGGATTTTAATGTTCCCCATTAGCGTGACCCGAATTAAGATCAGGACATGTAATGGCCGTTTCAGTTTGTAAACATAGGAATTAGTGAACGTGAGTACGGCAGAATTATGCATTTTATTTTCTGAGCTGGTTAATGTGTGTGTGTGTGTATATATATATATATATATATATATATATATATATATATATATATATATATATATATATATATATATATATATATATATATATATATATATATATATATATGTGTGTGTGTGTGTGTGTGTGTGTGTGTGTGTGTGTGTAAATGTGACCTATTGTCTATTTCGAGACATTTTATTTATTAAAGGAAACAGCTCCCTGAAATTTCATGAAAATTTCCTGTACATATTCCAAGTTCCTGAACAAATTCTGCGAAGTATTCATCAGAAGAATTCCCAGACGAAGTCCAGGTCTAGAGACGATCGTCAAATCGTACAAGTTTCGCCTGGCAAGAGTCCAGGTCTAGACGACTAGACAAAGGTTGGCAGTGCAGGAACGAACGGAATATTCGATGTCCGGATAAGATAGATGATGATGTCTTTCATCGTTGAACTCAAAGGTCACGACTCGTAGGCTATGACGAAATTGAATTAATTTTGTCACTGACAATTAATCGTAACGTGAATATATGTATTTTTTATTTAAGTACATGTTAGTACATTTTTCTTCTTTTGTAACATAGAAATTGATTTCTTCCATTTGAAATTCTGTTGTTTGAATTGATTAAATTTAATATTTGTTCATTGAAATGGGGCTCGTTGTGTTTATTTCTTCAATATACTTGTTCAGAGATCTGCATTCTTCTTTCTTTCCATCCACACTAGGTAAATTACATCGCGGGAGGTCATTCTCTAGCAACGAACCGTAGTGGAAGAGGTGGTGTATTTTAAACGCTACCAATTTATCACACATATGTGGAATGTCTCGAGGAAATTTAAAAAAGAAACAAATCATAAAAAACATGGAGTAAAAGTTTCTCGAAACGTGGGAAATTTCTAATCATGCCTTGAATCTTGACATGACTATGATTTTTAAACGTGTCAATATAAGATTTCAGCGGCAACGTTAACTCTCTCTCTCTCTCTCTCTCTCTCTCTCTCTCTCTCTCTCTCTCTCTCTCTCTCTCTCTCTCTCTCTCTCTCTCTCTCTCTCTCTTCATCTGAGATTTCATTATCAACAATTCAGTCCAAAATAGTGTTGTCCACCTCAACTAACTCTAATTTTTCCGCCTAGATATAGAGAAATTCACCTAAACTTTTATATATAAAGTTAAATGGCTATTGGATAACAGAGACATGACATTATGCCGTTAAGGCTGCTGAACAAGTACGACTAAATCAATTTAAAATTCTTACGTTGCACAGGCTCTATCATGATTGACAAGATTATCGAGTAATTACTCCAATCGAATATGAACCACATAAATACACATAAAATATATTTAAAAAGTTACAAAGGAAACCGCTGTGATGTGACGATCTAGCGTGTGAAAATTTGATTATCAATAATTTAACAAACTTGTTGGAAATGCAATAATATGTTGCAGAAACATTTACACGTGATTCACAAGAACAACCACCTGAGTACCAATAAAAGTTATCAGGCAAATTGTAAATTTTAACGAACCGGCCTAATTTTAATATTCCTTTAAAGTTTTCCACTGAATTACCGGATCCTGAAAACCCGGAGCATATATGTTGAATTGTAAACTATTCTCGGATATGTGCCATTGTTTCGTCAAAAAAGAAATTGGACGGATGACTATTTTGGGAGTTGATGATACTTTGAAAAAATCTAAACTACTAATAAAATGTCCAACGAGTTTCTTACTATTCTTTGCATTTATAGAACCCTAGGTGAACGACTCATCATGAAGTATTTACATGTTGTTCTCCGCACATTGGAAGAAATATTGCAAAAATATAAAGGACTTTGTTCTTGGAGAGGTTTCGAAAAAGGAGCACGATTAGTCAGTGTATATTCGCTAAAGATATCATGGACCCATTGACGTTTCACATACTCACTGAGGACATTTATTGTAGATGATAAACGTGCAAGAGTTATGTGGCGTTTCCGTTAAATCAATGCCTCGGTACAACGTGGTATTGCAAATACAATACTTAGTGTCCTTTCGATGATTACGATCTTGTCAAAGAAAACAGAATTTATTATGGTTTTTAGGCACCCATCATCGCTGAGCAAAACCGCACAATCAAGATAAGCATCGTTGTATTATTTTTGGCATAAAGTCCGATCTCAACCGTTTGGGCGCCATCTTGTGAATAACTCATTCGTGTTTTCGGCAGAGGGTGGTCGAAAATGTGCTTGGAATGTTATTGAACTTTCCTCAGGCGCGTACGACACTGACTCAGTCAATGATGAGATCAGAAGGATAATTTCGTTGGTAACCGGCAAAAGCTCTAAAATTTTTATACGCGAATACGAGCTCACGCTCAGCTTGTTCATCTCGATCGAATCTCGACTCAGTTGGGTAACTATCACAATGTTGCAAGCTACCTCCATCGCCGAAAAAGTTTCTTAGTTGGCGGAAGGTATTTTCTGGACTCCCTCTGAGAAACGAATCATACGCATTTGATACATGAGAGACAGTTACCGTTCAGACTTATCCGAGTGAAACGTAACATCTCAAGGTTAAATATTCTTTGGATTCTCCAAGAATGCTGCACATGGTAATGTGCCGGCGATTACTCTTTTGCAAATTGTGTGGTGGCGTTGATTTTTCGTCAAGCTGGTTTCCTTCCTTCATTCAGAACCTGGAATTAGGCGGAAACATACCGGTTCTCTACGTGATAGATGACACAATAACTAACTCGTTTATTGTCACAATACTTTTTATTTTTTATCTCGTGCTGTAAATTCTTCCAAGTGAGTGATTATAACATGTTGGAGCCCAGAATTCTTCTTAGATTTTGAATTTAATGTTTGATTTGTGTATGTAAGCTATATATTCACATGAAAAATTGCTTACTGATGTGTGTGTATGCGTGTGTGTGTGTTGCCTATCGTATATATATATATATATATATATATATATATATATATATATATATATATATATATATATATATATATATATATATATATATATATAGTCATTTCATGCACAAGACATAAGCTTTGCGTCTACATCTTTTAATTGTTTACAAATTATTTTTTCCGCACTTACCATTCTTGAATGGAATGGATACCGTCATATATGCTTCTGTATTCATACTATTTGTTATTATGCGACAAGTCATTCTTATATATTCATTATATTCGCCTAGATTCACAAAATGCACATGAATATGACCTATCCCAGTGAGTCAGTTTGTGATTTTAACGGTCTTTTGTTTGGAGAGTAACTAATGTCAGTGCGATAAGCACTGTTCCCGAATTCAAGGTCTCTTTTCCAATTTCAAACATGTATACCTCACAGTGTCTTTTGTATTACCTTCTTAAACGCTTATAACACGTTTCTATCTGATGCAAAGACTGTTATGTCTATAAAGGATAAATATTGCAGACCAGGTGGATGCAGACTAGAATTTGCTTCAATTATTACGCGCAATATTAAAATCCTACCACGGTATTTATTTTTATCTAGCTTTAATATGAACAAATAACTAAATTATATATTGTAATTTAATATCATTGATAAAAAATTCCTATCTTTAATTGTGATATTGTTCATAAGTTTTCAACAAAAAGATTATTATTCACTACAAACATGCTGCAAATGGAATTCTGATCGGAAGCCACACTGAAAATTACTTTGGGACTCGGGTTACATTTTAAATGCTCCATTGTGTACTGTGATGCATTTTTTAAATTATTTTTCATCGACGTTGCTGTCACTAAAGTTGTTAAATGGAACGAAATAATCCCATTTTGTGAAAGTAATTTTTTTCGAAAATCATGGACATCTAACTTAAGTGGCTTTACCTAAGAAGAACTGAATAAAAAATTAAACCTTTTTTAAAAATAAAAGAGGCTAAGATATAAAAATGGATCTAAAATATGTTGGAGGTAGTGTTGATAAATCTTTCTGAGAAAGTATGCTTCAAATACATTTTGAACAATAGCTTAACCCATAAATTAGAATTAAAGTTATGCTCTAATTTTCTTTAAGTTTTCTTTCGTGCGTATTGGGGAAATGATGCGTATAAATTACATCAATTTGCGGCTTTATTTAAAAGACCATAAGGAAATAATTAAATACAGAAACAAATTGCTTCCCTTGATATACAGGTGATAAGGTGCGGGGAAAAAGATAAAATTTGCGGTGATAAATTGATAAAAACTAAATTAAGTGTTATAGCCGTAAATCTTCCTAATTTGTTATTGACTTTCCCTTTTCTGCAATTATATTTTCTTTAGATTGACACCTTTACAGCTGCTAATCCAACACGCCCCGTTAAGATCACGCTAATGACAGCGAATGTATGATAGAGATACGTAACGATTGGTTAGTAGCTGAAGTGAACAGCCAATGGAGTGACGGGTAGGGTATAATTGTACTTGACAATGTAAAATAGCCTGCAGTAGTCTCTAACGTTAAAGTGGGCTGTTTACAATTCGGATATATTTATCTGATTAAGAGTAATAGGGTAGATGCTTAACTTATTGAATGGATGAGTGCAGCCTATAGAAATTGACCAGTGTCAGAGGAAATTAGAAAGGGCACCGAAACATTTGATTTATATTTACACGTAATCAAGTGGACAGTCAATTCCTTATAAGTAGAGGTTACTATCAATTTTGATTCATTCACAGTCTGCTTTCAGCATTTGAATGATGTCTATATTGTGGAAAAAATTACTATGACAAAGAGATTCTTGTTGTTACAGAATTTTAAATCTTTTTTAATCTTAATTTAGAGCAAATCCCGAAATTTATCGAGGATTTCATTCATTCGTGGCTTGGATAGAAAAGGGATTTTTTAACGAAGTTTTGGCTGAAAGACAAAATGAAATTTTTGGAATCATAAAAAAAATTTGTCTTGGTATCAGATTATCATATGCAATTGAATTGTGAGGATCTAGCATAAAGCACCTACAAGAGATGATGATGCAAACTGGAACAGTTTCTCAAATGTTTTCCGTGCCTAATACCATGTGGCCATTGCCTTATCCTATGAAGCCATACGAACTGACTATCCACCCAGCATTTTTGTCCTCCACTTATCGGGGTCTACCCGTGCAATACGGACACCATACGAGCAGAGGAAGCAAGAAGTCACTGGAAACCTATCCTTTAGATTCAATTCAATACGACCCGCTGCCTCCTACAAAAACAATGAAGACAAAATCGGACACTTTTACAATAGATGCAATTTTGAATCGCCCGAAAACAGCAGATATGATGTCTTACTCAGACACAGAAGACAAATTCTTGCCAGCCTATGGCACGGAGCAGTGCAATGTTTTGAAACACAGAGAGCGAAGAGTTCCAGAATCTGGGCATCCATACTTAAGACAGAGCAACTACGACGGAAAGAACTCTTACAGAGGGCACTTATCCCCACCACATTTTAAACAGATCTCTCAAGATTTAGACAAAGGTAGAATTTTATTTCCTCTTCGACTTCTATCTATCTATCTATCTATCTATCTATCTATCTATCTATCTATCTATCTATCTATCTATCTATCTATCTATCTATCTATCTATCTATCTATCTATCTATCTATCTATCTATCTATCTATCTATCTATCTATCTATCTATCGATAGATCGGCCCGTCCGTCTGTCTATCTCTCCTTTCTCCATATTCTCCGATACGGACGATTCATTGCAATGATATATGACGAGAGAAAAGAGAATTACAGAGAAGAGTAGGAATATAAAACACATTTAAATGCATTTTAAAAAAAACATATTTATTAGATGATGCCCTGGACATAAGTTTTAAGACAATTTGCTTCTTTCACTGTTCCGTCCCCTCCCATTTTCTTTTTCGAGAAATTCTAATTTTTTAATCTTATTTTAATACCATTAAAGTATTAACAAAATATTGTGATACTAAAAAATAATTATAATTTATATTTGAGGGTGGTGGTGCAAATATCATGATAACCGAATTTACATACCCAAAACGAAAAAATCCCCAAAAACCACTACATCGGATTGCTTGTGGGGACATTTTTGACAGCCTTGCATTTATGTGTTCCAACCCAACACAGTTTGATTTTGTTACACTCGGGTCAACACATTTACTATAGATTGCAATGTAATATTGAATTCAATAGATTTTGTTGTTTTGATATTTCATATTGTATCGCCATGTGCGTTAACCAAAACTTTTAATTAATTCATACACAAACACACACACACACACACACACATATATATATATATATATATAAAAATAAATATATAAATATATATATATATATATATATATATATATATATATATATATATATATATATATATAAATAAATAAATAAATAAATATATATATATATATATATATATATATATATATATATATATATATATATATATATATATATATATATATATATAAATATATAAATCTATATATAAATATATATATATATATATATATATATATATATATATATATATATATATATATATATATATTCGACTAGTTTTCTCTTAAAAATAAATACTGCATCATTAAGTATTTGGACGGTCATAGTGAAAAATAACTCGTGGTAAATAACGATGTTTTGTTCATTTATTTGTTTAGTAATACATATAATTGTTGAGCGAAGTTTAGAGTAGTTCACTGTCTTAGTTTATTAACCTGGATGTTACTTACATATATGTCTGTATGCCTTGATGGACTTCAGCTCTATAGAATGACATTTTATAAAACGATTGTGAATTGTATTTTATTTTGAATATTATCTTCCGTTATTTCTACTTTTTTATGCCATTTTCTTCTCTTGATGTGCATGTTTGTTCTTCTTACTTTCATAGATTGTAGTTTAACTAAACATTGGAAGAAATAAAATTATAGCACGAGCATATAATATTTTACAAATATAGTTCATTCGTTAAAATCCAATTATTTCTGCTGACATGTTTAGTTCTTGAGTGTATCATTACAATGTTACACAGATTTGACCAAACGTTAATTGAAATTGCCCTTCATTATATTGTGCAATAGAATTTACTTCATTTATGTGTATATTTTCATTGAATTACCCATTTCCTGTGGTGAAATTAATAGAGTTAACTGTATTAGCAATATTCCACCTCAGTCGAGTCAACAGTATCACTTGCCTTTCTTTAGGAGATAAAAGGGGTATTTCCTTATTGACAAATCTCGAGACTGCACTCTGATGCCCCGAACCGTTAATTTTATTTATTTTCAAGATCGTTGTGTCGGCGGTCTTAAGTTCGAGGCGAGACTCTGTGGCTTTTAAGTTTAAATATACATCCAAATATGTTCTACTTCAGGCAGAAATTATTCAAAATGTTTTGAACTAATGTCTTTCTATGCAATTATGAGATTTAAAAATTTAGCTATATATTTCTTTCCAACAAAATTCAGTAAAATGCATGGTCAAGCGAGCTAAATTAGGTTGGTTCAGATACACAAATGAAATAATATTTATTCTAATCAAGTAAACTAGATTATTTATTACATTTATGCACTTCATTTGTATATACTCATAAATGAATAAAATAAAAATCGTCAAAGTACCTGTAATCCAGTTTAAAAATCAAGGAAATACAGATTTTAAATTATCGGTAAAAGATGCAATTATTAATCTGTTAAAAAGTTAACCAAGTTCTAAACGCTCATTCTTTCATCTCTCTAATTCAATTTGAAAATTGAATTATCATAATTAAAATAGAATTGAACTTTTTGCTATAATGATTAAATCAGATTTTATCCTCTATATTTTATCTTGTTCAATCACAAACTACTCTTACCTTAAAGAGGTGTATATTTCTTTCTACACTATTTTGGTAATTTACTAAAAGCTTTCATCTGTAATTCACCGTTTTGTATTTGAATTCAATGACCTCTTTAATAATGTTTGTGAATGAATATGAACTCAACAACAAACATGGCATATTTCAACCATTTTCCCCAAATTGACATTTATTGCAGCTATAATGAAGACACCGTAAAAGAGATTCTATTCATTCATTTAAATAAACATACTCAAGTCCTCCCATATTCACACTGGAGTACCATCAAAGTCATTGAGAGATCTAAACGCATTTCAATACCCTTACATAAAGAAAAAAATAAATGCAAGAGTCCGCATGAAATAACATTTAATTAGTTCTCCAAAACGTAAACAAAACGCAGAAATAAAAAAAAAAATCAGGATTTGAACAATAGTAGATAGATGAGTTAAAGAAAACTGAGAACCCTTCTTAAAGACTGAGATTTTTACTCTCGCCTTCGTTGACATCCCCCCTGCCTATAATTTAATGATTTAGTTTCAGTTTGTAAAAGTACTGAACTTATTTCAATTAATCTCAACCCAAAGAAGATAAGAGAGGAAATTAATAAAATGTTTGGCTACGTTTGATCTAATTTGTAAGAAGTAAGTTTAGAGACCTGAGGTTTAAATTCCAAGTGAAAAAGTTATGTCGTTCTGCTTATGTACCTGTGTAAATCTGATCTCTCTCTCTCTCTCTCTCTCTCTCTCTCTCTCTCTCTCTCTCTCTCTCTCTCTCTCTCTCTCTCTCTCTCTCTCTCTCTCTCTCTCTATCTCTCTCTCTCTCTCTCTCTCTCTCTCTCTCTCTCTCTCTCTCTCTCTCTCTCTCTCTCTCTCTTTTTGTCAGTTATTGTACAAATGCAAAATTTACAGATTATAAGCAATTTATGTGAACCTTTTATCAGTTTTCTTTTTATGATTTTTTTGTAATATAAAAAAGTATTAATTGAGTCTTTGCTTGAAGAGATCTTTTTTTTAAATTCTGGACTCAAAACTCTATGGAGAATTTATGGATTTAATCATTAACATTCTCATTAAATGATAAATGCTTGAATTCAACATGCAGTTTATTGCCATTCTAAAACAGAATTACTACTTCGCTGTATGATAACTATAGCTGCTTTTCATCGACATCAACCTTAATACAAACCAATCACGACATTTTTATTTAAATATTTAAAGGGTTGTCATTGATACACATTGCGAGCATAATAACATCCGTTGTCGTCTGCAAGGCGTCGTCGTCATCTCAGTGCTAGATAGTTTGTTTACCTTTCTTTATACATCCTCCATCCTGAATAAAATCTGATTGTCTACCTGAAAAATCTGACAGAAATTGCCTATGGGAAATGTTCTTGTGACCTATGTTATTACCATAATCGCTAATTTTATTAACCAATCAGAAAATGTCTTATCCTCGCGTTTGAGAGACTGAGCAGTATGGCTGAAGAGTATTGGCGTGCCGATCGATTTGATTCACTTTCAGATTTCTGAAGGCTACATTTCTATTGGCTAATTCAAAGATCACCAGGCCATAATCCCTAAGTGGTTGCTGTCAGATCTTCACGTAGGAAAGTGCAGATCTGATTTTACCTCATTAACACCTTGAGATTTTTGTCATTTTCGCGTGAAATGCGACTAGGAAACACATTTTGGGGGCTCGTTCTAAATACATAAAGAAAAGTCTGTATTTCCATTTAATTTGTTTCACTAACGCATCTGCAGAATGATAAAAGTTGGAGTTTATTTTTGTTGGTTTTTTTTTTGTTTGTTTGTTTACTGCTCATTTTCGTCTCCTGGCCACATTTTACTTGAAATTCTCAACTTATCCTACTTTTTACAAAGATTCGCCTGTATGTGTGCAGTTCAGAAACCAGTCTACCTTAGATCGGAGGCCAAAAAGTCATAAGTCCGGACACAAAATCCAATTCCGAAAGCGAGCGAATTTTTGGTGTACAAAAACTCGAGTCTCAAAAAAAACTTTTCTTTCTATATTTGGTAATGCGAATAGAATGTCCATATTATTTTGTATCCTTGTAGAGCTGTGTCTGTTTACTTTTCTGCAATATTACCGATTTCGGTGTATCTTAAATGCCCATGACACTAAAGAGCTCGGAAATATGGTAATAGCACCGAACTCACAAATGTGGAGCCAGGAGTTAAGGAGTTAATCAGATAAATACATGTTCATAACCACGAATCTTTTGGTCAAACTTTAATGAACATTTGAAGACATTGCGTTCAGGTATCAGGAATTACATTCTTTTGATCGAAGTGAATCCCATTGCAAGGAGAAAGTTTAAGTATCGGCCTTGTAATAACCGTCAGAAAGGCATTAATGCAAGACGATGTTTCGTAAAACTCTTGTATGGAAGCTCATGGAACTGAAATGATAAATACAATTCTGAACCATTATTTTTAAAAGCAATTTGTGTCATCTGAAGAATTATTACCGATGTTTCATGATTTTCTGAAACGTATTTAAAATAGCTCGATCTAATCAAGTCATGTGTTTACGGCACAGCAACACAGAAAGATTATCCATTTGGAATAAAGTGCTTTGGTTAGGGACATAAGAAGTTGTAATTTCTAAAACTCTTGCATGATTAGAATAAGTCGGCTTGTTTTGACGGCATACACCTTTATGACGTCAGCTTTGCTCTATCCTCCGAATTGCTTCACTTTTCGTGTATAAGATCTCGCTTGGGTATTTAGTATATAATATATGCACTGTACAATTGATCTTCTACGATTACGATAATACACGATTTGCTTTATGCAAATATTTATCTGAGCACTGTTAAAAGAAATGGAAGCCCGGGGATCAAACATTTTGTTTTATGGCAAACGTTTGCCCGCTGCCAAATGTGTATTATCTGTACATATAGTTTGAATAAACATAATGTATCAAATTTTAAAATACTACAATATGATTCACACTTGTTATGGGTTTGTTTATTGTGGGGGAGGGAGGTAGTGGTGGTGTTTAAATAGAGAACAACGATCATAACGTAGGACGCACACACACACACACACGCACGCACGCACGCACGCACGCACGCACGCACGCACGCACACACACACACACACACACACACACACACACACACACACATACATACATACATACATACATACATACATACATACATACATACATACATACATACATACATACATACATACATACATACATACATACATACATACATACATACATACATACATATATATATATATATATATATATATATATATATATATATATATATATATATATATATATATATATATATATATATATATATATATATATATATATATATATATATATGAAAGGCAGATCTGCTTCTCAGAATCGTTATGAAAAGAAGACTGATGAAAGACTGGTTCCAAGGTTTAAACAGTCTTGGGTGGTTACGATTGAGAAGACAAATTTTATGGAACTAGTTTGATTGCTTATTTTCGACTTCCTCTGTTTGAAAGTTAATTTGCAAATTGTTTGACAAAGAGTGTGCTCTTGACTGATTTACGCCGTGTTAGCAGACACAGACCAGAAATTCACCGCCCCATCTACGGTGGAGTACCACCCCAGAGAAGTGTATAAATAATTTGACACTTTCTAATTAAGTAAGCACATCTGACTTATTTAACAAGAACTGCGAATATCATGGCCACGAATGTCTCGCCTGCATTCTGATGTGCTCATGTTGATAAAAGCGTCATAGAAGAGAGATCACGAATAACGAATAAGGCATTCAATAATAAACGGAAATCCACTGGTTTCGCTGGTTTGGTGTTTTACAGCAGAGCAACACAAGTAGGTTATTAAGTGCCGAGGCAATTGGAGTAAACTGAATAACTCAAAGATGCACCATGGACGTATCCAATGTTATGATTCGAATTAATACCCTTTCAGTCACGAGGTCGGAACGCTGGCCACTGAACCACAGTGGATTCTGCCTCCATTAGGTTTCGCATACAACATGTAGGAGGGTGATTCGGACCTATATTACATCGCTTATCCCGTAGGTGGCACTATGAGAGAGAACTTACATTGTATGTATGCAAGGGATCACGAATACAGACAACACAGTGGGTATCCAATTAAAGACCCACATTTCACTTTTATATGTTGATGTGTAATCAAATCAAAACATTTTAGAAAATGTATTCGCTAAGAGTATTTATTTTTTTTTAAATGAAAGAGCGTATCAGGCTAGGTAAACAGAGAAATTCCGACCTTTAACTTTTCTTTATTTTGCGAATCTGTCATGTTTTTAATGTTTAATGAGTAACATGTTTTTGTCTTCTATCAACTCCGCATTGAGAGGTTATTGTTTCTTATATTGAACCCATTTAAATTTCTGGGATCCGCTCACACAGCAGCAAAGCCTTTTTTTTACACTTAAACTTCTCCGACTTTGATGTATGAAGCGCCATCTTAGCAACCTTTCTGGCACTATCTTCTTGATCAAGGAACACACTGAAAAGTTCCCAGTCCCAAACCTTTGACAGTCTGTAACTTTAATTAGAAGGCAGAAATTTCTGAAAAGGAGCCCTGTTGGTGATTCAGTACTTAGCTGTAGTACTCGTGAAAACGATGTGTGAGGGTTCAAATCCTACCATTAAATCAGCTAGAGCCAGATCTCGGATGTGTCCGTCAGCAAGGCATTTTCATTTAAATTTCCAGGCACTAAAAATCTATTTGTGTTGTGTGCCCTTTTAACTTCAGGCATCAAATATGCATGGGCAAAGGAGGGTGAGGTGGGGTGGAGTAGGGACGCATTGTGCGTTAGTTTCGTGCATACACATATACAATATCCATGAAATATTGATGATGTACTCAGTTGTGTAATGTGAAATAAAATATAGTAATGTACATATTTACCTTATGTATGTATGTATGTATGTATGTATGTATGTATGTATGTATGTATGTATGTATGTATGTATGTATGTATGTATGTATGTATGTATGTATGTATGTATGTATGTATGTATGTATGTATGTATGTATGTATGTATGTATGTATGTATGTATGTATGTATGTATGTATGTATGTATGTATGTATGTATGTATGTATGTATGTATGTATGTATGCAGGTAGGTAGGTATGTGTGTGTGTGTGTGTGTGTGATAGTACATATAAAAATTAGTATATCAGAAGATCAGAAAAATAACCAGTGCTGCATCACATTAAAAAAATGAACTAATTTTTCGATGTATTATCCGGAATATGTATGTATGTATGTATGTATGTATGTATGTATGTATGTATGTATGTATGTATGTATGTATGTATGTATGTATGTATGTATGTATGTATGTATGTATGTATGTATGTATGTATGTGTGTGTGTGTGTGTGTGTGTGTGCGTGCGTGCGTGCGTGCGTGCGTGCGTGCGTGCGTGTGTGTGTGTGTGTGTGTGTGTGTGTGTGTGTGTGTGTGTGTGTGTGTGTGATAGTACATAGAAAAATTAGTATATCAGAAGATCAGAAAAATAACCAGTGCTGCATCACATTAAAAAATGAACTAATTTTTCGATGTATTATCCGGAATATGGACCGATTCTTTTTTTAATTTTTTTTTATATTATATTTGTATCTGTAACAGAATTTCAGAAGAAATATACAACGTTCAGCAAAGAAAGAAAAAAGCACGGATATTTTTCCGATCTTCTGTTACATTAACTAAGCTAGCTCTGTCTGTCTGTCTCTCTCTCTCACGCACACACACACACACATATATATATATATATATATATATATATATATATATATATATATATATATATATATATATATATATATATATATATATATATATATATATATATATATATATATATATATATATATGTGTGTGTGTGTGTGTGTATGTATATGTGTAAGTGTGTACAGAAGACATTTATCTATCATAGTGATTTATTGGTCGATTATAACTGTGATAAACGATAAACTGAATATATAGAATGAGAGTTGAAGAAGACCTAAGATACTTTCTTGCATCAAAAATGTTCACTTAAAATTTGGTCACAGTCTGATATAATTCTAGAAAGGTGTATTTTGGTTGAAACTATGCGCGAGCATTGTTCGATGTTCCTCGCAATGATACTCTGCAGATATATGGACACGCGCTCAAGTCATTTTGTGGCGGTCGATTTTCACTAACATTTGTATTTTTAATATTTTTAATTACTACTATTATTATTATTTTCTTATATTCTTGTTTTTCTAGAAAAGGACAGTATGCACAAAAAAATTTAAAAGAACGTTTTTTCTTCCTTTCAAATCTTATTTTCAGTTTATCTGCTTTTATATACTAAATCTAAGCGAAAGCAAAAGCATGTAAAAAATAAACAGAACACTCATATAAGATAACAGTGTGAATCAAATATATTAGTTACTAAATCTATTATTCACGTCTATTTTAAGAGATATTCAATAACAAAAATGAGGACAATTATTCATAGAACATGATGCAACAAGTCTTCATCTAAAAGACTACTGAAAAACGCATTGGTAATTGAATTCTTGCTTTATTTACTGACATTGTCAAAAGTAAATTTACAAAATGGTATATTATTGATTTAAATAGCATGAAATGCACGTTTATTTATTAACTTGCTTTTATTAAAATAACTTTTCAACCATTCCTGAGAAAGTAAATTTTCCGGAGTGAATTGCAATTCGGTGTATTATGTTTTCAAACCGAAGTCTGTTCATTTGGCGAAGGTATACAATTTTTTTGTCTTTGATTTAAATTATACCTATAGGAAACTTATTTCTTTTGAATTTTAAATTAAATTAAAACCACAAAGAGCAAGTTTACTTTCGTAGAATAGCATCAATTGGTCTATTGACTTACGATGATTATACGGTTCAAATTTTGACATTGAGAAATTTGAGATGTATGCGTCAAATCATTTTGTGTTTTATGCAGTCTATTCTAAAGTAAATTTTAAGTTATTTTGTACAGCTTTTGAGACTCATTTGAATTTTATTGGAGGGAAGATGTATTGATCAGGAAGGAGGGGTTGGAATGAATAGTTCCTCACAAAGCGTATAATTTTCGGGAACGAAAGGTTTAAAAGAGCTACAAAATACCTCTATAGGAGTATATTATGAAAATGAATAGTAAATAATTGCTCACTATTATATCAATACTTCTCGACGGCGATGAAAGGTACCTTAACTGTTCTACCAGGTCAATGGGGTGTATTTTGTAAATTGAAATAAATGGACAGTCCAAAATCTGTTCATTTTTATGTTTACTCGCGAGTTTAAAATACCACATCACCAGCCGGGAATTGAGCTGGAACGTCACTAAAAATAAACAGATCATTAGGGTTTATTGTACCGCTGTTTTAAAGTCGACGGTAATTTGATGTCATGTACCTGATTTTCAGTTTTTGTGACAGGTACGTGAGAACATTCCGGATGTGTATTATTTATTCGGACTCGGAGGCGGTTTTTAGTTGCTACCTTAATGGAAAACGGATAATGAACAACCAATATTGCAAAGTGAATAGGCAACAGTATACACTAATTGGTGCCTAAAATTTCAATATTAATTCTCTATTATCCATTAAATCCCTCTTAATTATGCACTGATGGGTCGAAAAATTGATTGATTTGAATGAAAAAGCAATTTGTCTCGGTTTCGAAAAGTTTGTTGAATTAAAGGCAATTAACATAATTATGTTACGAACTTTAATTTAAAACATGAAAGGGATGTAAAATTTAATTAAAAACAGA
>JAEAOA010000270.1:2727500-2747500 GCA_016746295.1 Potamilus streckersoni | reverse complement strand
GAATACTTAGAATCGAACCCACGCAGACATAGGCGAGATTGCATTGATCCTTAACGGATAGCGCTTTAGACCACTGGGCCACTGGGGTCTCCTAGAGTAGTAGGTAGTGCTGGGCAATATCTTAATTCTTATTTCCTATGTTCTTGTCGTCACATCAGTCTACAGATGTATTTGATGCTGTATTTAGATATTATTTGAGAGGAAACATTTGTTTGGATTATTTACTGGAATTGTAAAGCCGTCATTTGACTAAAATATTATTCTGGGACTATTGTCAATTATTCAAACGCGTTCTGGACAATTCCTTTTTGATACATTAGAACTGTTGGCAGACCGGTACATTCGAGGATTTGAAATTCGGTCGGAAAATTCGATTCTTTTGGACTTGAAAATAACTTTTCAGGATTAATTTTGATTAAATTCATAATTATGTCAGTTTATCTAATTTTTTGTTCAGTTTTTTACTTTGATATTTAAATTATTTGCTAAATTGTACAGAACGTGCTGGTTTTGTTTCTTTCTGTTACTTTTTTCATGACTCTATAGTGGTAATAAAATCAAAAAATAAGTAGATCGGACAGATATCGATACAAAGTCTGTTCTGCCAATCTTTTCTTTCACCAAATTATGTATGTATGTATGTATGTATGTATGTATGTATGTATGTATGTATGTATGTATGTATGTATGTATGTATGTATGTATGTATGTATGTATGTATGTATGTATGTATGACTTTTGATGTTTGCACTCACAGTCGTATGTACTGCACGTGTATTTTATACCTGTTGTACAGCTGGATTTCTCAATTTTCAGGTTTTATTTGGCGTCGTCCCTAAATTTGACAGAAGCACAAGTTAAAGTGTGGTTTCAAAACAGACGAATTAAATGGCGAAAGCAACATCTGGAACAGCAGCAGGCGAAGCTAAAATCTATTAATCTTTACAAGGACGTAGAATCTGATGAGAGCGAAGCGGAAAGTGACACGGATAAAGAACAAAACCTGGAAAATCTAACCAGCGGGAGTGCTACCCTTCAAAATCCCTTTACAAGCTCCAAAGAAATGCGTTACACGCAGTGAGATAGTTTGCGCAAAACTCTAAACGTTTACCAAGATACAATAACAAAAATTGTTCGCTGGGATATGAACTATGGACAAATCGAACAGATACCGTACAATCATGCTTCATCGTATCTACAATTAGTTTTGTAATCGCTCCCGTCAAATTTTGCAAATGAAGACACAAAACGAAGTAAATGTACTTTGAACAGATCGCAAATAATTGTGTATCAGTGTGTATTGACAAGTGACGTTCAGAAGTTAAACAAAAGACCAATGCTAAGTCTGTGAAAATGTCAGCCTGTCTTGTACTTGACAGCATTTTGAAATGGAAATCTATTTTAAACATTTAGTGAACATTGTGCGATAGAAACAGCAAGTCTGACAATAAAATTTTAATGAAAGGTCAAGAAAATCTATCATTGACCCATACCTGACGCATTTCCTACCCTTTGAATATTACGCAATATTCCTTTACTAGAATTGTGCTGTTTATTATAGTCTGTAATAGTGTGTTAATAGGTGTACTATCTCAAATTAGAGATAGTATACAACGTTACAGAACAAGCAAAATTAGTGATATTCAAGAGTTTATGTGTTGTTTTTTTTTTGTTGTATATTAGACGTAATTAAAAATACATATACATTACTGTTATTGCTTTGTCCTGAAAACAACATTGAAATACACAAAGTTATGGGGCAAGGATGATCAATGGAGAAAAGTCGGTTTATTTCATTTAGATTTTCAAGCAATTATTGTATACACATATTATAAATTAATTAAAATAATTGACCATCGTTTGACTTAATTTTAAATAGTCTACGCATTCTTCTTCTCACCAGCTATTAAAGATTTAGATGTTTGAGGACTGACAATGTTAAAACCGTAACAGCTAATCGCGTAGGTCTCACAAAACTAACTGAATTCATCATATTTCATCAACTATCATTCTGATATTAAAACATACAAAGCTTCACAAAAATGCTAAGTTATATATATTTAAAAATACTTTTCAAGGACAATAAGTGACAGAGGAAGAATATGACGTGCAATAAATTTAAAAATTCATTAACACTCGTATTTGTCCAGAATCAAAGCGACATTTAAAGATGGCACCAGCAGTTCCTTGTACGGAACACTGGAACAATATCTCCATCTGTTAGCTCAACGGCATCACGGCAAGCTATGTCGCAATCATACAGAATAAGAAAGCAGACCTGGCATAATTCTAGACAACATAATAAAATATTTATGCACTTTCTTTCTTTTTCATCCATATTTTAAGGGCCACATAAAAAAAATGTGTTCTATTAGTTATGTGATGCATATAAATCACATACATATATGCTGTTCATGAAAGTGTGTGTATAATTTCCTGAAACACAAATCAATCACAGCTATTTCAGTGTTTCTTCAGGAGGTAAATGTAATTTTAGGGCAATTTGAAATTGTGTTATTCCAATTCTTATAATATCTCCTATATTTATAAAATCTATTTCTCCCCTCCCCCTCTCTCTCTCTCTCTCTACACACACACACACACACACACACACACACACACACACACATATATATATATATATATATATATATATATATATATATATATATATATATATATATATATATATATATATATATATATATATATATATACACACACACACACGCACAGACCGGCAGGTTGCGTCTACGAAGCGAAGTGCGTTATGCACACAAGTACCGCCGCCAACCCTTCGGACAATTTTGGATAGGCGCCAAACATTCATCGCACACGCAAGAAAAACACCACGCGCCGACCATATATATATATATATATATATATATATATATATATATATATATATATATATATATATATATATATATATATATATATAACTGAGAAAATTTATTTGCATTCGATACATGAAATGGTTTTTAAGATAGGCTAATGTGTCCTTTGGTATGTACAAGACAAAATAAATGTGTTAGATGTTACAAACAGGTACTTCAGCACGGGTACAAAGTACAATTTATCTCATACGGAAGCACGTTTAGGGCATTCTCTACAAGTATGGATAGATAAACATTGCTTGTATATCTATTCATTTTAATTTACATTTCAAATTACGTCGACAAAGCCATTATAAAATTTCTCAGGAATCTTCTCGCCCGCAGAATTCGAATTTGATTTGTAAATTTGTATTATATTCGTCTCGATTGCAGTGCGAATTGGCCCAGGAAAACCCAATAAAATGGATTAAAATCGTAATACATTTATTCGGATGCCAGCCACAACATTTATGAAGAGGAAATAAGACAATTTCTTTTAATATCATTCAGTTCCATACCGTAATCAGGTCCCGCTTCGACAAACATGATTCGCATTATTGAGATAAATTACCACAAAATGAAGATTTCAGCAAGACAAAATGGCGTAATGCCAAGGGTTTATTCTTTAAAGCGACCAAATGAAAGCAAAACGTGAATCCTCATTTATTTCGCAGCTCTTCGTATTCGAAGTTGATGTATTACCCACTGCATTTTTTTGCAATAATTGACCAGGCACAAGAGCATTATTCTTATAATGCGACCCGTATCACTCCGCAACATCCATTTAACTGTGTCCTTCCGCCAAGCTGGTGGCGGGCGTGCTGCAGCCTGACAAACGTTCAGTGTGGGAGACGCTTTATTTGATTCGATGACAGCATGCCTAAAATAATTAGAATTACACCTCACTTGAAGAAACAAGCTATAAAACACGATGGATTAGTATGGGTTTAATTAAATGATTATTGTTTTCGATGGCATCCAAATAAAAGACCTGCCAGCAAAGAAACCACGTCGGCATAAAATCGCGGTGAAGATGGAGCATTATTACCATCGTATTTGCATATTTCTTGACTTTTTGTTGACTTAATATAGGCGGCGAGTATTTTGAGCTGTTGCAATGCTTACGGTCCACAGTCTTGTTCAGTGCGGGCATAAACTAGTATTCATGGTTACAATAATAGAAGTCTGATTTGAATATTTGATTTGGGTTTAGACATATATAATATCGAATGCATACAAATTATCAAGTTGGTCACATTAAATATTTGGGCAAATAAATTGTTCTTTGTATTTGCCAGTTTGTTTTCTTTTTTTTCTTTCCCAGTAGTAGTATGGAATATAAAGTCTCAAATAAGTATCACAATTCAAATTGTATCTTTAGTTGATAGATAAATTAATTAGAGGTATATAATATACCTTCAGAGAAGAAGTGTTCTTTGTTTTCTCATTTATAGTCAAACTACGAATCAGACTTATGTAATTTGATTGGAGCTGGTGAATAATGAACCATGTTAAACTAGTCAATGAGGAAAAGTCATTGTATATGTGTGCATTGTTGGCTTAGGGCATAGTTTTTCTTAAAAATGACCGTGACCGATGGAGATTTGAGACCTTGAATTGTGAAAATATATTCAAATTGCGTTTTAGAAAGCTACAAATACGACGTCTGAGGGGAAGCATTAGCTGCATCAAATGGTCATGGATTGGTCAGATTTGCATTGGAAAAACTGTTTTCAAAGCATAATTCTATAAAATTAGTCATTCAGTGTAATTTTAAATACAGACACCGTTGAATCAAATTGAACTATCGCGCAAAGTGATACTTATATGCTAATTTCATGACCGAATTTTTAAACTCGCGGGAAAATAAAAAGTATTGAAAAATATGCATCATAAACACTTTGTTATTTGTAAATCTCTCCACGACCAAAGTTGGAAATAAAACAAAAGTCTCGGTTTTAGAAACAGCAGTCTGATTAAAATCAAGCTCTCTAACCGTCATAATCGTGGATCTGATAGACAGTTCTATTGTTGCACGTTCTGGAGACCTTTTGAGTTCCTTGTCCACTTATTTTCAGTAGCCTATTAAATAAAGCCTTGCATTTCGTGTAAGCGATAGATATAGCGATATGCTTTGATTACTGATTTTCACTTTTCAGAAGTAAGAAGGCTATACTTGCATTGGTGAATGAAAAAGGTCAACAGAACTTGCCCTCGTCTTAGTGCCAGCCAGATCAACTTTACTGGTAGGTAGATCTCAGTTTAATCAGATTATAGGCTCTGTTTCAACCGAATACTCTCTTACTATTATCCTCAATGAGATTAGTCCTAGGAGTTTCAATCACATGACTGTTATGCAAACTGCTCTTCAGATGACGTCATAAACAACGTCACTGCCTGCATAAGGTTCCACTATTTCAGTTAATTCGTAATTTGAAAGAGGGATATGTATAACATGAAGTTATTTGCACGTGCAATATGCCCAGTATAAAGACTGTTGACATATCTCTATGCTCCTTTCAAATCATGTGACTGAAGTTTCAAAACAAGGAGAATAAAAGGTTCTTTTGATATGCTTGTGATATCAATTGTATCCTTTTAAATAGCCCGGAATGGCTGTTAGAAAAATCTAGGAAATTATTTTCATTTAAAAAAACAGCTAAACTGTAGACCGGAACCTAAACTGTGTCATTGGAGTCAGCCTCGTTTTGAACGCTATCTCGGCAATAATAATGACGACTTTCTTTTGCGAAAGATCAATAAATGTACCATGACAGCATCAGATATGAAGGTTTATAAATTATCTTTTCAATTTTACCCGTTATCATGGAAAATTTCTTTCGAGAGTAAGGTTAAATTGAGCAAACGAATTCCTTCATGTTCCTAGCCGACATTCAAATTGGTGACAGCGTCGTTTTCCGAGCTGTTAGAAGAACCAAGGAACTGGTACGCGTATTGTATTGAAATACGACCGAAACGCAGCAGACCCTTCTTAACAATTTATGATTAAGTTATGACATAATATGGATAATAAATTCTACAAATTTCGTTATGTAGCGGCCCATCTTTGCATTTTGGACATTTTAAAATAAAAGCCAGAATGCTAAAAGAAACTTAACCAACAGTCTTAAACGTTTTTATATAAAGGCTCAGTGAATGGAGACCTCATTTTACTGAGAACCGCTTTGTGACTGAATGTCAATTGATGACCTATTACTGAACTGTAATGTGAAGTTATTCTAAAGAAACGGAAAATAATTGATGTTTGTATCAAATAAGGAAACAAGTTGTAATACCAAATGATCCTAAACGATAAAAAGTGGATTAGATTTTCCCGTCACAAACACACGCAAGCACGCACACACACACTTGCGTTCGTACCGTGATAAGAAAATAAATATCAGTCTTCAAAAATTTCTAGAGTCCATTGCATAATTTCAAAAGCAAATTAAATTATGACTTAAATATTCTTGTAGCCTTCCTTCTGAACCTGCTTTTCCACTTTTTATTATTGTCCTAATTATGGAAAGGCCATCCACTCTGTCAACGTATTCAAGAAAAGGGTCCACAAGTATTTAAGCCTTGAAGATCTGCATTGCAGTGCAATGACAGGTTAATAACATGAAAAACATAAAATGACGGAATAATGCCATGAAAAACATTGACAATTTTGCATATTTTGCTGCACATACACACATTGTGTGTGTACATATATATATATATATATATATATATATATATATATATATATATATATATATATATATATATATATATATATATATATATATATATATATATATATATATATATATATATATATATATATATATATATATGCATGTATGCATGTATGCATGTATGTAAAATAACCTCTCTCTCACAATCACTATTTAGCAGTTCAAAATCTATCTTCTATTTAGAGTTCTTTTGAAGACAAAATAGCTCTTATATGCATACCTAATGGCCATGTTTGTTTTAGCATACAGCCCTATTCGTTTAGCGGGAATTCAAAAAGTATTCACCGTTGAAATTTTATACTTAATGTATTCTGCAATGTTGCGATTAAATTATTATTATTATTATTATTATTATTATTATTATTATTATTATTATTATTATTATTATTGTAGTAGTAGTATTAGTAGTGGTAGTAGTTGTAGGTGTTGTTCTTGTTGTTCTTACTGTTGTTGTCTTTCAAATATGATAATAAATAAATAAATACATTAATTAACCCATTTATCAGAACATGGTTAAAACAAAATTTTAGGACATAAATGTAGATGTAACCTTTAACAGGTTGTTAAGATGGAGTACGCAGGTGTCCTTTTAATTTTGAGATTAGTTAGTAATCGTTGCTACGAGACGTACTTTTGTCCACACCTGTGGGTTTAATTCAATTCCTGTGCTTGTTTATCTTTCATTAAATACCACTGTTTGTGATTCTATCATACACAATAGTACTGTGGATCAAAGACGAAAAGTGAATCTATGTATAAACTACTGGAACCTACCCACCCTCTATAAATAGAAGATATTTTCTTCCTATATTATTTCCAGATACTTTTCATCCTGTGGTAACAAATGTTTGATATTTTATCGAGCATTTAAGCGACTAGTTAAAATATATAGTTTGAGGTAGCACTTATTGAAATATATCAAATATTACGTAGTGGAAGAAGACAATTTTCTTTTTCTTGAATACCAAACTTGCTACAGAATAGAAGTTTAAAAGATTAAATTCAATTTTGGTACAGCACGCATCCCGTCCCCCTTTTCTTAAATTCACCTCACTTTCGTAACCTGATCATATAAATGAAGATATATGAATTAAGAAAGCAGTAGGACTGGGTTGACTTAATCTGTCATTTTTGTCATTTTGGAAAATAGCTGGCCATGTCTGAATAAAAATGCATGTCTGTTTCAGCAATGCATTACATTAATTTCCATATGTAAATTGTAATGTTGCTTATATTTATCCATTCTAGCTCTCAAAGCACTCGTTTATGTAGTTGCAGGTACAACTTTTGTAGGCATACACAATCAGACGTTGATGAGAAGTGTTATATTTTCACATATGAAAATATAGAAAGGAAAAAATATAATTTGTACGGCTTCGTTTTATCTACCTCTTCTTTCGTGTTGTTTTTCCATCTTTTTTTTTCATTATAAATCATTAAATACATGATCATGCAGTTGGAAATGGAAACTGTTCATACAAATTTAGAATTCACTATCTTTGGGTTTTCAATATGGAATATTTGAATCTGACTTTAATGTAATACATCTGATTAATCATCTTTCATTTCGTTATAATTTGTAGAACATGTGTATATACTGGAACCCACCAACCTTTGATTTAATAAAGAATCTGTTGAAAGGTTCGAAGTATTCCATCCATCTGGTCAGGTGGAATCGAGATCCTCGTGTTCTGGGATGTTTCATCATCTCCAGTATCTTCACATGGCAAAGCCAATTAAATTAAGGGTATTTGTTTGGTCCGAATAATTAATGGATATATTTCATGGGGTGGTTGAAATTACTATTGCTTTTCACCCAACAGATGAAATTTATCCGTTATTCACTCAGAACCTGCAAATTGTTCTGTTTATTTTATGCTTTAAACACATTGGTTATCTAAAATGTAAATAGTTGATGTCTTACTAAAATGTCAGCTATGCGCTCTCCATTGCCTGCTGTGTACCTGCGATAAATGTGAACAGTTCCTCTTTAGACGGATATAAATTCATTTACATTTCTATGATTACAATCCACTAGTTTCGATGAAAGCAATAATTACTAATATAAAACAGATATCTTCAAATTGTTTATTAATTTGTAATTCTTTATTGTGAACAAATAATAGCTAATATACCAAATAAATTCAACAGAGGCCTAATCAACAAGACTTAATTCCAGCAGGCAAGAAAAATAAATGTAAGAAAAACTTTTGTGGTAAAAACGCAACGCAACAAAACAAAACAACAGTTACAGCAAAAGCAATAACACCACCACCCACCCCACCCTACCCACCCCACCCCCAAAACAAATGAACGAACATCTAGTGAAGATTTTAAGTGTATTTTAGTTATTGTCGGTGTCACTACGAAGAATGCATCTCCATTTTCATAGTGGTGAAAACGATCATGTAGCTGAATAAGGACATGTAATTACAGTTAATTATCAAATTTATTTCCTTTGGAATATTGACTAATTCATGTAGAAGCATACAAAATGAGCTTTTTTGAAAACAAATATTTATTTAAAAAGTTAAATTATGTTTGTACGATCTTTCTACAATTTCTAACTTAGCAATTATTTTTTTATGGCTTTCTTAAGCTATCGCAATTGAAGAAATAGATAAACAGGAATTCATCCTATCAGATCTGAATATCGGTGTAGTGAGAATTAGCGCAAATAAACTTTATTTTGGACCAAACCTTGCCTTACAAGAAAATATGCTCTCAAACTCTGTTTAAAGATAATTTTGAATATGTTTCGTTGTTTCGTGAATACTGAAAAAATAGCAGAATGCAATTTTCTCTCATCCTCTCTTTTTCCCTCATTCTACTCTCTCTCCCTATGTGTTAGTTGGAAGTTTGACCTTATTGTCGCTCTATTTTTTTGGTATTTTTATTTCTGTTCATGTTCTCTATTAACCCCTGAGAAAGACTTGCCTTAGATCAAAACATAATGAAACTTTTTTCTTTGTCTTTTACTCACACTGATTTCCGCTTTTTGTGTTTATATATATATATATATATATATATATATATATATATATATATATATATATATATATATATATATATATATGTGTGTGTGTGTGTATGTATGTAGGTATGTATATATATATATATATATATATATATATATATATATATATATATATATATATATATACATATATGTATATATATATATGTATATATATATGTATATATATATATATATATATATATATATATATATATATATATATATATATATATATATATATATATGTATATATATATATATATATATATATATATATACATATATACATATATAATATCACTATATACATACATATATATAGTGATATTATTTTATATTCCCATTTTGTTTTCTTTGGTACTTCATGGAAGAAAAAGTTAGAACAAATCCAGTGTTACGAAAAGACAAATGAATGAGTAGAAGAGGGTAAGGATCAAATATATTTAAGAGAGTGTGTGTGGCCCCTCTTTCTGGTGAAATATTATTATGCAGAGGTTTTGTTTTGTTTAGTTTTCTTCCTTTTTCTCGTTCTTTTATTTTTTGTTTTGTTTCCTTTTGTTTACATTTAGAATGGCTGGGACAGTAGGGAAAGTCTTTCAATCTAAGCATATAAGTCGGTCGCCCATCAAAATTTGCAAATCGTAATTTAAAAAGAAATTAAATTATCCCAACGGGTTTAAAGTGGACAGTTTTAAGCACCAAAAACTTACCTAACAATGATTTATTTCACCCAATTTCACCCCTTTCCAACTCAAAAAAAAAGTCATTAGATCCGTAAACGAATACGAATTAGTTCTGAATGGAAGATAATCAATCCCATTTAGCAAGTTAATTCCCCTTAACTAAGAGGTTGCAAGAAAGAGATGGTCACTCTGATATTGATTTATCAAGAATGTGACCAGTGGTCGGAGATGATTCAGAAAGAAACAATATCATACGGCACATTTAACATCACTACAGACATCGCACCTGTGTGTCAGAGAATGGCATGGCTTCATTCAAGTAACCCCTTCAAGTCCACGAGTTGTTCTGGGGAAAGGTGAAGACTGCAATATATATATATATATATATATATATATATATATATATATATATATATATATATATATATATATATATATATATATATATATATATATATATATATATATATATATATATATATATATATGCAATAAACTGACGACGAACAGTACGAAACTAGTAACTAACTAGCCTAAGCGCTTTCGACTCTTAATGAGTCTTTTTCAAAGGCAAATACAAAACATAGTTACGACAAACAAATAAACACAAAAACGTTGCGTTTGTAAACCTCTATATATATATATATATATATATATATATATATATATATATATATATATATATATATATATATATATATATATATATATATATATATAGAGAGAGAGAGAGAGAGAGAGAGAGAGAGAGAGAGAGAGAGAGTTCTTTGTGTAATTAAGATGTTAAGAAAATATATATATATATAAATATATAAATATATATATATATATATATATATATATATATGCGTTTGTAAACCTCTATATATATATATATATATATATATATATATATATATATATATATATATATATATATATAGAGAGAGAGAGAGAGAGAGAGAGAGAGAGAGAGAGAGAGAGAGAGAGAGAGAGAGAGAGAGAGAGAGAGAGAGAGAGAGAGATCTTTGTGTAATTAAGATGTTAAGAAAATAAGACGTACATATATGTGCACTACATGTTTTGCTTTCGTATTGTCCGGTTGAGATCATATGCATATGTCTTTCAGATGAAAATTCGGAAGCTTAAATGGAAGATAGTCTTTAAACAACATGGTGCTGAAAATGGACTAAAGATGCTTAAAGTGTCCATCCCGTTATCCGGATAGTTGCAGACGACAGTGAAATTATTTTCCCTTACTTTCCATCATGGAATCAATCTAATTGGGCGTATTAATTCGTTGAGTAAGTAAGATTGCTTGACATTATAATCGTGATTTCACTCTAGGCTGAATTTGGGAAGTATTTTAAATCAAAGTGCCAGGTCGATGGGTGGCCCAAGAGAGTTAATCGGTTTGTAGCAACAGCGCATTCAGACTATATTTCTATGCATGCCAGAGTGAGTATCTCTAATAATTCCTCCCGATCACAAGCCAGACCCTGTTCGAGTAGTGTTATAACAACTTCACAATACATAAAGGCTACCACGCTAAACGATCTACGCTAATAAGAAATTAAAGGATGTATTTTAATATTATGTCGTATTTCATTCTCTCAGCGAATAACGTATTTTCTAAAATATTTGAACTGTATTTTGCTTTAGTTAATTTCTTTTTGCAAATTGAGTTCTTACATGCTCATTTATATTGAATTGTCGCGCTTTTCATACAGCATTTTAGTTGCATAGTTAAAAAATATAATCATTCACCTTCAACTGTAAAACAGTTAATCAGGTTTCACAAACACTGCAAATATGTTTGGTGCATTTGTACTCCTTTTCTTTTGTTAATGCTTAGTCCAAATAATGTAATAAACAGTTCATGATGTATGAAAGCAACAAAGAAATGTATAAGTAGTCTTGAATTGCGTGAATAGTACTTGGAAAACAATAACACACATCAAATATTTTTAAAATTCATATCAAATAAAAATGTCCCCAACAAATCTTGAATTAGTGGATCGAAATGTACTAATAACAGCAATGGAAATACGGAGTCAGTCTTCCGCGAAAAACATGAAGCTTTCAGTTAAAGTCTGCAGTTCATTAATTATTTCAGGCAGTTGTATTGATGAAATCAACTTTATTAGTAATAATAATTTCCTCTTTAGAAAAAAAAGACAGACTTTACACGTGAAATTATAAATAATTTTGCATTAAACATGAAACTGTTCCAGCATTATAAATTGTCTTCGAACGCTTCAGAATGATACGACCATCCCAAATCTGGCAAGAGGCTTTACTAAGCAAGGCACGTTAGATGAAAAAAAGTAATATAAAATTCAAATACGTCCACTTAAAATTTGTGTAGAGGGGGAGGGAGAACTGAATTGTAAGTTTTATGAATGTACCAAGATTTCCAAATTCACATAAACTATTTTAGCACTTTTCTCTACATAAAAGACATATGCGTCAGGTAAACATTGTTACAAATGAACAAATATATACAATTTAAGACAGTTTTCTTACAAACCTAAATTATTATAAACTCGGTAATTATTTAAGCCTTAGTACATTTGGTCTGATAAGGAAATAGTAAGTATTTTATTTTTTAATAACTGTATTAAAGAAGATAATAATTGATCATCCACCCAATTTTCATCGTGGAGCTCTGGAGGCCGAGTGGTCTAAAGCGCTCGTTTTTACCGATCACTGCCATCTCACCTATTTCCGCCTGGTTTCGAGTTTAGAGCTCGGCCAATGTGGGTATGTGAGAAAGCTTATCAGTAGTATTCGGTTAGTCAGTGCGTGTTACTGGTGTTTTCCTGGGTTCTTCCTCCATTAGTTATACTGGCCGCCATATAAAGCCTATCGTGTGCTGAGCAATTAGCTTAAACCCACCGCAACAATTTTCCTCTAAATCATAACTCAAAACTTTTGTCTTTGACACTCTTTTTAAAACCGCTCCGGTGGTCTAGTGGTTAGAGCGTTTGCCTGGGATGCTGGAAATCGTAGGTTCGATCCCCACCAGAGTCATACCAACGACTTACAAAACTGGTACTAACAGCTGCCCTGCCTCGTTTGACGTTCAGCATTAAGAGGTTAGTGTTAGGACTGGTCGGCCTGGTATCAGGATAATGTGTCTGCGGCATGATAACCCAGTGCTAGACATCATTTTAAACTGACACACTGCAGACATTGTAGCGATATGACTGAAAAATCGTTAGAGATACGTTAAAATCCAAACCACAACAACTGACACTTGGATTTAATAAATCTGTTAAAATGGTCTTCTAATTTTAATTTATTTTGAGAGTTCAAAATGCAATGACTTGTGTCGAGGTGGACATCAGTGCCGGCTTAAACCCTGTAGAAGCCCCTATGTAGTCAAAATCTCGAGAGACCCCTCGCAAATTATATCCCAATATGTCAAGATTAAATCAATTCAATATTATTTTGATCCGCTGTCGCCGGGCCCCTAAAAGACGCGAGGCCTGTAGGTTGGTGCCTGCTGTGCTTATTGGATAATCCGGCACTGGTAGACATGGATGACTTATCATGCCTGCGTGATCAAAACGTGTTTGCTTCAAGATTATATCAATTCAGAATCCAATCGGATATTATAGTTATTTCAAATAAATTGATACTTTTGAAATCATTATGCTTCCATCGTAGTGATCAGAGATTTCTATAAGTTTGTTCGTGTATGTATATATGACAATACATTAACATATTTAAATTGTTTTGTTTTAGCAAAGTATCTACTTATATATAGTAAAGAAAGATAGATTAACCAATTATTTTACTTGACTACATAATGACATCAACGCATTGCAATCGGCGACTAATTTGACTAACGTTAAACATGTCGTCTTAACCATGCATGCTGCAGAAATATATCGTCTTGATTATGCATGCTCCAGAAAATCTGGTCATAATCATGACAGCTTACTATTTCCATATACGCCATATCCACTATGTCTAAGTGTTAAAAAAACCTAGATCTCAGCTCAATATATAAGATTTGGAACTTTATTATGTGTCCTTTAAATACAGTGCAAATGATACATGATAAATATTTTCCCCTTGTCAAACCCATTGATTTCATGTGAATATAACCGATTTCCTAACATTCAAAAATGTACAAAGCTTTTATTCCGATATTATTGCACTGTGCAAAAAGAAATATCATTTATTTTATATTTGTCAATATTCTTATCTTTCCTTGACCGACTTTTGATTTAATGCTTCAACAGAATTTCTACTGATGTTTCCTTGAAAAAATTTCTTATCAGAACTCAAAAACTCTCTTATTTAATAATAGATTGTGCCTCATGGAAATATGTATTCACTTCAGTATATACAATAAACTCTACTGTAATAGGTGTGGGAAAGCATTGGATAAAAACTCATAATTACAATTAGAATATTCTGTACATTTAGCTAAATAGTGGATTACACATGTACCGTTATTTCTACATTTGATTAATCTCTTGTCATGTCCACTTCTAGAGTAAGCCACATGCAAATTATTATAGATTCAAGGATGATATAATTATCATTGAGACACTGTACATCGTTAATGTAATCAAAGTGGATCTTACCAAAGTTATCAGTGCTATCAGTTTTCATTCACTGTCTCTCCTACGTCACTCGTTGTAGATTGGTGCAAACATAGCCAGAAGAAACAAAACTGTCAAACATGAACAAGAATGATGTCAAAATATTGTACTTAGTCAAATGTCTTCAATGTCGAGAACTCGTCTTATCTCACGTGTCATTGTCAACAGTGGTGCTGATAACAAAGCAATACTAAGTGTAACAAAAAAAAATCTCAAAGCACACGAGACAAGTTAGAAACGCCGATACCGTTTTGGTACACGGTACTATGCACCCGTCCGAGAGAGATAGTTACACAATTCACAATAAACTGGATCCTTCATAAACAAGATAAGTATAAGTCTATCGTTATATGCAGCCCAAAACTACAAATTCGACGTTTGCACAATACAAATGCCTCCCGATGACAGAGCAAATATATTGGCTGAATTAATAAATAATTATTGAATTGTAAAACTTTACATGCTGGTCAGGTCAAGTTATGTCGTATGTACAATGTTTCATGGATATTTTCCCAAAAACAAGCGTATTTTGTATAAAGGTGCAATCATAAGGTCTTTGTGAACAATACATTAAGCTTTTTATGGTATTAGCAACAATATATTTCCCTCTATGGTATTAGCAACAATAATTCGCTCTATGGTATTGGCAACAGTATATTACTCTTTATGGTATTAGCAACATTATATTTCGCTCTATGTTATTGGCAACAGTATACTAATCTTTATGGTATTGGCAAAATTACGCTTTTTGGTATTAGCAACAAAATATTACGCTTTATAGCCTTGGCAACTGTGTATTACGCTTTATGGTATTACCAACAATATATTTCGCTCTATGGTATTGGCAACATTATATTACGCTTATGGTATTGGCAACAGTTTATTACTCTTTATGGTGTTGGCAGCATTACGCTTTTTGGTATTAGCAATACTATATTACGCTTTATAGCATTGGCAACTGTGTATTACGTTTTTTGATATTAGCAACAATATATTTCTCTCTATGGTATTGGCAACAGTATATTACACTTTATGGTATTGGCAACAGTTAATTAAGCTTTATGGTATTGGCAACATTACGGTTTTTGGCATCAGCAACAATATATTACACTTTATGGTATTAGCAACAATATATTTCGCTCTATGGTATTGGCAACAGTATATTACGCTTTTTGGTATTAGCAACAATATATTACGTTTTGTGGCATTTGCAATAGTGTATTACTGTTTTTGGTATTAACAGCAATATATTACACTTTATGGTCTTAGCAACAATATATTTCGATCTATGGTATTGGCAGCAACATATTTCGCTCTATGGTATTGACAACAATATATTACGCTTTATGGTATTGGCAAAAATACAACAGTACATTAGGCTTTATGGTATTGGCGAAATTACACAGAGCTGTATGGTATCTGATGAATACGGATGATACTTCCTTAAAAAAACTATTGTATAATAAATGTTTATCTATGATTGGAGGAGAGCTATAACAATGTTTAACCCTACGTAATTATGAAATATTACATAACAGTACAAAAATTGCGTGGCCGAAATTTATTGGATATTCTATGAATTGGAAAGAATAATATCAATTTAGCGCATATAGATCGATGTCTGGAATGTAAGTATGCGTATAACTATATATTGATCCAGTATTATAGTAATAATAACGACAGTGCGATATATCAAGCCCCAAACCGTTACTGATACTGATTGACGGTTTAATGGTCTAACTCGTATATTCTTTAAATTATGAAATCCTATCCCGATACTCTTGTCCGCACACGACAGTGTGCGTTTTAGACACTTACCGGTGTAACTTGCGGCTTTTGAGTTGTGGTCAGCTGAACAATTCTTTCAGCAATTTGTACAGAGTATTTCCAGATCAAATCATATGTTTGTCAATGCGAGTAAAATAACACAGCTATACCCACTGTTACTATCTCGAGTTTCGTGACCCTTTTTTGACCACAAAATTGAAACAGGCCTTGTCTTGGAATACCGAGCTGTTGTGTTCTTTCTTGAGAAACTGCAAGACCATAAATACTGAATTCACCGGATTAGTCCGCGAGTACGTTAACGATGGAGAAAGTTAAGAAGAATTTTGTTGTGTCTTGTCTTTTTATGGACACTTTTGCAGTGACAAATGCACTGGTAATTAAGCCACAACAAAATCGGTTATTCGGAAACGTATATCTACAGTGTAATTAATATACTTTATGGAAAACGTACAAATTTTTTTTATGTGCGAATTGTGGGCGAAGCTGCAGAAAATAAATCATATGGTAATATGAGTCCTTCCTCTTTGTATTAGTTTGACGTGAATTTAAAAAAGGTTGTGACACTGGATCATGACAAATTATTTATAAGATGTAGAAGTGACCATCTTGTTCTAAAGTTATAGTTTTTATGTTATTTTTGTATTTTATCAAAGTGTATGTGCTTAGTGTTATTTTCTTTTTAAAGAAAATTTTGATTTTATGATTTCGATATAGGGTTGTTACACTATTCAAATTCGTTATGTTCCGATATGTTTCAAATTATTGATTAAGATATATATATATATATATATATATATATATATATATATATATATATATATATATATATATATATATATATATATATATATATATATATATATATATATATATATATTTCTCTACATCAGAATATCTTTTATTACAGAGTAGTATAAATTTTAGATTTTAGCAAATACCACAGGATAAGTTGCTCAGCTAGGTCCAAGTCCATTAGTCTCATGACGTATGTGCACAACCTGCGCTCTGAACCGTGAGCACCAGGTGCACGTGCTGCACAATTTCCTCCAATTTAAGAATGTTTACAATTATGTTATTTCAGTTTACGTACATTTAGAAGATGCTCTTTTTATAACAAGTCTATCACAATATTTCCGGTTCCATAACTTCAGTTTAAAAACAAAATTTAATCACTTTGTCCAATTTCATAATAAATCGTTTTTTTTTTCCCAATGCGCTCAGTAGTTTAAAATGTTAATCATTAGTCCATTACCGTTCAGTCAGTTATCGTTCATGCTCTCATTCCTTTTTTTATATTCCATATCTTAGTCCTTTTCCATTGTGTTCTGTTTCTTTATCCTTTGATTCTTTTCTTCTTCCTTTCAAACGATGCGACATTTATCCATGTGTAACAGGGCAAACCATCATGGCTGTCATTCTACTAATTATGTGGCTATTCATCCTACCGGCATTCCACATCGTCACAGTGTTTTTTTCCAGGGCAATCCTTTCGGTCATTCTTTCTAAATAATTTAGCATTAAATTGTTAGCTCAATTCAAAAGCATTGCCTATTATTGACTGATTATTAATTTAATATAAAAACATACCACTAATAATAAATTGGTAAGATTAATTATGAAGATAATGTTTTATATTCCTACATTGTATGAAACTGATGGGAATTCTAATCTTTACATCTCAAACATTACAAGTACTTTGTTAAATAAGACAATAAAGATAAAACCTTTTGAAACTTTTCTATCAATTAAATTTTGAAGTAAATTTATTTCCATTTTTTAATTTGACAAATAAACACTACGAATGTTTTGACAAAATTTTGATAACTTTAGAAATATGTATGTAGTTATGAGCTATGGAGATTAAAGGGAATTAATAACAATTATGACCCTACAACACTTAACAACCTACAAAACTACAAAGACGTGTAAAGAGATAAGGTACAGCAGGAGGTACAATCCTGAAGTGTATCATGCTATGGAGCTATCTCTCGGATAACATCCGGGAGATAGCTACAAATCCCAAATCGTAGATGGTAAATAAGAAGTCTGAAAAAGCTGAAAATCTGAGATTGGTATAATGCTTTTTTTGATTGGTCGAATGCTTTGGGATCTTTGCAAACGATAACGAGATGCCTTATATATCCTTTTTAGACGTAGTTAGGTTCGCAATTATTTATAATCGATTATTTGATTATAATCTTTTCTTTGTCCTTCGTTGTGCAAGATATCCTAAACCCATTTCCGCAGAAAGAGACTCTTTAGAACAATAAATATGAATAAATTTGATTTCTATATTTGTATTGTCTTGTCTATCTTGAATACAGCAATTATCCGTGACCTTAAAAGTATATTCGAAGATTGGACATCTGAATTTTATATATATAGTTCGGCCAAAGTTTATCTGTGTTTATGTGTGTGTAAAATGATCGATCCATTAAGCGTTAGAGTATAACGTTAATCATAAGGGTCGGTGCCTTTTCACAAAAAGCAAATTCGTATTATCGGACGAGGACTACAGAAAACATAAGTCAGTTTGTAATTAAAAAAATTTATGCTTTCGAAGTAATAAAATTAGTACCACGGCATTAATTTTTTTTAGAGATATTTATTATTAATCCCTTTACTTGTAAATAAAAACATTGCAAAAGAAGTTGCGAGAAGACGTATCATCAAAAAAGAAAATAGCATCGCAAGCCGGTTAAAATTCTCTGCTACATGGTTGATATATATAAAGAGCATAGCATATAAACGTGGGGAATCACAGCAGTTAGTTGGTATTATTTGTTCAAACTGAATTTCGATATAAAAGCCTCAAGCAACGGTTAGTTGAGTAGCTTCCAGGCCATTGAGAGAAACCTATCAGCAATTCCATAACTATAAAATAATCCTAACTACTCTATCCAACGCTTTGCTATCATCAGGGAACGTTAAGCAGGTGATTTCATTCGAACCAAGAGAAACAAGGCCTATTTTGTGATAACGTTCAGTTAAATGATGCGTTATTGAATTGTCGGTCAGACTTCCAGATATATATTTATATATTCAATCAGAATAAACTACAAAACAAAACAAGCAACAACTTAATTCGATGTTTATATATAATTCTCTCAACACAATCATCTCAATTCATTAAACACACAACTCAGTAGGTTAGTTTCTAATTAGATGATAGAAATTTGTTTTCTTTCTTTCATAATTTGATATGCCTTACTTTTATAACACCTGGAGGTTTTCTCCTATGTGCCCCTTTCTTTGTTGCCAGTAATTTTAATTCTTTTTTTTATAAACTATTTTTC
>JAEAOA010000270.1:2720000-2722500 GCA_016746295.1 Potamilus streckersoni | reverse complement strand
TAGAATATAAAGAAGGAATACATTTGCTTTGCGAAATGGGTAAGTACAGAGGAAAATGTGATGATTCAACGCAGACGTGTTTTTTGGGCTTTTTTTTAGAAAAGAGATAAAGTTCGATTTAAAAGAGCACATGGTATCTCGCTATAGGAAATAGCTGTAGCAAGAACAACCAAACGAATGGAAAAATTGACATAAACCTGAAATTATTCTATGAGTCAATGATTGAAAAACTTGCTACCAATATAACTACATTGAATAGATGCTCTATCTGATCATTTCTCCATGACGAAAGATTTAGTCAGGTGAATGTCCAATGGCAAGCGTACATATTATATATGCACGCATATGGATGTACGAATAATACGTGGATACAAGTTTCTTCTCACAGAATTATGTCTTTTCAAGATATCAGTGGGATAAGAAAGTGAGCACGAAAAAGTCATGGATTATATGCACTATGCTTTGAGAATAATCTGTAATAAGCGAAATTAATGTGACAGAGGAAGAGTTTTAATGCAAAAAAAGTCAAGAAGTTCTTGCTAACGGAAGATACTGAATAACCTTACGTAAACAAAGAAAGGACGAAAAGGATTAGAGTAACTGTACTGTGTAGAAGGATTTCACTCAAACGTAAACATAAATGGATTGACGTTTTGTTAAAAGTAATTGATAGACAGAAAACATTTAACACAGGTCAATAAAGAAAAAGCTGGTTGGATAAAGAAGGGATGAAAGATTAAAAGTATAGATTAGCATGATGGTTTGCTCGAGAATAGTTAGAATTTCGAAATATAAAAACATGTCCGTTAAACTGTTGTAACTTTATAACTTTGCTGCGGAAATATTTAAAATCAGGCAAGTAAGTTTAGGAAATTCAGTCATTTACAAATTGGAGCTCGTATTTTACGGACAAGAGTTATTTATATGCAACAAACAAGATGTCACACACAACGTTGAAAACATATTAGAAAGAAAATGGATTAGTGGTAAAAAGTAATTGCTAGTGAAACAAAATGGATACGCTAAATCGTCTAACATTTTGGATGTAGACGAATACATCACGGCATTAAGATAGACGCGCGCGCGTGTGTGAGTTGGTTTTTAACTTAACTTTAAAACCTTTTCATTCATCGCTATAATGTCTGCAGTGTGACAGTTTATAGTGTGTTCTAACACTGGTTTATCATGCTGCACACAGGTGACATGATATCCAACTCAGTCACATTATCCTAACACCAAGCCGACCAATCCTAACACTTACCTTTTAATGCTAAGCGCCTAGCGAGGCAGCTGTATGTACCAATTTTATAAATGTTTGGTATGACTCAGCAGGGGTTCGAAACCATGACCCTCTGCATCCGAGGCTGAAGTTCTAACGACTAGGTTACCGGAGTGGACAAAACATATGTGGAATAGATGATGGATAAATGGATATATTATGGAGCATGATTTAATAAAAAAAAAAAAAAAACGGGAATAAATGTTCATTCATCAAGATTACAAATAAATTTACAAAAATACATATGGAAAATGTGATAAGACGATTAGAATCTAAAAATTGTTCTACCAGGATATTCATGTCATCGATAAAGAAATATAAAGAGATAACATTAAAAATATAAAGCCAAGCTAAATTCAAAAATTATTGCATTTTGCATCGACAGTGTCCCGCCAGCTGTAATTTAAGGTAAGGGACATACGACGAGCAGGGGACCTCACATAAAGTGGACAAAATGTTTGCTTTCGAAGGATCAAAATGCGTATAACGCAAGAATCACGAATGCTAAAACAATACTTGCCATACGCTAGCGTAATGTAGAACAGGGATAGTCAGATTTAAGCAAGAATAACCAAGGGAAAAATAAGATAAGATGACCATACCCGAGTTGATTAGAAAACTACCGTGACCGCTCTGACACTCTACCCTATAATACTGTAAAATATGTGCCGATTTTTGACGCACGAAGGCAGGGCTATGTATTCTGGTGCAGCATAAAGAAGGCAGTGAAATAAAATTACGAGCTATCATAACTCGAATGCTTTGTTCATGAGAATCAGCTGATATGAATAAAAGGGAGAGAATTGGAATTATAATGATGCAATGATCATGGTTTATCGATCTATACATTATTACCTAATGACTCACGAAGTTAGCATGAAGTGCTTGGGATTTTATTTACTTTGTGAGTGATTAGGTAAATCTTGCACATCTATAAAATATTATTTTATCCTACATTATAATGCTACAAATAAAACAGAAAAACTGACAGCAGAAAGGAAGAAATAAAATAAACAATATCATGGATGTAAAGATGTTGTAAAATAAACCAGATTAAAATGCTATGACTGTAAGGAAATAAAAACAAAATTAAATAATAAATCAGTAAGGAATTACATGAAATATGGAGAAACCACTAAACAGAAGTTGAAAACATTTGTACAAGAAAATAAGTACGGTAATTGTAAAAGTACCGCTGTAAAGAGATATACTGGACAACTA
>JAEAOA010000270.1:2300000-2717500 GCA_016746295.1 Potamilus streckersoni | reverse complement strand
TCCTGTATTTAAAGGTTAACGGCAACGAATTTTAGACTGATGACAAGCTGATAATTAGCAATTACACAATATTTACTAGGTCTGCATATTTATGATTCACGTATTTTCCTGTGGGAAGGGTTGAGAATTTGTTCTGATACTATAGGAATTTACGTGTATAACAATCCCAATAGCCTCCAGTAAAAATTAGCCCGTTTGAGAACCAGAGACATACTCTTCTCTTTCCTTACAGGTAAGAATTATTTGTGTCCTCAAACTCTTTAAACTATATGAACTTTTTAATGTTGAGATTATGACGGTAAAGTTCGATTTAGACATGACTCTTTTGTAACATTTTATGTGTTCTTAACATTATAATGTCATGGAATATTTTACTGTTAAAAAGAACTTATATTCAATTCTATTCATGGTATGTATTATTGAAAAAGACTAAATTTTACCAACTTCATGTTTAGATTTAATCTGGGAAAAAAAGATTCTTTAAGTAATAAAGAACAATGATTTGGTAATCTATTCCAAATTAGTAATCTATTGTAAATTTAGTAAAATACATTCCTTTAAAATAATTATTGCATTAATCGCAACTATTGAATTTCTGCATTTTTGGCTATCATGAATTTGTATTGTATTATAAAACACAGAACTTACATAAAGGTATGAAGTTGGTAAGCTGCAAGGAAAAGTATAACTTTATATCTATTTCATGTATTTTAAAATATAAAGGCTTTATAACATGTATCGCTAGAATGTAGCAATATATATCTATATATCTACATAAAATCGGTCGGTTCGAGAATCAGAGACAGACTCTTCTTTTTCCTTACAGCCATTCCCGCCGTATCTCTCGCATTGCCAAGTTCCCCAAAACAGAAATGTAGCCGTGTCTACACAGCTACGGGTGACACCTTAATCTTCAAAAGAGCCTCTCTCTCTCTCTCTCTCTCTCTCTCTCTCTCTCTCTCTCTCTCTCTCTCTCTCTCTCTCTCTCTCTCTCTCTCTCTCTCTCTCTCTCTCTCTCTCTCTCTCTCTCTCTCTCTCTCTCTCTCTCTCTCTCTCTCTCTCTCTCTGTGCCATGGTATAGACCATTGCTTAGACTCATAAAATATTGCTTTTAAATTGTCTTATGATGTTATCAACATGCCAACACAATTAATTTCTACATTTCCAGAATTTTGAGAGGATATCTTTTAGTGCAGTTTAGGTATCTTTTTATAGCTGATATATACTGCTACGTCATATATGAGCCACCATGGTATGTTTTAAATCACTTTTTCGCCATTGGCTTCTATCTATTTTCGTCCAACATTGTAAGATTGACCTTGTAAGGTTTACGAGATTTTCAAGCGGTACTGCAATTTTGCTAAATACAGACATGTGTATTTACCCATAGTTAATACGTAATGTATTCCTTTCGCATTATGTATTGTTTAAACCATTTTGTAATAATTGCAGGTTGTCGTTATTCGCAGTTATCATAACCATTCATTGTTATCTGTAAATTTGTAGCCCTTCTGAAACATTGCAGTATATTTTTCATGTGTGAAATTAAAAATTAACACGTTAATTCTTTTCTTTAGTACAAATAGTCCTGAGCAATCTAAAATCCTTCTCCAAACTAGCAAACAAATATATATTGACTCTATTTACCAACATTGTTGCCTTTATATGAAAGTCATGAAAAAAATTGTTACACGTCTCTACAAAATATTAAATTCAGTAAAATAAAGCAATTATATATAATGTGTACAAAAGTTCAAATTATTTGTTGTGTTTACTAAGTATGTTTATAGTCTAATGGGTTATTAATTTATTTAATTTTGTTTAAATACTCAAGTCTGATTGGTCCAGTAACTGTTGGAGTATTTGATGTATCGAGATAACTGATGTCTGGATATCTGTACATTTATCGATGCTTTTAATTACTTACCCATGTGCGAAATATATGAGAAAAAATTTTATTATTTAAATTGGCTACGTTTGTTGTCTCACTAAATTTGTTTGTCTATTGCAAAAACAAATTGAGTTTAAAAGGTTGCATTCTACTTGATCAAGAGTCATTTTCAACAACTTATGAATTCGGCTCATTTTGAAATAATCTGAATCATATTCTGAAGAAACACAGTTTGCTGGTTTTACCCTTCAGCCGCCTAGTTAGCCCATTGGGTCTAACCGGCCCTGAACATTTAGAATTCATTTTGTTCATTGCAAGCACAAACAAGAGCTGTATTCCTGCTTTGTAAAACTTTATGTTGGAACATTCTCAAACATCCTCCATAAAGTCGATACAGAAGCATCGTAAGCAATTCGTCACCATTGAGAACTATATTTTACTTTTCACGAATTCATTCTGAACAATATGACAGCGAAATAAAGTCACATGAGAGCAATCTCGAACTTCGATGTCCTGACACATGGTGCACTCTGCCAGAGACAAAATGACCAAACACAAGAAACTGACATATATTAATGCAACAACCTCGGATTTATTTCATGAACTATAATTTTGGAAAAACCCGTTCTTCGCTCATTTAGCCGTTCTTCGCACATTTGCCCAGATGTTCGTCGTACAGAACTTACGAATGCGGAAAATACCACAATGATTACCTCCGTGTCGCTTTCAGAGAATCGAAGTTATTCAACCCACACCGAAAATTGGCGCCGATGTTTCGAATGTTCTAGCGTGTGATGGGACAGGTCAATAAATTTCCGACTGAATTCTCGGATTGATCTCGACGTTGTCAATGTTTTAAGACAGTCACACTTAGATCAATTACTGAAAACATCGAAATACACTCAAATACCGAAATACTTTTATAATAATACTCACGGAGATCATGCATTATGCTTTGTATGCAATTTAAAAATTATATATAAAAAAACCCAACAGAATAAAATTGTATTCAAGTGACTTTTATAGGAATTATTTACGTTTCTCTATTTATAGCTTCATACGTGTAATGAAGTCATCCAGACGTACCTTCAGGGTCAGCTTTAACCTTGTTACATCATTGTTGTTTTTTTTTTTAAAACACATAAATATATTTTATTTTCACCGATAATAGGTACCCCCCCCAAAAAAAACATTCTGAATTCTAACGCTTTAAAATCTGACCTATTCGCGATTTATCTTAATTGTATAACTGAGTAAAACCTAGTCAGGTTGAGTGATGTCATTCTATAAATTGTGCTAGTAATTGGTAAAATGTGAATAATATGTAAATAATATATATCAAAATTGTTTATAGCAAAGTTTTGGTTTGCTTGTAATAATAATAATAATAATAATAATAATAATAATAATAATAATAATAATAATAATAATAATAATCTTTTTCAATATAGAAAGTCTCATAAATTCAATCAAGAAAATGAAAGATCTTTAAGATAGAATACGGTCCCATTGGGGATATCACAAATCAAACTTGTCCAAATTGATATAAGAGTAACCTCCCTTGTTTAACACGATTAAGAGAGCACCTGACTGCCCAAAAATGAACTTTGATCAAACTTTTGATCCGGGCCGAACTAATTCGTGGACATTTAAGAGCCAAATAAATGATTATGCATTCTACTTACTAGGTTACAATTTTCAGCGTATACCAGACAAATTTTGAGTCACTGACTAGTTTTGCCAACTCGTTTGTCGTGTAGGCTACAGTGCCAGTACAAAATTCTAAATACAAAATGGTCCAGCATATATTTGTAGTTATGCTTTTCTCTTTATTCACCTGGTCATGTGCATATGGAGATGTCTATTACCTAACCGTGAATTCATCAGTCGTCACAAGTCATTTTAACCAGTTCTGGAGAAGTACTGGGTTTTGGTAACGTTTCTTAGATTCATTCGTTCGATCCAATGCGAACTGGCGAAATGTTGTATCAAAACTTTGTACTTAAGTGTAATAAATATCTATGTATTTTAAAAATGCATAATTGTAGTATGGATAATGAGCAATATTTGTATCTTTATAAAGTCCATCAGGAAAAAAAATACAAGAAAAGAATAATAATAACAACAGACATCAGACAAGGAAGAAATAATGAAACGAATTGGTGGATAGAATCACCGTAACGGACTTGCGTTATGCATATGAACGTGATTGTATTGTATATAAATTTTTGATTTTGACTGTCTACTCTTAGATGTATTATTCATAAGTACATACAGTTGAGATAAAAATGTTTATTATTTTTGTACAATTCTTTATTATTACAGTTAAAATTGGTGGTGTTTTGAATTGATTTTTTTAGCATGTTTATATTTGACTAAATATATATATATATATATATATATATATATATATATATATATATATATATATATATATATATAATTTTTTTTTTAGTTTAAATAATTGTTTTAATAAGGTTTGCAGATATTAGTCTTCTGATCCTTGATACTCCATTTTTGATATTTGATTTTTTTTATGTTGCACCCAAACATAAAAAAACCAAATATCAAAAATGGGTTGTCAATGGTTGGAGGAAATTCGGACTAGCAGATATAAGAATGGATGAAAATAACCATTATGTGTTTAGGTCAAAATATGTACAATCATTCAGTATACAAGTCACAGTATGAATTACTCATGTTCTGGTTCTTTCAGGGACAAAAAGGGTTTGCAGTCAATTAAAATGAATTAAATGGCTTAAACAATGATTTAAACATACTTTTATTTACCATTATTGATAATGGATATAAGTACTTTAGCAAAGTTGCAGGGTATAAAAAATGCAGAACTTAAAGCATTACAAATGCCCTTTTACATGGCCTTTGTCTTCTTCTCTCAGCTTTTTAAACTTGCCCATGGGTAAGTTCCTTGGAATGTTGAGCTTGCCCAATATGACAAAGCATTACATTATGATCATGCATCAGTTTTCTTTACTGAATTTTCAGGTGCATTTTGAAGGAATTCTGTCAGTATTTTATTGTTTTTTTTAAAGTCTTGTTCATTTTCTCCTTCTGAGTAAGTTTCATGTTGACATTTCTCTGAGAAATAAGTCAGAATATTGCTTTCAGCTTTCAGCTGTGGTATTTATTTGTAATACTGAGCCATGGTTTTTATATGTCATACTTTACTTTGAGAATCTAATTTGATATAATATGGAAGTTGTGCACTAAGAAATAGAAGAATGTATACTGTGTAACAGTAACAGTAGAAATGATCAAATAGAAAATAGTTCACTTATATACCAGACCTGCAGCCAGTTAATAGACAATATACTGAAATAATTAATTAAAAGGATATTTATACAAATAGTTTAGCATCATCAAAACAAACACATGCTAGTTACCATAATCAGTTAGTTTTATGTCCACTATTTATATTTTCTAGTCATAACAGCCAATAAAGAAGTACCAAATTCTTAATTCTTTCAGTCTGTTACTCAAACAATTCATCTACCTTCACAAAACAAAAGACCAAGTTCACATTGCCACCATTTATTGGACAATCCCATATGACTTAAAACTTCTCATGAAAACAATGCTGCTGTAATTGATTATTGGGTCATGCTGGTGCATCCTTATGATTATTTGTAAGAATATCAAAGGTCAGGAAAGCTTTTGACATGATAGATCATGAAATCCTTTTGAAGAAACTGAAAATCTACCAATGTGATGAAAGCACAGTTAGATGGTTTACTTCATACTTAAGTGAGAGAACACAACATGTTTATATTAATAATGTTCTGTCTGAACCTGAAACAATTAGATGTGGAGTACCACAAGGCTCAATTCTGGGTCCATTACTGTTTATTTTATTTATTAATGACCTACCACTTGTACTAAAGGACTCAGTATCATCTACAGATCTCTATGCAGATGACACAACATTGTCAGACATCCAAAACACAAAACAAGATCTCAAAATTTCTTTACAGAATGCCCTAATGTACTAATGGTTTACTTCATACTTAAGTGAGAGAACACATGTTTATATTAATAATGTTCTGTCTGAACCTGAAACAGATGTGAAGTACCACAAGGCTCAATTCTGGGTCCATTACTGTTTATTTTATTTATTAATGACCTACCACTTGTACTAAAGGACTCAGTATCATCTACAGATCTCTATGCAGATGACACAACATTGTCAGACATCCAAAACACAAAACAAGATCTCGAAATTTCTTTACAGAATGCCCTAAACAAACTAGAATACTGGTGCACATGCAATGGCATGGTGGTTAATACGGGTAAAACTAAAATATTACTTATCGCAACACGGAAAAAAAGAACAAAACTTGATAGCTATGAACTATGTCTGACATAGAAGCATAAAAGGTTGCAAATGGTCTGTCACGATAGTCTACTTGGTGTTTTGGTAGATAATAACCTATCATGGACTGAACATATCAAACATATCAGTAAAAAGTCAATTCAAGTTTATGGCTTCTCAGTAGGATAAGACACTTTCTTCTGGAAAAGCACAGAAAACTATTTTATAACAGTTACATACAACCCTATTTAGACTACTGTAATACAGTATGGGGTAATTCAAATGATAAAAACTTAGCAAAGCTGGCACATCTCCAAAAAAGAGCTTTTGAGGTAATATCAATCCAGAAAGAAAGCAATGAAAATTTAGTTGGTAAGTTAAAAATACTACCTATTAAAGACCGAATCTGTTTAAGAAAAGCCAAATTAATGTACAGGATAGCCAATAATAATGCTCCTGAATATTTACAATCACTATTCAAGTATAGGCTACCTGGAAATACTCCCCACCTGCGATCAATGTCTACCAAACATTACAAAATTCCCAAACCAAATAAGGAATTATTTTAAAAAAGTTTCCAATACTCTGGAACTTTGCTCTGGAATAATATTCCAGTTGAGATTAGAAATGCCCACTCTATCTCCTTTGTCCAAACCCAGTATATACAATGGCTTCACAGATGCAGCAAAAAAAAAAAAATCCTTTGATTGAGGGCCTCAAGGTAGATTAGTTCTTAGCTAATTGAGTTACCCTCTTTAAATAAAGTCATAATAATAATAATAATAATAATAATAATAATAATAATAATAATAATAATAATAATAATAATAAATTAGATAGTACTGATAATAGTGTTTAATGCTTATGTCAAAATTTCTGAGAGTCAAATTAATGCATAGGGCATACATTTCAGTTTTGGCTCAGATATGAAAACATGGAAGTTCTGGTCAAAAGGAAACCAAGACTTATAACTTTCAAGCTAAAAGCTCATTTTTTTTAATTAGAAATATAATTCTTTTTCAAGATACTTCATACTGCTTTGTAATTAAAAAAAATCGATTTATAAAATGATTTTATCTTCTTTCAGTCCTCCCCTGCCACATCAGGATGCATACAGATTTGACTTAGGTTATGACATGAGACAAAACCTTGCCTTCATAGGAGCAATTCCCCACACTGGCATCGAACAGGTCCGCATTCACTGGCTCCTGGATCTCATCACCATTGACAGGTTTTTAAATGTTTATTTTAGTGTACTGTAGTTCTTTTTTTGACCATGTACGTTTGTATGTGCATTAGATTTGATATTTGTTTAAAAGTGTTCTTTGAAAAGGAAAAATGAAGTTCTCAGTGTAAACCACCAATATATACAGGCAGCCATTAATTTTTGAATATTAAATAGTATTAGTTTCAAAATAGGTTTCAGGCCATTGAAAAACTTAAACCCCAAATAAGAACAACAACAGCAACAAATAAAACTAAGGGAATTGGTCATTGGATAGTGGGCAGAGTGGTGAGTTTTGTACCTCTGGCATGGAATTAACCATATTTAAAGGAGTGGTTTAAATATTAATGTACAAGAGTAAATAAACTCACATCAGTGTGTGTGTGTGTGTGTGTGTGTGTGTGTGTGTGCGTGTGTTCATTATGACCAGGTACCTAGAGGTGAGTTTTCTAGACCAAGGAGTTCTTTTTTTCAGGTTGTCAATCTTAAATATTTTCACCAGTACAGGGCCAACTTGAGCCTTTCTTCAGGTAGTAATTTAAATTATATTATACCTTTATGCCTGTACTTTAGTTTGCTGCCACAATTATGATCTTTAAGGTAGGTCACAAGAATAAATCTGTCATGCAGTAAGTTGAACCTGGTTATGCAGGCAATTATGGGGACCAACATACTGTCACTAGACACTCATTATTTAAGATGCCAAACTGAGTACCTCAAATTCCAAGGGATGTTACTTTGCAGATTTCTCAGTCCTATGCCACAAAAATTACTTCATGCAAGTCATAGTATCAATTCAGAACACTCCACAAGTTTATTCAAGGGAATAAATGTGGTCCTATTCATCGGATGGAGCACTATAACAGAGGCACAACATGCTATAGCTATAATAGCATCTATGAACTTACAACAATTAGACAAAAAATGCAGTGTTCTCAACCTCCTCTTTACAGACCAGTCATGGCCTATGATGTCTCAACCCTCACATATTCTCCTCATTAATGATCAGGTTGACAATATTCATAATATGCCACCATCCCTCAGTTTCAGCTATAACTGGGGGATTTACAGGGGCACCCAACAAGGTTGCAGAATTGTCCTTGGAGTGCATGCCACTGGGAAACAATTCTACAGCTAAGTGGAAGAGTCAGTCAGAGTGAGGTTTATCATTTTTACCAGCATTCCACAAGACCATTACTATCTTGATGACATGTACACAGATCCCCCATTCCACCTTATCACAGATCCCCCATTCCACCTTATCACAGATCCCCCATTCCACCTTATCACAGATCCCCTATTCTGCCTTATCACAGATCTCCCATTTTATCTTATCACAGATCCCAGTAGAGAGAAGGCTCCAGTCTTTCATGGCTGAATGGTAAAGATTTATTTTGACATCGTGGATACTCATCAAGTTTCTGGGGACTTGGTATATGCTTAACACCACTACTAAGTTTCTGGGGATTTGGTATCATGTTTAATACCACTACTAAATTTCTGGGAACTTGGTATCATGTTTAACACCACAACTAAGTTTTGGGGACTTGAAATCATGTTTAACACCACTACTAAGTTTCTGGGGACTTGTTATCATGTTTAACACCATTAAGTTTCTGGGGACTTGGTATCATGTTTAACACCACTACTAAACCTTGGGACAGAGCTACAATGCAGCAGTTATTGCTCCTCAACCTAAGTGCATTCAATTAACTGTTAAGCTTTTGGGTATGCAGTGGAATGCATCAATGGTTCCTAATACCATCCATAGTGGAGACTACACAATCTACGTGAACTTATTTGAGACTTGATTTCATGCATCCACTTAAATGGCTTCCAGAAGTTCTGCAATTCACCTACAACAGGCTTCAATCAGTAGACAAGTTATCTTTTGGAGCAGTGTGTAGTCTTTTTTTTTCTCAGTCTACTTGTCAAGAAGAACATTGCCAACCTTTCAAGATTCAGTCAACTAGGTCTAGAATCAAGTTAAAAGAATGCATCACTCAGTAATGAGAATTGAGTTCATGCATTGATAGGTCCCATGCCTATTTGGAGCAATCTCTCTGCTAGAGAATTCCTTCTCTAGCCTAGGTTTGCCCCATTTGTTAGCAGATGTCTTAGTCCTTCATCACTTTACTGGGGTTTCATAACATGGTCCAAGTGGAGACCTAACCTGGCACCATTTAGCAAACTCTTATAATCTACAACAACATGAGGTTGCATCTCAAAGCAAGAAAACCTCTTGCATAAGCAATACTTTGGCAAGCACAGTCTTGAACAATCACAATCACTACAGATGCAAACACAATGGGCTGGGGAAGCAAGTCTCCTACTATTTTGGACTACTACAGGAACATGGCCCCCACAATATCATTATTTACATATCAACATCATTGAGAAAGTTTTTTTTGATTGATGACTGGAGAATATACATGAGAAGGGAGTTCTCTTTCTATCTGATGACTTGGTGACTTATGTCATACCACTAAGTGGAACAAGTATTCAGACCTTTGTATTCTATTTTGGGATTTCCTTAAAGTGGTGTACCCATCGACAAGTCACATTTAAATATACATTTATTTAGCTGGCTAATATATGGACAGGCTCATGCCTCTGAAAGAAACAAATAATACAAACGGAATGGTCTCTTCATTCCTTCATTTTCAAACAGTCGACACTTGATGAGATTGACAAATTATGGACCTTTTGGTGACAATGTGAAATGCCAAAATTTCAACCTTTGTCTCTCAAGTTTTCATACAAAAAGCCTCAATAGGCAATGCTCTTTCTAAAGAGTGAAATTGCCAAATGTATACACTTCTCATCACTTTTGATTAGGAACGGGATGCAGGAATCAGCAAACCTGAGTTTCACCTCATCCTGATTACTACACTCAAATGGGAAGTATTTTAGCAACCTCATCAGTTGCAACATAATCACCAGAATTGAGCAATTCCCCCATCTGAATTAAACAACCATGATGGCAGGTGTTTCACCCCAACCCAGAGTTGCTGAACCTGCACCTTGGGATCTTATAAAATCTGCCTTTAAGAACAAACAGTTTTTACAAGTGGTGGAGTATCCCCAAAAGAAATGTCTCTCCACCTTAGTGGCATATGACGGCAATGGAAGTGGAGTACACAAAGCATTTTATTCAAATGTAGGCACCATTACCTCAATAGCTAACTTCATGTGACTCTTTGATGAGAAACTATTAGCACCAGTCAGAATTAAACTTCGGTTCTCATGATCACTGGCATAAAGTGCTATTATGGAAGGACATGATGTTAAGCAAACTACCATGGACCTGTCTGATCTTCTGTTCATTTGGATTCCAATTGGCAAATGACATTTGACCCTTTCCCACCATTTGATTTGCTATCAAGGGCTTCCTTAGTTGACCTATCTTAGTCCTGCTTCCTCACTTCTTTGGCAGTCAGCAGGCAAATCAGCATTATATTTCTAATTGGTGGATGGATCTACTTGGATCAGTATCACTCATGAAGTCCACTGCTTTCACTGCTTTTATTACCATAAACAGTCTTCCATTTTTGTGGAATTAGATATCAGTAATAATTCTCGTCCATTCTGGACACTTCATCTCAAGGTCATCAACAGGATCTAATACGAGTTCTGAAGTGGTGTTTCAGGAGTATCAAGCCATTTTATTGAGGGAGGTCATGCCTCATCTTAGATCTCTATCATTCCTTTCAAGAGGTGAAGGATCAACATAAACATTTTCTTACTGAATAAAGTAGGATATCTGTCCTGAATGTAAGGCTAAACCAATCCTAATGAATTTGCTACACATATTGGTTCACAATGTTTAGACAGCACCATCTTTGCATATAAGCGAAATTGTTCTCTGTCTTTATCTATACATACCGTGTATCCTGAAGATCACATGGCAGATGAGTTGGTCATGACTAAATGTATTATCTTTGTCAAAGAAAGCTTATTATTTGTTATTATTATTATTATTATTATTATTATTATTATTATTATTATTATTATTATTATTATTATTGTTATTATTTGTTGTTATTATTATTATTATTATTATTATTATTATTATTATTATTATTATTATTATTATTATTATTATTATTATTATTATTATTTTTATTATAGAAATATAACTGAAAAATTATTAAAGCTACATTAAAAATCTCAATCACACACACACACACACACACACGTTCTTGTCAGAGACACCATCCTAAAAGGCTCCACACAGTCCTTACTTGTGGCACAAAGGTTCCCTTTCTAGATCATTTGACAGCTTTATACAGAAGCAGCTTTGGAACATCTGCTGGATTTGTGGGAGGGAACTTTTTCCTGACAAATGGTGTCATTTTAAGTCAGGTTTCCTAGAAATTGTCTCACACACCTTAGGGTACTGGAGATGGTCTCTCTTGGGTAAGGTGATGTATCTCCCTCTACCTCTTACCTTTATCTCTAAGATATTATGATTGAGTAATGTATATAAGGAATAAACTAAATGTTTTCTTGTAAAATATGTTTCTTTGAAAATACCTACCCAACCATGATACACATACACCCTCCCCCCAGTTACATTCATAGAGAGTATGCTTTATGTTCCAGTAGTAACTTGAGATATTCATGGAATTTGGCACCAATCCTATTACCAAGGAGAGATCGCTCTGTCTGACCACCACCTAGGTGGGCAGATAACATTTGGCTCCTTTTAGCTAAAAGTCTTATCTGGGAGGGCTGGATTTGTGAAGTAGTAGTAGTTGTCCTAAGTATTATGATTGGGTAAGTGTTCTTAAAGAAATATATTTAACTAGAAAAATTGGTGTCAGTGTCTCCTTTTGCAAATCAAATAATGGTCACAAATGCATTACTTTTAATCTAATTTTTTTTTGCATTTAGAATCATCTCTCCACATAAATATCAAAGAATTTCAATGCTTAGTAGTAAAATGGACACATTTTTCATTTTTTCTCTAACTGAACTCTATAAAGTAAAAAAAAATGTGACATACTGCTGAACTTGCATAGACATTCTGTGTTGAAGAATCATGTTTTCGGAGTCAAATATTCAACTTATTTCAAAGTATAGTTGCTCTGCAATATATATATATATATATATATATATATATATATATATATATATATATATATATATATATATATATATATATATATATATAATAAGTTGGTTCCTATTAACTCCAGTTTTCAGAAAGATGGTACCCCGGTGTATAACTATACATACCTGTACTCATTGTTAGACTTGCTGTATGATGAAGGACTGGCACCAGGCTTTGAGATCATGGGAAATCCTTCCAACTTTTTCACAGATTTTGAAAACAAAACACAAGTACATCTTTGGAGAAACTTGGTATATGAGATGGTGTCCAAATATGTTGGTAATTATTTTAGAATTCTAATTGCAAGCTAATCACTTTTTAAAAATATGATGGCATTAATCAACAGATTCCTTGTATATAGGTAATGGTATGTTTTTTTAATAACCATTTTGATATGTCATTAAACAAATTCTGATAAAAATGTGTCTTTACAGATACTCATTTTTATCATAGCAAAGTACAATGGAACCACACCATAACACATTAATTTAGATGCAGAGTGTCATAGTGTTAAATAATGTATCCTGCAATATTGAGATGAGTCATTTAAATGATTATGTAATGTACCAAGCAAAATTGAGATGAGTCAGTTAAATTATTACATATTGTATCATACAGTATTGAGATTCAAATATTGAGACAAGTAAGTTAAATATTACATATGTTGTTTTGCCAGGATGAGTTGATGGGAGGGGGTCTGTAGGTTTCATTGACACAGTTACTAATGTACTTTGGTAGATATTCTGTGAGAAGTGTGCTCTTAAACTGATCTCATTGAATGTATGTTAACAATTGGTACATATTCAGTGAGAAGTGTGCTCTTAAACTGATCTCATTGAATGTATGTTAACAGTTGGTACATATTCAGTGAGAAGTGTGTTCTTTAACTGATCTCATTGAATGTATGTTAACAATTGGTACATATTCAGTGAGAAGTGTGCTCTTTAACTGATCTCATTGAATGTTTGTTAACAATTGGTACATATTCAGTGAGAAGTGTGCTCTTTAACTGATCTCATTGAATGTATATTAACAATTGGTACATATTCAGTGAGAAGTGTGCTTTTTAACTGATCTCATTGAATGTATGTTAACAATTGGTACATATTCAGTGAGAAGTGTGCTCTTTAACTGATCTCATTGAATGTATGTTAACAATTGGTACATATTCAGTGAGAAGTGTGCTCTTTAACTGAGCTAATTGAATGTATATTAAGAATTCCTTTGATAATTTGTGCAAAGAAGAACTTCTAGAATTTACCCTGCTAGATTCCATTTAAATCCACATTTACATTCCTTGCTAAGACTCCTCAAGACTTTAAAAAACACTGTATTTTCAAAACTCTCCTAAATGCTGGATGTATTTGAAGGAATTGATTTTTTGACTGACAGTAACTGAAGTAGGCTTGAAAAATACATAATGTGTGCCAGTTACCCTTTTTTCTATCTTTGGCACAAGAAAGTTCCTCAATGGTGCACCTAAGGTGCAACCCCCTCACACAATAAAGTTGTTACAGTTGGTTTATATAGAATGCACATGTTGCCAGAGAAGCATAAGATGATCAGTGGCATTGGCTGTCAGAAATATCTTATGATTTTGATTGGCTTTGGCACTATGAACCACGATTATCCAATGTAAAGAAGAAAAGACAATATCTTTTGTTTCCAGAATAAGGAATATGTTGACTCTAATGCCCAAAATAAATTTTGGAGAGGAATGGACACTTGAGCATGAGGAAGTAAAATCCTATCGCGGAAGGCTAATGTAGCGCGGAAGGCTAATGTAGCGCGGAAGGCTAATGTAGCGCGGAAGGCTAATGTAGCGCGGAAGGCTAATGTAGCGTGGAAGGCTAATGTAGCGCGGAAGGCTAATGTAGCACGGAAGGCTAATGACACAAAAGGTTAATTGTGATCATAGAAGCTTGTGTGATTTATTAATTTCTGAAATAAATATTCTTTTCTGCTGAATTATATACTTTAAATATAATTTTTTTTGAGTCATACTAATACATGGTTTGTTATAGTGTCCTTGTTAGCTAAAATAATATTGAACTAAACAGTGGACACAGTTATTTTATTGGATGAGGAGATTGTACAAAATGGTTCTCTTCTCTTTCATTAAAAGTAAATATTTATTGAAGAGATGGTAGAAATTGATGAATTTATGATATGAGTATCTGATAATGATGTGTGTTTCAATTTCTTAAATAAATGAGATAAAGATAAGGTTATTTTGATGCCTTTTGTTTTTTTACTTCTAAATGACACCACTTTTTGACCTAGTAAGTGCCATTGGACCACAGTTGTCCCTTCCTGAAATGAACATTGTGGTCTGTTTGCCCAGGATTGAAGAACAGCTTACAGATAAATAAAAATGTGAATCAGAATTATTGGCATTGTTGTTGATGTTATTATCAGCTTAACAAATCCAACTCATTTACCCTGGTGATAAAACTTAGCAGTAACTAAAAAGACCATTCCAGAAAAATTAGTGAATTGGCTAACAACATCTGGAGTTAAGTATTATATCCAAATTTGTGTTAATGGCATGGTTTCCCAGTATTCATAAGCAGTTTGGCCCAAGAAAGCCAGAGTTAAGTAGATGCAATACAGTAAATAATTGATTTATTTTAATAAGCATAATTGCTCACAGTACAATTTTTGAAAGATCATGGGAGGCAAAACTATGGATTGAATGTTTTTTCCGACTTTAACAACTTGTTGTACAAAATTACTATATGGCTAATCTATCATATTTATAAAAACTGCAATTTGTTTCCCCACAAATTTCAGATGATTATGGACTTGGTGTCGTGATGGGCTGGAATTTTGAGACTTGGAATGAACCAGATTGTCAGGACTTTGATGGACTTAACATGACACCCCAAGGTAAGTGATAAAATTCCAGTGTATTTGCTATACAGTTTTGGTCTTTAAGCAGATTGGTATGATGAAGAACAGCGAATTTGTGAATATGATAAAAAAATATGACTTTATAATCTAGTGTAAATTCAGAAACAGTCACAGGGTTAACAATTTATTTGATTGGAAATAAAACAGTCACAGGGTTAACAATTTATTTGATTGGAAATAAACAGTCACAGGGTTAACAATTTATTTGATTGGAAATAAAACAGTCACAGGGTTAACAATTTATTTGATTGGAAATAAAACAGTCACAGGGTTAACAATTTATTTGATTGGAAATAAAACAGTCACAGGGTTAACAATTTATTTGATTGGAAATAAACAGTCACAGGGTTAACAATTTATTTGATTGGAAATAAACAGTCAGCTTCATGGACATATAATTATGTGGTGTCACAGTTTACCTTAACATGCAAAACAAAATTAGCATGGTCATTGTACCTTAGGAGTTTGATCACTACCAAGCTAGTGTGTAGCAATGAAGTGGTTAAGCATCAGACAAGAGTGATCTCCCTTTGGATAAAGGAACTCGTCCATACTTTATCATCTACCTCCATTTATTCAGGATGGCATGCTTCTCTGGAGACAGTGCAAAGACCAAACATGGTGTATAAAATCTTTATGTTTATTGCATATTTGAGAAGTTTGTTTCAAAAGTGTACTGCATCTATATTTATATCTATTTCTCAGTCTCTTCTACTTGGGATGAAGAAATTACACTTCATCATCAGAGATACATTAAGTGACCATTTTGGTTACCTGCCCTATGTTCAGTAGTGTGTTCATTCATATAACTTTAGTACATGACCATGTATATGAATTCTTTCAATAATTTTCTTGTATTGCAAACCATTAAAGTTGATCAAAGACATTTTTTGTAACCATGGCATCCTATTTAAATTAAGTTCATGCAATATATAACTGATTTCTTCTGCACCTTTTGTGTCTTATACTTAAAGTGTTAACTCAATAGGAAGGACTAAATGCATGGACTTTTAGGTGTCAAAAAATGACCATGCTGTTTGTCTGAAATGTTATTGTTATTGTTTTGGGGTTTAATGCCATTTTTCAGCACATGATAGGCTATACATGGCAGCCAGTATATCTGGTGGTGGAAGAACCTGTAATAATCCTGGGAAGAACCTCAGAAGCACTGGAAGTGACTGGTAAGTTTTCTCATGTACCCATGCTGGCCAAGCCTGAGACTCGAAAACACACAGACAGGTGAGATGTTGGAGATCAGTAAAGGTGAGCACCTTAGACCCCTGTCTAACTGTATGGGTGCAATTAGAATCATATTTACAACATTTTCACATGATAGACATTAATCTATGGGCATCCATTTTAGCACAATAGTACTCTTCAGTTAACAAGAAGGGAAGGAAACATGCCATCAAGGATGAAGATGCTGATTCCACCTCATTGAATAGCTTTCTAGATGTGGAAAGGTTGATAGCGGTGAATCCACTGGGTTATGAAAAAAAATCAATGGGCCATATGATCATTGGCTTCACACAGCCACAGCAACTTCCTCGTATCTATAATCAGAAAAGGTCTTATTATTGATACAAATTCCAACTTGCTGTTGTAGCTTGTCTGGACCAGTAACAGCATTAGAAGTTGATGAGATGTGCTCAATATTGGCTCTGCCATTACCATAACTGATACTTAGAGGGACTAGTTATGATGATTTGGTATCCTGTTTTTTATTCTGGCCTTATGCCTTTCTCCATCACAGTTGGACTCAGCCATCAGTGGTGAATCAAAAATGATCCATAACAAGTCAGTCTCAACCTTAATTACTACTTTGGAGAACCAGTTAAAAGTGATTCAAAATATCACATGTTCTGTCATGGCATCACAGCACTGAGACTGGCATCAAAGAGTACATGGTCTCTACCCAATATTGTGATGGCTCAGTGATATTAGAGACTCTGGTTGACCCATTGCCATCCTGTAGGTTGGCTTTGATCGATTTATGTAGACTATGATGTCTTTATCAATCCATTACCATTGCTTAATCTGGTATCAGTATGAACCCATGTTAGTCCACTGACAGCTCCAGCCTAGTTTGTCATGTCTGACTAATTCCGTACTGGCTGCAGCAATGAAATGATCCATTGGCGATACACATAGCAATTATTTGGATGCTTTTGTATCCTAATGGCAGGACTCCAAGTCTAGTTTTCTGTCTCTTCAAACTTTTCAAGTTTTTGTTACATGCATGGCTGGAAGCATCTGTGTCTACCCATTTTTCAGTGAACTAGGACTATCGTATTTCATGTATATTTTTGTACCCTTTAATTTTTTTGTACACAATCTAGTAATCAAAATAATAATTATTTAAATGTATCATAATTTTTCATACATATCACTTTGTATTTTTAGAAAAATCCATTAAATTATTGACATAAAATTTCTACTAAGAATATTTATTTTTCAAAAAAGATCAGAAATACTATATTGACATTTTGTTTTTAAAAAAATTAATCATCAATTGTTGGGGAGAAAATACAATAATGGATGCATAAGCATGGGTGCCTGCAGCATTTGGTCATGGGTGGGGATCATGTGACACCTCTGGAAGTCATATTGTAAAGTATAATCATGCAAATGAAGCTGAAAATATGTCTCAAGATTATGTAGAAAACGTTAAGTAAATATTAGCTGTAGTTAAAGACTGCTTACTATACTTTCCTGACTATGCTGATTTAGCGGTGTTTATTTATAATGGAATATAGTAGGGTCATAATACATGAGGATTGTCACACTTGTCAGGTAACTGAAAATAGTCTTTTTTTTCTCCTTGCAAAAGCTGCAAACAAAAACCATCCTGAAAAGATATGGTCTTGTACACATAACAAAAGTTTATTTCATCTCTCACACACACACACACACACACACACACACACACACACACACACACATGTGCACATGCATGCTCTTGTGCATTACCTAAAATGTGATTTCATGTTTTTTATTTCTTATTACAATTTGATAATGAGATTATTGTTGCTGTACAAATATAAGTTGCACTTAATTTCTTGACAATATGGACTCATACAATTGTGTACAATTTACCAATAAATAATATCCATAACTAATACATGTTCAAACCATCTTAATCATTTTTCCAACATTACACAACATAACAGATACACATTCTCTAAATGCAGACAAGCTTGCACACTGAGATATAATCCTCTCTCTCTTTCTCTTGTTCACTAATAACAACAAAAATTCTCTCTCTCTCTCTGTCTCTGTCTCTCTCTCTCTTTCTCTCTCTCTCCTTTCTCACTCTCTCTGTCTCTGTCTCTCTCTCTTTCTCTCTCTTCTTTCTCTCTGTCTCTGTCTCTCTCTTTCTCTCTCTCTCTCTCTTTCTCTGTCTCTGTCTCTGTCTCTGTGTCTCTCTCTCTTTCTCTCTCTCTGTCTCTGTCTCTCTCTCTCTGTCTCTCTCTTTCTCTCTCTCTCTCTCTCTCTCTCTCTCAGACTTAAATGAGACAGAAAATATATGTTTACTTTGTACGTTTGTACTGTTAGGTTGTCGAGTAGCATGTGTTCTGTAGAATTTGTTTAGGTACAGTCCCTTTATTTTTCTTACACAGTACCACCAAATGATAAATATTTATTTTACACATAATTTTTTTGTCCACTGAAATTAATAATTATTTTCTTTGTGTAACATAAAATTACATGGCACACAGTCATTTATCCCAAAATATGAAATTCATTTTACATCTTTGCCTCAGATTTTTTTTTCAACAAGAATTAATCCCATCTTTAGACTGTCTCAGTGGTTTCTTCTATCTGCCCAGAGCATTAAATTTCATCACTGGAATGTCTTTGCCATTGGGGTTTTCTCAATGTAGGTGTGGATCTTCACATTTTGGGCTGTTTCTTTGGTGAGACCGAAGGAGATGATATGGCCACTAAAACAAATGATCAAAGTTTCAGACTACACAATGCCTTTTCACTAAAATGAAGTGGTTCATATTTGTTTGTCTTTTCCATAATTCTTCTGATACTATTTACAGTTTACTGCATTTGTATGGAAAAATATGAACAAGTTTTTTCTGAGTAATGACCTTGGAAGTGCAGTATTTACTCTGAAAAAACAAGTTCATATTTTTCCATACAAAAATGCAGTAACCTTTTTATTTATATTCATAATTCATTTTCCTACATAGGCTTAATAATAAAGGAATGCACTACCAGAACAAAGTAAATAAATATATATACTGTATTTCAAAATAAATACAACTGTATATTGATCAATACACAGTAACAATATTAATGCTCATATATTGCCACCCAGCAACCTTTACAATGAGTCACACACTTGTCATTAGGTTTAAAAAAATTATTTTGGTCTGCTTGAAATTTAAATAGTTTTAATAAATTCACATTGAAAAAAACTTTTTCCAGTTGGTCTGGAAGGGGTGGATGTAGTTTTTCTGTTAATCCACCTCAATTTGTGACTCTCTGCTTGTGATGGGCTTAATTTATTGAGTCGTTTCATTGCTGTAAGGAGAACGTGATTTCAGTTGGAAATGTCAAAATTACTCTACTGTTTTAATGTTTATAAGGTATTATATGCTCATTTTTTTCTTCATTAATTTCAGAATCATGCATGATTAATGGAGAAAAAAATGAGCATATAATAATATTTATTTTTGTGGGGCTCAATTTTGATGGACAATTTCATGGGTACTTAAATTTGTGGATTTGCCAGTTAAGTTTGCATATTAAAAGGTATTTAATTTCATGCTTTAACTTCTACAAAAAACAAAATAAAGAATACAAAAGAATAAAACTATGCCTATGAAAAGGTGGTCATTTAAGCATTTAAAACAATACTACCACATCCTACACAATTTTCTTCAGTTTCTTTTGTGAGTGATCTTCCATTTAAAATGTCTTAGATTTAACAAGTGTGATCCATCTCAGCAGCACAAGTGACATTCAGCTTTGTAATGCAGTTGGTTACTCTACTTACACCGGATTTACAAGAACACGATTTTTTGCTCAAGACCACATTCTTTCATTGATCTGTGCTATCCATAACCCATATACCACATCATACTTGAAGCTGCTTTCCTTATATTTGGGGAATTGAGTCAGGGCAAGTTCAGGGAGTAAGGGAGGTAATTCCCTCTGTGGCATCTTGCCTATTCCAGTTATTTCTCTGGAAGACCATGCATGTCTTCTAAGTAGATTTTATTGCTCAAACAGGTGAGAGAGAGAGAGAGAGAGAGAGAGAGAGAGAGAGAGAGAGAGAGAGAGAGAGAGAGAGAGATGCACACACAGTTTTATAATCATCATCACTATTTTGTCGTTATTATGAGAGGCCATCCTTTCCTAGCAGGTTTACACAGTACAAAGAGTGGCTATAAAAGAGGATGTCCACTTTACATGTATATAATTAAATTTAAAATTAAGAAACTAATTAATTTGGATGAGTTATTTTATAGGTTTCCTTAACTATTATGATGCTTGTTTGGATGCGTTGATGGCTGTTGATCCCAATCTGAAGCTGGGAGGTCCGGGGGATGGATGTCATTTTGATGAGTATTCTGATGCATTTCTGGACCATGTTGTCAATGGCAGGAATATCTTGTCAGGACAGAAAGTCAAAGTGGATTTCCTATCTTACCATTTAAAGGTGGTGCATTTTTTTCTTGTCTCTCATGCCTGCTTGAGAATATATATATATATATATATATATATATATATATATATATATATATATATATATATATATATATATATATATAGTTATAGTTATAGTTATGACTCTAAATTTCTCTATTGTCTTGTCTTTGTGTCCACTTCACAGTTATATGAGTGATGCTTCTACTGATTTTTCCTGTGTGTAGAACATCACTGGGCCTTTCCTACAGGTCACATTGTCTTTGAATGGATATTGTAGTGTCTTCCTCATAAGCATCAATGCTTCATAAGCATCAGTAATGATACATGATTGCTGCTTTTATGTGCAGGTATAATGTGTACTATAGAAAACTCATTTCAGTTACTGTTAGCTTGTGCCATGGTGGGATACATACATGTAAGTATTCTATACACAATTTACTTATAGTGTTCAGTTCATACATGTAGTTGTTATGAGAGAAGCTTCAGTGATTTTTACCTGGATAGGCAGTCAGGTAACTTGTGACTAGAATTGTTTTTTTAGCATTGACTTGTTAAGTATTAATGACCTTGCTCTAATTGGCTTCCTATACATTCCATGTGTGCCCTTGTACAGGTATTTATTATAGTGTGTAACTCTGCATGGACACTCCAGAGTTCATAAAGCAGGTAGTAGACTGCATTACACCTGTATATATTATCTGCTCTATATTGTCTTTCAGAGTGGTCTAAAGCGATGTCCGTTATGGATCACTGCTATCTCACCTCTATCTTCATGAGTTCGAGTCTAGGATTCGGCGAATGTGGATATGTGAGAAAACTTGCCAGTAGCTTCTCGTGGGTTGGTGGTTCTTTCCGGTGATTTCCCAGTTTCTTCCTCCACCATTAATACTGGCCGCCATAAATAGCCTATCGTGTGCTGAAAAATGGCATTAAGCCCAACAACAACAACAATTGTCTTACAGATTATGATCATGGGAGAGATCAGCCTGACAACCACTCTCCATTGGTAGTTTTCTCTGGTTCTCATCTTTTTGAATACATGTGAGACTTGCATAATGTGGATGGAAGTCAATGGGTGGCATTTCTATGGGTCCTAAAATGGAAGGCACAGAAGCATACTTGAGGGACAAAGACCTCATCTCACATATCATATTTATGGACCAGATACAGGGATTATCATCCTGTACCCCATCCCATCCTAAGAGTTGGTAGCCAAGATGGCTATGTTCCTTTGCATCTGGAATCAGACATATAATTACAATTCCAACCAGAAAAACAAACTTTTCTGCATCCATGTCTTGATGTTTAATGTCTTAGTACCCAAGAACCCAGTTTGTGAATACAGTTATACAGCATTCTTACCCTCAGTGCTGCCAGGCACTTCCTCTGGACCATGTCCAATCTATACAGGTAAACAGCTATTCTCATAGATCAGTCTTACCTGCATAGTGCTGCCAGGCACTTCCTAGGGACAGTGTCCAGATTTATACAGGATCTCTCATGGATCAGTCTAACCCACACAGTACTTCCAGATGCTTCTAGCATTTGATGTCCAACTTGGTGCCTCAGTTTCCAAGAGATGTCTCTTATCTTGTCTTCAAGTCTTTGTCACCCAAAGGGAACCTTTACTTCATCACAGCTTGGATCATGTGCTGCAGTGAGCCAGTATGATCAACATTCTTTGTCACAGGTATTGAAAAGACTTTGGCTTCACTACCTTAATCCAAAATTGACAAAAACTGTCCTGTAAGTTCCCTCACTTTGTTATATCTTACTATATGTGAAGACTCAGCCTTACAGACATGGACAAGTTTCCATCCACTCCCTTTATAGTTCTGTCCTCATTCCTTTGCAACACTAGCCTTGTCTACAGTTTCAACATTAGGTGATCTTTGACTAATGAGGAATCTACTTTCAATTTCTTCCACAATCAGATAGAGTTACTGACATTTTGGGCTACTTATATTGTCAATTACAATTCCCAAGCATCTATGCAGTCACCATCTGTTGAATTATTGTCAGCAATTCTGCATGCCCCACACACCGGTTTTCCTTTTAGATACCCATAGTTGATGGGATGACCATGGGTTCAGGACTGTATCTAGTATCTAGTATCTGTAGCAATCTTTCAATAGGCAGATTACATCTTACCATCCCTCACCCCAAGTTTCACTTGACATGCACGGAAGTCGGTTTATAGAATGGTCCATTTCTTAAAGGACCAACATACCATGGCCATGGCTGTAACGGCATATATGAAATTGCAAATGGTCAAACATGATGCAATGCTTTTAACCTCACCTGTCTTAAAGATCATCATAGACCAAGCTATTCCTGCAACCTTATTTGTCTGATCTTTCTTAATCAGGTTGACAGAAATAATTTGCAAGAAGCCACCAAGGATGCTTTTTTTCCAACCCCTCAGTTTCATCTATGGCAGAAGGAGTTGCAAAGCAATCAGCAAAATATTGCAGGGTTGTCCCTAGACCTAGAGCACTGGCCACTGGGAAGAAGTACTACCAAATTTCCAATTGTTGAAAACAGTTCTACCAAACTTAAGTGGAAAAGGAAAAAATGAAGGGTGATCTTTTTCATCAACATTTCTCTTCAGTGGCAACTGGAGAAGATTTACCATGACAACATAAGGACTTGACAAGTTGGTTTTGGCAGAATCTGTATCTTGTTCAGTTTTACTGCCTCCTTTGTCCAGAGTTCCTTCAGCTACAAATGTGGCACTCTTCACATGGTTATTAGCCTAAGCACATTCAGTCAACATTGTTGTACTCTTGGGTTCATGATGGAATGCAACAGCAGGTTTTAAGTAAAAGAATCCTCTCAAATTATATAAAACACAAAGAAAAATGATAATACAATCTGATCTTAAGAATGAAATAATTTGCTTACCTCAGTGTCATAAAAAATCTAAGACACAATAAGATGATCAGGATGTGGGTCAAAAGTTCAATTCCAGAACACTCTAGCCTTGTATGTAAGGCTAGACCATGAAATCAAATATCAGTAAAAAAGATGATAAAAGTCAGGTAGATGAAAAAAGTGATGATAAAAATGATGCTAAAAAGATGATAAAAGTCAGGTAGGCCATAACTATTTCACCCTCAGTTATATGAAAGGGATAGCACACAAAACAAATATTTGTAACATCTCCCCTCATAAAGAAAATAGAAGATATTTACAATGAAGTTGTTTTCTTCATGTTAGTCAAATACACATGATACTATAATGATTAAAATTGCATAGGAAGATGTTGTATTGGTCAATCAAAGAATTACCTAATGGTTTCAAGTTATCTTGCCAAGTATTATTGTAGATGATGATGTCATTGATGTAAATGTTTCATCCTACTAGACCAGATGATTTTATGTTCATTATATTCTGATTGGATTTTCATACCATATGAAAAATGTGACAATATCTACAGTATTTAGAAACATCAATTTTAAGATTTTGGACAATAAAAATGATTCAAGATCTTGTGATAAATCATATTGACTCCTATAATATGACCAGCCAAGAAAGTAGGGTATGTAGCAATCCTTAAAAAGCCTTGAATGCTGTGACATCTTGGAAAGCTCTGTAAAAGGCTTACTGGTAAATGTTAACATAATCATGGAATTCTGTCAGGTAGTCCTTGAAAATGAAGGCTAATGCAAAAAAAAAAAAGATACAATCTCAGTTACGACGTTATATGTGATTTTTGGTAACTGTCTGGTTTTGCCTGGAAGCAGTTTTTCATCTTTAGCCCAGATGCAAAGATGGTGAGCAAGACATAATTCCAAGCATCATTATTAAAAAATCGAGAATATAATGAATGGCTACTGAAAGATGCAGACATTTATTTGACTCATTGCAAATTGTACCTTAAGAAATTTAACGTGATGACTAGGGTTGAAAATGCTTTGAAATCTCATACAAAAAATGCACAATAGGAAGCAGAGGATCTTGCATTATAATTTTGGTCCCAAAACCAGCATGGATTCTCAAAAGCCTATCAACAATAACAAGTTCTGTGATTTTGACAACCCCTAAACAGTTTTCCTGTCAGCTGCTGACATTGTTTGTATTGAAAGAAGACACTTTGCAGGATGAAGTTATTTGGACACTGCACAGTTTCAGAGTATAACATTTTTGATCAAACATTGATTGAAATAAAGTTTTTGCCAGTATTATCCCTGATACAACATCACCAAAATCTGTTCATGGGGAGATAGAAAAACATTGAGTCTCACCTGTTTCTGACTAACTGAAAAATCCCTGAAATTGGAATTAATTTTGTCAATAGATTCTGCTTTGGATCTTAAGAGACTAAAAATTTCCTGCCACTTTAACTTTGGAACAATAATATAATACCTCACTGACCACTCATGACCAGCAGACAATAAGATGACCATGATGTGGATCATAAGTTCTCTTCCAAAACATTAGAAGGTCAAAAGGCCATATCAGCATGTTTACAAATTAAAATTATTTGAAAAAATAATGTATGCTCATGGACAAAAGTTAGCTATCTAATTAGGTTTTCTTGCAAATGACCATTAGCTTAAAGTACAACCTACACTCATGGATAAAAGTTAAGCACTTTATATGTATGTTTTGGTGTGTGTGTGTATATATATATATATATATATATATATATATATATATATATATATATATATATTTAGCCATTGTGGTACATCATGCCTCATAATTAATATATTAATATTGGAATTCATTCAGAACACTATCCTTTTGGATGTGTGATAGAAGATTTAGGATTATTTGTGATTAAATTCACAATAATGTAAGTTCCTCTTAAATTTTCACCTTGTAACTTGGAAATTTAGTTTTTAATTTTAATCAACTTGTTTGTTTTTGCTTCTTTAAGATACTTAGTGTAAGACCATAGTGTGGTAACAAGACTACTGGGTTAATTTCTTATGTTTTCATTGTTGTTTCTTAGCTCATAATTCTCTCTCTACCCAGGTTTTATTTCAAAACAAATATTTTACAAGAAATTCTCATATGTGAATAAAAAGTTTGGCTTCTTTGTTACCTTCACCTAGATGTGTATTTTGTGTACTTGGCAAATTTACATGGAATTACAACCCTTTTTTGCAGAAACCTTTCACTAAATCAGTGGCAAACTTTGCAGTGTATGTTAATATGTTTAAGAAATGTTTACTTTGGAATACTGATTTTTTTTTTGTTTCAGGGTAACATGTCTTCCAGAGTTATATTTGATTCAGAGTTGGACCTGATGAAGAAGATTACTGAGAAGTATCCATCCCTGGAAACAGTACCATTTTACAATGAGTGAGCTTTTTCCCTGTGGAAACAGTACCATTTTACAATGAGTGAGCTTTTTTCCCTGTGGAAACAGTACCAATTTACAATGAGTGAGCTTTGTTCCCTGGGGAAACAGTACCATTTTACAATAAGTGAGCTTTTTTTCCCTGTGGAAACAGTACCATTTTACAATGAGTGAGCTTTTTTCCCAGGGAAACAGTACCATTTTACAATAAGTGAGCTTTTTTCCCAGGGAAACTACCATTTTATAATCAGTGAGCTTGTTTCCCAGGGAAACAGTACCATTTTACAATGATTGATCTTTTTTCCCAGGGAAACAGTACCATTTTATAATCAGTAAGCTTTTTTCCCCAGGGAAACAGTGCCATTTTATAATGAGTGAGCTTTTTTCCTAGGGAAACAGTATCATTTTGCAATGAGTGAACTTTTTTCTCTGCAGAAACAGTACCATTGTACAATGAGTGAGCTTTTTTTCCCAGGGAAACAGTACTATTTTATAATGTGAGCTTTTTTCCATATGTGAAACTACCATTTTACAATGAGTGAGCTTTTTTCCATATGTGAAACTACCATTTTACACTGAGTTTTTTTTCCCTGGGAAACAGTACCATTTTAAAAATGAGTGAACTTTTTCCCTGTGGAATCGGTACTATTTTATGAGTGAGATTTTCCCCTGGGAAACAGTATCATTTGACAGCGTTTTTGCCCTGGGAAAACAGTACCATTTTACGAGTGAATATTTTTCCCTGGGAAACAGTACCATTTTACAATGAGTGAACTTTTTCCCCAAGGAAACAATACCATATTATAATGAGTGAGCTTTCTTCACTGTGGATACATGTTTAAACTGAAGATTGCATTGATCTTAAAATAATTGCCATACAAACACATAATGCAATATTTTGCAATCATTTTAATAATTTTTAAGAAAGAGAATGGAATTTGAAACTCAATGCAGTTTATCGCAAAATATTAATGGAATGCTACAGTAATATTGCAGTGGACTTATTTAAGTCAAAACATCATAGTTTTATTTTGTTTAAATTAAATAAATTTCAGATTCTAATAGAGCAATCAAAATTAATAAATTAATGCTGACAAGAAGGAAAATACCATAAGATGCTAAATGGCCTTTTTGTTAAGTAATTTTTTTCTAGCTCCATAGAAGTAAAGTAGTCTGACAGGATACAGACTGTGAAAAGTAGCCTGACAGAAAAGCCATTTTCTATAGGATAGTGATCAGTGGCCAGTTGGAATTCATTGGCAAATGTGACCATTTGTTTTGAAATTTGGGCTGTTCATGTAGACTCACATTTATTGAATTGCCATTATACAGAATAGGATTGTTTCAATCCAAGCGTGTAAAGTTGAAAAATATAACTAACACTATAATATCCCACATAACCAATAGATGTATAGATGTTCGCTCATATAAAGAGTTCTGTACATATAGTTTGCTCTTTAGTCTAAGTTTTTGTTAAAAGTTTACATGCATTAATAAAACTAATTATAGATCACTAATGTTGACTTTAAGTTTACAGTTAGTGCAGATTTCATCATGGTATATGAAATGTAAACTTATCATTGTGTAACACTTATATGGTCATCCATAAGTTACATATAAAAGACTAAGCAAATTTATTTGCAGCCTAAAGTCAAACCTTTAGACACCTATGATAATAATTGGATCAACCTGTTAAACTAAAAAACTGCAACAGGTGTGCTAAGGTGAACCGATGCGATTTGTGACCATTTTGTGTTCAGCCTGATTGGAAGATATCATTTATAAAGCAGTACAATATGCAGACCTTATACAGAAAACAAAAATACAGAACAGCAAAATAACTTAATAAGAGAAAAGGACAAAATGTTGCCCTCCCAGTCATTACATGTTGTGACTACAAACTAATATTTTAATTGAATTCACCTTTATTTCTCTTCTTTCTTATTATCAAAGTAATTCTTCTTTCTTTTTATCATTAAGGCCATTTCATAATGATTTTATTATTAATAGTTCCTAATATGCCTAATTCATACCTTTTTCTTGAACTGTATGCAACAAGGTGGTAGAGAGAATTATGACCAGAGAGTAAGAAATTTGAAAGCCCATACTTCCTCTCTTTCACATTATCTTATTTGTTGCAGTGAGGCTGATCCATTAGTTGGCTGGAGCAAAGATGAGGAATGGAGAGCTGATGCCACATATGCTGCCATGGTAACAAAGGTAAAATGTACATGTCAGAATTGCCTTTCTTGGAACAAGGAAACATTTTTCTTGATCATTTGTACACCAGTTGTATCTATTCCAAGGGATTTTATGAAAATATATCTGAACATATTGTACAAATGAGGATTTGATTAATTTTGTTTGTGTTTCAAGCAGGCATTTGTCAAGATTCTAAAATGATTGATGCATACATATGACAAAAAAAAAAGGTAAGGTCAAGACAGATCAGGGGATTTCCAAAATATGGTCAGAAGTTTTGACATAGGAAGAAGGAGGATTTTCATCAACTTAATTTTCAGCATGCACATGGACAAAAATGACAACTGTTGAACAAATTTAAATTTTTTAAAGATTTAGATATGAATATTAACTCATCAAAAATGTTCTTTTACAGTAACTTGTTGTCAGTCATACTGTATTTATATGTACAACAAGCATTTATAGTATTAAGAGTTTGTTGCCTGAATTATATAGTTGGCAGTCCTCATCATTGCCTGGATTATATAGGTGGCAGTCCTCATCACTGCCTGGATTATGTAGGTGGCAGTCCTTATCATTGCCTGGATTATGTAGGTGGCAGTCCTCATCACTGCCTGGATTATGTAGGTGGCAGTCCTTATCATTGCCTGGATTATGTAGGTGGCAGTCCTCATCACTGCCTGGATTATGTAGGTGGCAGTCCTTATCATTGCCTGGATTATGTAGGTGGCAGTCCTCATCATTGCCTGGATTATATAGGTGGCAGTCCTCATCATTGCCTGGATTATGTAGGTGGCAGTCCTCCTCATTGCATCGATTATATAGGTGGCAGTCCTCATCATTGCCTGGATTATATAGGTGGCAGTCCTCCTCATTGCCTGGATTATGTAGGTGGCAGTCCTCATCATTGCATGGATTATATAGGTGGCAGTTCTCATCATTGCCTGGATTATGTAGGAGGCAGTCCTCATCATTGTTGATCTAAAACTTAGGAGATGATATACTGTTATTGGATCCAGCTTTCCTCTGAAGTCAGCCTGAATTTTCATCAGAAAAAAACAAACATCCATTTACTGTCTGCATTGGAATGGAGCAGTGTTAATACAACACTCTTGAGTACAGATATGTTGCCAGGCCATGAGAATGTGGGTTTCTTGCAACAAAATCATTAGTCATGCAACTTCTCAAAAGCAATAGAGAAAATGTCCCACAAATCATTTGTGGTTCCTGCAATTTGTTGTACACAGTGTGAGCCATGATGCCCTTCTGGGTACAGATCTTAGTTAGGTGACACCTGTATCTTTGTCAAACCCTTGGGATTTCTTTCTCTAACTTGATTGAATAGTTTTCTGTGTCAAAATATTATAGAATCAATTATTATTATTTAGGTACAAATCACTGTTTTTATTTTCCAGTTAGCTGTTCAGACCTGTAATAATTTTTCATGGTTCACCTATCAGTAGTCAATAATTATCAATACTGATCATAGGAGATAGACAACCTAGTTAATCAGACTATTATTTGTTGCACTCCCAAGCATCTGATGTTGTTTGAATGTACGTAATATGGTCTACATAGAAAACAAATGCATACACTACACAATCAGACCCTTGGTGACTTTCAGCCTAATTTTGCAGACACCTAATAGTCATTATTATCAATACTATAACCACTCTTTAATAATTACAATAAAAAAAACTGAAAAGAATTGCCACTTACTGAAATTATAGACCAAGAGAGAAAGACCTCATTTATTATGTATTACAATGGCAGTCAGTGTCTTGTACTTTAGTCTGGTTTTCATTTATATTTGTGAAGGATTAAATCAAGGTCAGAGGTTTTAATATAAGTTTTTGTGATGTGGCTGTTCATAGAAAATTGGCCTTTATATTGTGGTAGCTGGTCATGTTCTGCAAGTGGTCACTCACAACAGTGAATTTATATAATAAATTATTATTATTGTTATTATACAGTTGTGATTATGTTGCCTCCTGGAAAAATAAAGTAACTCTAGAAATACATGAATATTTTATCCAAGCATGCAAAGATGAGGTCTGCAGTGCCAGTGTTACAAGTTTGTGTTTTTTAAGGAATCTTGTGCATATTCATTTACATCCTTGTCAAAAACATGAACTAAGACTGTCTACATTTCATTTTGCCTACGACTATTTGACTTGTCAATGAGAATGGTAAATGTTTCATTGTGGCACATGTCTGTGACTTTCTGATCTCGATGAGTACCCAATGCTTGGGTCACAATATGCATAATTTTGGTCCATTTGCATGAAACCGTTTGTGTGAATATTGAGTTGGGGAACATTATTTTCACTAGATCTGGCAAATGATATGCTACTAAAAACTGGAGATTATGTTCAGCTATAAAGTTGGCAAATAGTTTCTTGGCATAAGTAGTTTAATCCACGTTTGATGCAGATTCCGCAAACACAGATTTTGTTGATTACACATATGTTGTTACAGTTGGTATGCTTTTATGAGATGGGGTATCTGCATGATTTGATGCCTCTTGGTACCATAACAGATTTTAAAATTAGCATGCGGAAGGAGCAGAATTCATATTCACGTTCTTTTGAAATCGATTTCAGCTATTGATATTTCCATTTCCAGCCATCACTGAATTTTATGTGATATTTACATTGTTTAGAGTTTGACCTTTGGCATTTGGAGATAATGAATGCTAAGCTATTTTGATAAACACTTTAGTAACCTAACCATAATCAGTTAACATCTTTAATCTTTTCAGAATTACTTCTGCTCACACTTTCAAATCCATGCTGACAAACTTCAAGTACTGTAGCTAACCAACACTGCCTACAGAATCAAAAAGATTGTTTCAAGCTGTTTGAAATTAAACATAATTATCTTTGCCAGCTTAAGCCAGTTCAAAGTCAGGTGATCACAGGCATAAATATACTACAATGGAAGCAAAGAGTAAAAAATAGGTTTGAAAATATTCATTGAATAATAGGAAGGACAGTATACACTCCTTAGGCCAGAAACTATAGATATATTTTGCCATTGTAACCATTTCAAATGTTTTCTAGAAGTATTTGTCTATGATCACATTTTTAAGTGTAGTTATTCCATTAGTTTAATTTCAGAAGTTGTCTTCAGCAAATTCTTTGGTGTAAAACAGATATTATGAACACTGTCTGATATAGAAACATTTATTTATGTGTATTTTGTCTCTTTTATCTTTTATGTGTCATGGTTGGGCACCACTTTGTATATAACTAATACTTTCTGTGTAATGATTGGGCTCCATGTTGTTTATAACCTTTCATTTTGTTGCCAGGAATGTGAGAAATTTCATCCTGGCATAAGATTATTGTGTCTGAAGGATTCTCTTTGCTACAAAATTTGAAATTCATTTCTGTAATTACTTATTTCATTTAATAGTAATACCAAATTATGTACTTGCATATGTTTAAATATCATTGTGATGAATGCAGGAAGGATTTTTTTAAAAAAAAACATGTTGCTAAAAGCTTTGTAAGTTTCATCCAAAAGTTTGAAAAAACCATCTGACACAATTGTTAAGTGTTGCCATTTTGCTGGATTTTCTTTTGCATCATTTTCCATCATAGAAATTCAGTTCATTTTTTCAGGTAAACTTGACAGTGGAATTTGAATACATCATACAACAACATCAAAGACAGAATGAGTTCTGAATGGCATTACAAAACACCACATAACACCATTGTTGCATACAAATTTCTAATTTTGTACAATACTTTTATCTAGATTTAAATGTAATATTTTCTTTTCACTAAACCTGAGGCAACAAAACTTAAACAACAATTTTAGTTGATATTGAAAGCTGATGAAATAATGGACGTTTTTTGTTTACTTTGATACAAAGTACACAATTTTTCCTGCACCACCTATATGTACAATGTTTTACATAATTAACATTATAATATATGTCAGTTATCTTTGAAGATTATATTTTTTCAGGTGATAGGACAACACCTGAATGAAATGGTTACATCACCTTCATCCCCGATCAAGAACTACAAATTACTCAGCAATGATAATGGTTTCCTCAGCTGGTATCCATACCAGTTTACAGAGCGAACTTTGCTAGCACGATTCCAAATAAACACAACTCAACCTCCACACACCCAGTTTATCCGTAAGCCAGGTTATGATGTGATGGGTCTTTTATCACTCATGGGAAAGAAGCAGATAGCTACAAATTTTACCAGTAATTATTTTATTTTATTTTATTTATTTTAGTGGATCTGGCTTTTTTCAGTAACTTTTTAATATAATTAAGTGGTATGAGACAAGGATAGTATTCTAAATGATTTTATCCATCTTGGTGTACAAAAGATTTGCATTATATATTCTTAACTTCAAGTTATGTACTGTGTATCACAAACATCAAATTTTGTCAAATTTAGTCAGCAAAATAATTTTCCCCATAATTGATTGCTGATTAAAATTTTAGCAACAATAATATCAGAGACTGTTTTTTTTTTTATTTTTGCATCTATATACTACGTTTGTGTTTTACTCTAACAGGAATATTCCAATACAGCTTGTATGAGGACTTTGGAAACACATCAGTGTAATAAAACTTGAAGATGATATATCACAAATAACAAGAAATTACAGATGAGAAAAAAAAAAGAAAATTTAAGAAAAATTACTAGTTATGGTGATGAAACAGGATAATTTTTTAGTCAGATATGACTGCATAAAATGTTAGGTGGGTCATATGTTGGATATTTCTATTTTTATTACAATGCGGGTAGGAAAAACAATTTGTAGATTTAACATCTATAAAGTAACACTTATGATCCCAGAATTATATGCTATAGCCAAAATGGGTGGCAGAATCCTAAAACAGAAACCCTGCCACTGCAGTTTAGGCTCTTGTCTGAAAATAATTCATTGCAAAGTTAGCATCAAAACCATATTTATCAAAACAGTCATGATATATACAGGTAATACTAGTAACTTTGTGGCATACTAACTATGCTATCATAGCAACATAGATACAAGCAAAGTAAGGGACTCTTTTGTGATACATATTGTATCATCAGTCCAGTATCAGGTGTATTGTATGACTTGCTAACTGTGTGACACTAATCACTGTATGTATTGTGTTCCCACCCAAGTACAGCAATATGTCAAATGACAGCCAAGTAGGCAATTCACAGTTCTAGAAAGCGAGAATTATATGATCAGAATACACAGATTATTGAAATGTAAATATCAACATAGCCAGACAGTTTTAAAAAGTTACTTTTGTAGCTAATGATAGATTTTGTGGTCTTTAGTTTATATGTTCCATGTTTTTTTTTATTAAGAATGTACGTAAATAGTGTTTTTGTTGTGTAGTGCCCTGTTAATTGATTTGGCATTCATTATCTATAAAATTACCTCCCTCAAAGTTATTGCCCAGTGTGAGTCAAATATATTGACTGAGAACTAAGCCAAACTATTGAGAAGAGATAAATAAATACAACCCCCTATAAACAGTAAAATAAAATAAATTTGAATTGCCTAATACATAAACTAAACCAAAATTTAAATTTCATTCCAACAGATTTACATCAATGGAATTCAGTAGCAGTGTTCAATTTATGGATTTGTTCATCATGGTGAAACAAGTAGCTTCTTCTTTAGGCTTGGTATATTCCATGTCTAGTATGTATGCTTGGTCTTTAGGCTTAGTATATTCCATGTCTAGTATGTATGCTTGGTCTTTAGGCTTGGTATATTCTATGTCTAGTATGTATGCTTGGTCTTTAGGCTTGGTATATTCCATGTCTAGTATGTATGCCTGGTCTTCCCCTGACCCTTTCTATGCTGAGCTCTCTATTTGTGGACTTTCCTCTTGGACCATCTTAATTGAATTCTCAGAAAATGATATAGAAAGCTGTTCCCTTAAATGACAAGATTACATTTAAAGTGGTACATGTTGTTACCCTCTATCTGATTACATAAAATCTCATTATTTTAGAGCCATAAATAGCTATGCACACTGCATAAATTCTGACCTAATGTGACCTTACAATTAACTGTCCTTACAAATGACCCCTGTAATATACATCCCTAAATACATCAAGCCTGGCTTAATTAGATCTTGCCTCACAGCAGCAGTTGACAAGTGGGCAGTGTATATAAACACAATTTGCCATATAAAATCAGCATACATCTTCTAGCTAATTCTACTCAATAATATAAATGTTTGATTACTATTGTATAAGATTCACTAAATTCTAGCTTACACTAACCAATAACATGCAAGATCATTTAGGCATTGCAAAATCATACATGTATATAAATATGCAATAATCATACTCACAGTAACAGTATCATCCTATAGACAAAGGAAATTAATTCATATAACCGTAAGAAATTCTACATATTTTGATTATTTCATAAATCCCTATGAAATACTACACATCTGAAATTAGGATAACATCACAAATCCATCAATTCTGTCAATGAACTTATAACTGTAAAATTAAAGAATTAAATTGCATAACACTAACATATCAACAGAGTCCCATGAAATGAATGCATATCAACAGAGTCCCATGAAATGAATGCATATCAACAGAGTCCCATGAAATGAATGCATATCAACAGAGTCCCATGAAATGAATGCATATCAACAGAGTCCCATGAAATGAATGCATATCAACAGAGTCCCATGAAATGAATGCATGCTACATGCAAGAATCATAAGCATATGAAACACATTTGCATAAAACCAAATGAAAAAAAATATATGGAAATTAAACTTGCATACCTTAATGCTGTTTCTTTTCCACACAATCATGCATCTTAGCACAATAGCCTGTCTTTTCCATTCAAGACAGCTTTCTGCCCTCAATTCTTTTAGGTTTCCCAAGGAATCAGACCTTTTGTCTACTCTTAAGGTAAAATCAGACTAAAGAATTAAACTAAACTGCTACCTTAAATTCCCATTATTTTTAAAGAGTCTGTCCTTATTTTAACTGACCTATCAAAAGCAACTCCTTCTAAATTTTCCCCATATAATCATGTCTTTCATCAACTTTACTTAGAAGATTAATTATTTAACTTAAGGTCTCCTCCAACCATTACAGTCAGTAATTCTAATGTGCTCTCTACCATTATACCACTATACCATTACAATGACTGAGTCATTTCCACTGAAGATAAAAGGTAGGCCTTATGTTTCAGAGATGAAATAATAGAAATAACAGATAGAACTTTCTCAAGACCTTCCTGGCTTGACTATGATAACTTTAATGCACAATTTATTCAACTTTAGGATTGAGCACTTCTTCGAAATTCGACACATTACAATGTAATACCCACGGAAGTCAAGAAATGCACATTCAGATTTTAAATAAAAAATGCTTTTGTTTATGTTCTATTTTTTATGAAATCATCCCTCTTTGATGAGTTTGTTGTTATGGATTGATTTGATTATACCTTGTGCAAACAATTGGCAGAACAAATAAATCAGGTTAGGACAAATTGGGTGATTTGCAAAATTTTGTCAAGAGTTTTTTCTTCAAAAGATGAAAAATTTTCAATAAGAATGGTTAATGTTTCTTTGCGGCACATGTCTTTGATTTGTTTGATCCCAATGAGCACCCAAAGCTTGAATCACACTGGGTAGTTTTCAGCTGTTTGGTTGAAAACTTGAGCAATTTCCATGTCAGAGAACATCATTTTGACTAGATCTGAAAAACAATCAGCAAAAGAGAGATTATGTTTGTCTATATGGTTAGCAGTATATATTTGTCCACATTTGGTGCCAATTCTGAGAACATGGATTTTACTGGTGGCATATTTATTTTTGTCTTTAATAAGCTTTTATGAGATGGAGTTTCTGCATCACAAGTTATGTTGTTCTTACCACCATATCAAATTTTAAAATCAGCTTTACAGGAAAGGCAAAATTAATATTTATGCCTTGTAAAATTGTTTCAAGACATTGAGATTCCTATTTCAATCCATCACTGAATTTTGTGTGATGTTTCAGTTGGTTCGATTTTTGCATTTTACCTTTGGAAGATGGTATGTTTACACACCTCAACAAACTTTTAACACCAAAGTCACGCTGTTCTTTTTTATGCCACTTGCGCTCTTGAGTAATCCAGTCATGACCAATTGATATCTTTAATTCTGTCTGAATTCTTATGATTACACAGAGTATAGACTAAAATTCATCTTGACAACTTTAAGCACTGAAGGAAAACATTACCTCTGGAGATAATCAAAGTAATGTTAATTGCATTATGCTGAATCAGACTCATTAATAATCCATCCATGATTGGTTCATGTTTTTAATCCTTTAGTGAATTACTTCTGATCACACCTAGTATAATCCATGTACATTTCAAACAATGAAGCTAACTGACACTGCCAACACATTCAAATGGGTTTTTATGCTGCATGAAATGAGCAACTAAATCATCTTGCACCACTTAAGCAACTGCTACCATAAAAATACTACACAGGAAGCAAGGAGTGAAAATAATGGAAATAAATTTCAATACTTATTTTGCATTTATGGGTGATGGGATGAACAGTAAGTGCAGCCCATCATTTGAGAAAAATCCTTATGGTTAGCATGTATGCTTGTGAAGGAATACAAAAAAGTACATTCAATTTTGTCGTTTTTGACACAGAATAGCATATCAGTAGAGTTTATGGGATGGTCTTTTGTCCATTGTCCATCAGTCCATTAGCACAAGTTTGCTGTTGCTACTCCTCATTGACTACATTGAAGATTACTGGGAATCTTTATATTCATCCCATGGTCTATTTGATCCTAAATTAAAATGCTGCCGCCCTGATATCTAATATAGATGCCACAGCAGCTACCTTGAAAATCTAATTATCATTTTTCCTCCTGAATTGATGGTCAGCTCAGTAGGGGGCTATCACTGAATGACCTCTTATGATGCCTTGTTGGTCCTAAATCTGATGTCCAATATGGTTACCATGGCAACCATTATGAAAATCTTTTATTGCTACTTCTTCTGAATGAATGCTGATGAATGAATTTGTTATGCATTTTGGTGGATGAAGTTGGAGCAGTTGCATTAAACAATGCATTTGAGCAAAATTGTTCCTTAGCTACCATTATACAAGCCTTAGGGAGAAGGTCAGAGTTAACTTTCTCTAGATTTGAACTCTGTGATCTTTAATCCCATAGGCTCATTTAATATTGGTGGGGCCATTTGCTGCAGCATAACAAGCTACCATCTTGGGCTAATTGCAGCTTCTGAAGGATGCAGTGTGATGATTTCCACTGGACCTTTCTAAAGCTGTCAATATATAGAATCGATGCTCAAGGCAGATTCTCAATCTGCAAGCTGCCTGATATGTCTTAAGGGACCAGAGAAGGTCACTGAAGGTTAAAAGTTGTAAATTCCCCCTGCCTGTTACCTATTCTCATAAAATATTATAATTGAATAATGTATTTGAATGTACTGATCTAGTTGGGTTAATATTGTCAAAGAAACATTTTATCAGAAAAATTGGTTTCTCCTAATGTGTGTACCACCTACATAAGAGTAAAGCTTTTCTCCATTTGTTTATCTTCTAGACGAGGAAAATGTTTAAGAAAGTAGATGCATAAGTATATTTAATTAATATAGTACAGAGAAACATGGTTTGAAAAACATTGCATTGAAAGACCACCTGTCTTGAAAGACCAGTCTCTAAATGCATTGATTTTTGTATTATATAGTGTTATCATCTGTCTTGAGAGATCACCTGTCTTAAGAGACCTTTTTGGGGGGCACAAGGGGTGGTCTTTCAAGACAGGGTTTATTGTATTTGCATATCATCAGTTGTTAATCTATTTCAGCAGTGGATGGCAGATCTGTATCAAATTTCAGTACTATTGGAGTGATGGCTGCTATACACACACCTGATGTACCTCCATATACCTCAGATAGGTAAAGAACTCACCTTGATTAACTCAGGTTTATCTCATCTTGTCTTATGTGATACATATACATGTGAATGGTAATGTGTTGTTGCATATGGTACATCTGCATGTGAATAGTAATGTGTTGTTGTATATGATGCATGTACATGTGAATAGTAATGTGTTGTCATATCTGGTACATGTACATGTGAATTGTAATGTGTTGTCATGTATGGTACATGTACATGTGGATGATAATGTGTTGTCCTATGTGGTACATGTACATGTGAATGGTAATGTGTTGTATATGGTGCATCTACATGTGAATGGTAATGTATGGATGGTAATGTGTTGTCTGCATATAGTACATGCACATGTGGATGGTAATGTGTTGTTTGTATATGGTACATGTACATGTGGATGGTAATGTATTGTCTGTATAATGTACATGCACATGTGGATGGTAATGTGTTTTCTATAGATGGTACATGCACATTTGAATGGTAATGTGTCTCATGATGTCATGTGGAATCAAACTATAAACTCCCAGTTTCATAAATATTAAAGGTATTACTGAATGCTATTTCAAATTACCTGCACTAGGGAAATTGAAATATTTAATTCTAAAATGCATCTTGAAGAGTTCTTTCTTTTCAAGAGAAATACAGACAAAGACACATATATATTCCATGGCATTTTTTTTTTGTGCACCTCATGATCAAAATAAAATATTGCCTGATATATGAGAGAGAGAGAGAGAGAGAGAGAGAGAGAGAGAGAGAGAGAGAGAGAGAGAGAGAGAGTGTGTGTGTGTGTGTTTTCAGCTCAGCTGTTCATGTTCTTTTCATGATTTTTGGGGGGTTTTATTGTAACTTAATGCCCCTGTTTAGCTGAAGCTTTTGCGACAAAGAAGAAATTAAAAAATTAAATAGTAAATGTAAACTATAAAAATATTTATCATACTTCTTCAGAGTTTCAGTAGTCACAATAGTTATATCCATATAAACTCCATTTAGTTTAAATCCCAATAATGACTATTGTGCATGCTAATTTTTTTTGTAAGTACAACAACCTCTCTAATCCCAACAAATATTTTTTTTAAGTGCATGCTTTTAGGTGGCATTTGTTTTTAATCTTTGCTCATACTATCAGTTGCTGAGAGTTCTATCAGCAAATTCAAAAGATATCACTGGTTGAGAAATTCACTTGAATATCCAGCATTTCCTTTCATTATATGGTACCATATTCATACTACCATTGGTAGCCCCATTTCCCTCTTGATAGCCTCACTAATCTTTTCTTGGCCTCAAACAGGTGTTAGCTTGGAAAACCTGACACAGCTGTAGCATATTTAATTAGCATATAAATACCACCACAAAGCCAGGTGATTCTTTCACAATGGAAGTGGTAACTAAAACAAAAAGGAATTACTTAGCATCATAAATTGATAATGGAATATAGTAATGCATTTGTCCCTAAGATCACAATTATCAGGTAAGTAAACAATACATATTCATCTCTCTCTCTCTCTTTCTCTATCTCTCTCTCTCTCTCATAATGAGGCATTATTTTTATTGGATTGTGAGGTGCAAGAAGAAAACTCTAATGGAATATCTGTCTTTATCATGGCTATTCATCTCCTAGCTTATCAAGTTTAATGCATTTATATGTACCTGTAATGAAATTTAAACATATATTACTAATGCATACTGCTTTAGCACAATTACATCTGATGTACATTAATTTTTAATACTGATGATTGTGTAATTATTTAAAATCATCAGTGTGAGGTCCTATATTTTTAATACATAATTTATTCCCCAATATGAATTATTTTTTACACAATATTTTTCATACTTATTGGAGAGCGATTTGGATGTCATAATCCATGTATACCTTGATTCATAGTATAAGATGAAGCTAAGATTTTTGGTCATAAATTATCATCTTATATACTTGACCACTAGACATGGAAGGTTGCAGGTTCAAACCAAGGTGAGTTATACCAATGACTTAGAAAAATGTTACTTGCAGCTGCCTCATTTGGTGCTCAGTGTTAAGAAGTTAGTATTAGAAGGTATAGTCTGGTGTCAGGATAATGTGACTGGGCAGGAAAGAATGCTACATGTCTATGATATGATACCCCAGGTCTAGACATCACTTTAAACTGCCACATTGCAAACATCATAGCGCTAAGGCTAAACTTGTTAATGCTATGTTAAAAATCAAAATCACACACACAAACACATGCACACACACACACACACCTGCACATGTGCACACACAAATACACTATATTCTCCTCTTGGTATTTTAGAATATTCTTCCTAGCATCAAGGAATTTGACAGCTTCATGTTTATTATGTCTTTGCTTTATTTTTTATAGTTGGCAGTTATCTGTGATTATATATAACAGTGATGACACAAAATCAAGTAACCAGTCAGACATGGTATCTGTAACACTAGATCTTCAGCCAGGGAACCAGTCATATGGTAAGAAAATCTTATTTTTACAAAACTTTGCATTTTACATTAAAATGAGTTTCACTGAATATTTAATCATGTTCAGTAGGGTTTGTTTTTTCAGTGATGTGAATTCTTTCTTTCAAACAAAATATTTGGCTAACTTGAAAAAAAACCTCACTAGTAAGGTCACAGTGGCTAATATTAAGTATTTTGAACTTTATTTTGCACCAGGAGTATTTTAAGTTTCAAAATTGTATACACCTACCATAAGGTGGCATGAAAAATGTTATGGTGTTTGTCCATCTATTTATTTGCCAGTCCTGAAATTTCTTAGTTGTCTATCATTTACAGGTACCGGACTATGTGTACATCTTGCAAACAAGGCAAGGAAGAAACCCATCGATTTTGTGTTCAAAAGCACAAAGGTGAAACTCACCATGACTGAGAAGAGAAATATTCAATGCACAATAACTTATGATCTGCACTACCAACAGTTAACCGATTTTATGAACACCTTGCACTTGTTATATTGAAGACTCCTATTAATTTTTTATACCAGAGTTCAAAGTTTAAGGACACTATGATGGAAAGAAGAAAAATTGTTCTCACAGTAAATCAAGTTTGCCACCATCATTAGTTACAAAATTTGTGACTGCCTTAAACTTTTGATAAAGAGGAACCCTGATGACTTTGGGCTCACAACCTGCAAGGTCAGAATCACTTTGCCTGAAAGAAGAAAATGGTTTCTGCACAATAACTAGAGTTCTCCACCATCTAAAGTTACCAAACTTTGTGGATTGCTTGGGACATGGAAGAACCTTGTAAGGGATGAAGCTCAGTATTATACAACATTTTAAACTGCATTGGGGATCCTATCTTCATTGTCAAGTTTTTGATTCAGTATTTTACATTAACATCACACATCCCCCTCAACTATACAACTTCAAAGACATTTGAGATTCGGTGATGAAATTTGTTATACTTGCATGTCATAACTAGAAGGTGTATCATATACCAGATTTGGGGTGTATGTTCAAAGGAAACATCACAACTCAGTATTTTACTCTTTCTATCACTTTTCCCTTCTGCACTATAGCTTTACAGTCATAAGAGATTGAGGGATAAAACTTGGTATCCTTGTACATCATCACCAGGTTTATTGGGGCTCATATCAAGGTTATGGCCAATGCTTTATTATTTACATTCTTGTATTCAGTTTTTCTATTTTTATCTTCGAAGCTGTTCCAGATTAGGGCATGAAACTTAGTATGCTTAGGAGTTTATGTATGAATGAAGAATCATAAATTTCTCTTGTTTTCAAATGGCAGATATATTTGTTTCCAATTTGCATCTTAAGTGTTCCATATTCAACATATTTCAATCAGAGTTTGTCAGAATTAACAAAAAAATTTTCCTGTGTGATGAAACGTTGTTGTTGTAGGGTTTAACACCATTTTTCAACACAAGATAGGTTATTCATGGTGGCCAGTATTAATAGTGGAGGAAGAACCCAGGAAAACCCTGGAAAGAACCACCAACCCACCAGAAGCTACGAGACGCAAACCCAGGCAGACAGAAGTGAGATGGCAGTGATCCAAAATGGTGAGCTCTATAGATCACTTGACCACTCGAAGCCCTGTCCTGAAATGTAAATATAAAATAAAGGTTTTTTCTGTTCATTTTATTTATTCAGTGCTTATACATCATCTTAAAAATGTGGGTCATGCACCAGATTAAGGTTTGCTATCATTAAGGTCAAGGTCACAGCTAAGTATTTTGTTTAACAAACTTTCCCTTCCACTCTAAAGCCCTAAAGACTTTTGATATTAAGTTGATATTAAGTTGATATTAAGTTGTAAACTTGGTATTCTTATGCATCATTGCTAAGAGGTGTGTCATGTACCATATTGAGGGCAATACCTTCAAGGTCAAGGTCATGGCTGAATAGTTTACTTTTTCCATCATATTTTCCCTTCTCCTTGAACTTCACCTCGAACTGTTTGAGATTAATGGATGAGACTTTGTTTTCTCATTTACTAGCATTAGGTGCGTTGTGTGCTGTAATAGGATTTTCGTTGCCATGGTCATTGCTCAGTATTTTATTTTCTCAGAGATTTTCATTTTGGTTCTATATGTTTAGATCTATTTGAGATTATTTAGGTTTGTAACTTTTTATGCTTGTAAATCATCATTAGATGGTATGTCAAGTGCCATATCAGGGTTCTATCATGAAGGTCAAGGTTTGATGTGTTGTGGATTGCTTTTGTATTTCCATCTTGAATGTCAAGATCACAGCTAAGGTTCTCCATCACACTTTCTTTTTCACTCCACAATTTTAGAGTTCTTTGAGGTCACTGGATTTTATGTGCTCAAATGTCAACTTTAGCAAGTATGTTGTATACCATACTGTTTTTTTTGTTTTTTTTTTAATCTTCAAGGTTACTTTTGGGGCCCTAAGTGGCTGAGTGGTCTAAAGCCCTGTCCATTACGGATCACTGCCATCTCACCTCTGTCTTCGTGTGTTCGAGTCTAGGATTCGTGGAATGTGGATATGTGAGAAAGCTTGCCAGTAGCTTCTCGTGGGTCGGTGGTTCTTTCTGGTGATTTCCCGGTTTCTTCCTCCACCATTAATACTGGCCACCATGAATAGCCTATCATGTGCTGAAAAATGGCGTTAAGCCCAACAACAACAAGAACAACAACAAGGTCACTTTTATGTGTGCGATTTTTCCATTGTGCTTTCCTTTTGACTGTATAATTTTATAACAACTTGATAAAACTGAAACTTAGCATAATTCTGTATCTTCACTAAGAAGCATGTTGCATGCCACCATGTGAGTCCCATCTCTCAGCCACATTTGCCTTTCTGCTTTCTAACTAGAAAGCTGTTAAATATAATATAAATACATTTGAGGCTATGTCCTTAAGGTCAAGGATGCACATGTGAGGTCTTATCACTAAAGTCAAGGATGCACATGTGAAGCCTTATCCTTAAGGTCAAGGATGCACATGTGAGACCTTATCCTTAAGGTCAAGTTTGCTTCTCAACATTTTAGGGATTCTTTTGTTTCCTTTTTGTTTCATTGGAACTGATTTACAGGTACAGACCATGATACATTTATGTTTGTCAGTTTGATATTTAACAAAGTTTTATTTCCAAGATCAAGGTCAGTAATCAATTTATACCTTTTTTGTATACTTTTACTCCAATGCTCTTTGATAGGGGCATTGTGCTTTGGTTACTTTCGATGGCTACCTGCTAACACTACAGCTCAGTTGTACAGATTGGTGATGATTGTGAGCTTTTGTGATCTCACAATGGTAGGCAAATTACAAAAATTCATTGAATTTGCTTATTAAATAAATGTTGTGCACTTGCCATATCTTTGGAGGGATCATGTAATGAGTGTCATGTTATGGTCATGCTTCTAAGCTAAATTTTATAATAAAATTGTGATGGCTTCTGCAATAATTTGACTTTATATATTTAAATGTAGAGAACATATGTTTTAGCATTTTTTTATTATTATTTTTCTTTAATATCATTTGTTGTGGAAGGGACATATAGTGCTACTTGTATCTGTTATACCAGTTATATCAAGTCACATCATGTCACATTAATCACAAATTTCATTTTTTCAGTAGTTTCAATAGGATTTAATGGATTTCAATAAAATTTGGATTGAGGCTTTACATTAAGAAGACCTAAGTCCATTTCAATTTTCACTTTTTTCTGGCAAAATTCCATATAGTTATGGCCCTTGTTTGACTTTGCACTTCAGTTTTGTTTTCCACTCATTAACTTTGGAAAGACTTCATGGATTGAAATCAAATTTGGTACAAGACTTTACATTAGGAAAACCATGCTCATCTGCTTTGACCAATCTCTGGCAATATTTTATAAATTTACGGTCTGTTTTTGGCTTTGAACTTTGGTCTGCAATATTGCTTCAACTTGATAACTTTTGAATGACTTCATACATTGAAACCAAATATTGTATTTGAGTTTATATTAAGGAAACTTAGCACAATGTTTTAGAGTAATGGCTCCCATTTTATTTAGTTTATTTCCCTTCAGTGGCATCATATTATCATGGTCTGCTTTTGTCACTGTTACTATTTTCAGACTATCCATCTCTCTGTCACTCTGTTAATCTTTTCATACATTCCTTTTCTAAATCTTAAAGCTATGTTAAAAATCTAAATCACACACACACACACACACACACACACATTCCTTTTTTGTATGTTTATTTTAGTTCTCTATGCTTTCTACCCATACCAAGATATACAGTTAAATTCTTATTGACAATGAAATGAAGCCTATCATTTCTGGGATGAATAGGTCAGAGGTCAAGGTCATTGTGACTAATAAAAGAAAAGTGTTTTCTGTATAATGAGATAACATTTTCTTTACACCAAAGATCAGGTCCAAACTATTTAGATAGCTTGCATTTTGTAGTAAGGAAATATCCTGTTGATTTTGGGGTCAAAAGAGGTCAGTGGTCAGTGTTATTCTGACCGAAAGAAGAAAAATGGTTTCTGCACAAAATTACAATTATCAGCCTTGTATCTTCATCGAAGTTTGAGAATAACATGCAAGGTGCATATAGTATGGATAGATTTGGCAGTCAGAAGCTCAGAAGTCAAGGTCACTGACACAAATGGCTTTTGATATAAGCTTTATTTCTAGACCACACAGACTTGTTCAAATTTGTGGAAGGTTTGCACTTAAGTATGAAAGAAACTGACTGAATTTGGGGTTAAAAGGTCAAAGATCAAGGTCAATGTGGTTCAAAGAAAAATGTTGTTTTGCAGAATTTGTGATAAGGTAAGTTCCTAGACCAGACCTTCGATGGCTTACACTTAGTGTAGCAAATAGTGCAAAAAATTCTGGCATATACAAGTTAATGGTCATGCCATACTAATGCTTACATACCAGTAGAGGACTTCTAGACACAGAAAGGTCATATAATGTACTGTTCATAGTGATCTTGTTTGTTTAAGTAATTCAGTGCAAATTTTTAACATCAAAACAGTCACAAAATTCTTCTCTTTCCAGGACTTATCTTGGTTGTGTATGCCATCAACAATAAAATTGGTAACCCGTACAGAATATGGAATTCATTTGGGAAGCCCAAGTTTCCATCTGTTCTTCAGTTGCAAGAAATGAGGAACAATGAGGTGAATCTACGTTTTATTCATAATGTATGGAAACTGAGTTTGAGTTAGAAAGTATGTTATAGCCACAATAATGTTATAGAAATATTTTAATGTATCATCTTTAATAATGAATAAGTACAGTGGTCCCCCTCTTATATGGTCACCCTTTCTGCACCGGGAAAGTGGCCTTGTAAGATGGGTGGCCTTCCCAGAGGGATACTAAATTTTTTGTGAGAAGTATATGTAATTTATGTAGTAAGAATGCTACATACTTCAAAGCATTTAATATCTTCATTTAAAAGTAACATTACATTAATTATTAAAAGGTTCTTCTTGTTATAATAATTGACTTATTTTAACTGAATATGTATTAATAATTTTTATTCTTGGCATAAGCATATGTGAGTGTAGTTATCATGCACAATCAAAACCATTCAAAAACATCATTTAAATCTTGGTACATACATAATTCTTTTTAAAGATCAGCTTTTAGACAATGATATAATATTAATCTTAGTGTTACATGTACCTTAGTCAATACTTCTCTCAGTAATGGAAACTTGACATTGGGAGACATTTATAGATAATCTGATTACTTACTTTACGTTGTGATATGAATTAATTACTGGTTCTGGATAAGATTTGACATATAAAGTGGCCACTTGTGAGGGGAACATTTGACATTCTTGTACTAATATGCTTGCCGCTGATCATGTTAGAGGGGTGGCTGTTCTTGAGGGGTACTTTTTAACACAAACTCGTCGGTGCCAAAGGGATTCTAGCCATAAGAAGTGGGTGGCCGCTGGTCATGGGAGCCATTCAAGAGGGGACCACTGTATTCATCATGTGAAGGACTGGTATGTACATAATAAGACCATTGTGTGTTCTTCGGCATGGCACTTTACTCTACTTGCCTTTGCATGAAATAACCTTTAAAGTGCTTTTGTGGCATGAAATGCTAAAAAACAGTAGTCAAAAAGGTATTATGGACTTGAAAAGTTGGGTTTGCAGTATAAATACATACATATTAAATTTCTCAACATGTACATGTGATTCAGGCAAAAATACATTTTCACTAATTTTATCAAATCAGGTGAACTTATATTAGTGCATAACATAACCACCATTTTATTAGAAGGATACCATTATTAGATTGATAAGCATCTACTTTTGAGACCTATACACAGTCATGAACAGTCCAGACTTTTTTTTCATAATGAATTTTGCAGATATCAGTGACTATAATATATTGTAAATCCATCCCATGGTAGATTGTTTACATCAGACGGATTTTTTTTTTGAGCTGATCCCTTTGGTAAATAGGTGCATGATGTAAAAAAATGATGATAGACAAATATACAACTAAACTGATCTTACAATATTTTTCCTGACATAAAATGTTTCTTTTTTTTACCTTGACTATGTGAAATTACATGCTTTGTTTTCATTATTAAATGCCATCTTGAACCCCAAAATTTGGAGCATCTGTTTTTTTTTTCTTTCAATTTAAGGCATTTTCCCCAATTACTCATTTTTTGGCTCTTTATTGCATAGTGGCAGCTCTGGGTAATCTAAGTTGCTTGTTTTTATGGATCACTCACAGATCTTGCTTATGTCTGCATTAGTTCAAATCTTGGCTTGACCAATGTTGGTATGTGAGAAAGCTTGCCAATAGCTTACTGAGTCTGTGGTACCTCCTGTGATCTTCCCATGTTCTTCCTTTACCAAAATACTGCCTGCCATGGTATATCCTTTGATGAACTGAAAAATGGCATTAGCCCCAATAAAACCAAATATAGTGTATAGTATTAAATGCTGAAGTGGGCAGGTAATCAAGTGTAATCTAGAATATACTTCTTCAAATGACTGAAGTACATAAGAACTTCATTCAAACATAAATTTTTTTTCAGTTATGATCTTTAAGCAAAATCTAAGGACAGAAAATTTGCATAAAACTTTAATTACTTTACAGGGACCTGTCAGAGTTGCTATGTTCAAAATCAATCCAGGAGTATTTAGGCTTCCTAATGTTGAAGTGCTACAACCAGGGATCATTATGTTGCATGTGTGTGACAAGCCCAAGTACGAGCCTGACCAGGTTTGTTATATCTCACTTCAGTAGCAGAAGGAAAGATTTTATCTTTGTGTATGTCCATGTGTTTGTCCATCAGTCAAATCTAAAGGTGTCTTTTTGGTTGCTATTGATAGGATGCTGTTGCTAGGGATTTTCTTGATGCTCTGTGAGCAAGTGTAAATTATTATTAATATGTGGGAACATGTGAGAAAGTTCTTGCTTTCTTACATTGTCTGCCAGTCCTCATCCCAAATGCCCAGGTATTGAAACAACCATCAGTAGAGGTGACACAATCAAGGATCCTTGTGATATATATGAATGTGGTAGGCCAAAGTATCAGCCTGACCAGGCCTGAAAAACCTTAAACTGCAATTATCTCTTTTAAGTGGCAAACTGTTATTGATCTGCATCTCTCCATTCATCATTCCTGAAAATGGAATAGTCTTTGAAGCTGTTACAGTCAGCATTCATCATCTAAATTTGTCTATCCAGAAGAGGTTAGCTCCCTTTGTATCTTTCCACAGGAGTGATATTGCTTTGGTACAACAATAACAAAATCCTTAGACTCAGTACTCCAAATCATGATAGATATTTGCCAATATATCTATGTGGGTGGGGGTTTATATGAACCACATATTATACTGCCTTATAATGAAGTAAATATAATTTCAATGCTACACAATAAAGTGGCATCTATGACCATACATGCATTTTAAGAGGAATAGTTATACAGTGAAGGGTCTTACAGAGAAGGAGTGCCATGTCTAATTGGTTTTGTTTAAGTAAAGCAGGTATGTGGAAGATGTATGACTTTCAAAAATATTCACAGAATTTTAATGGTCACATGAAAGGGATACCTATGTTTGAGAAATAATAATGTTTGTCCAGTGTATTGTAAATTCACAAGATATACATTTTTATGGCCTTTTTGGTTGAAACAAACCACAAATTTAATGTGCATTGAAAACCACTTCTTTGGAAACAATATAACTCCCTTTTTGAAAACAATAGAACCTATATTGAGGGAACAGTAGAACCTCTTCCATGGAAACAGTAAAACCTCATCCATGGAAACAGTAGGACCCCTTCTGTGGAAACTGTAGAACCCCTTCTGTGGAAATGGTAGAACCTGTTCCTCAGGCCATGAATTTAAGTAACAATCAAAATGTACTTTTTCATAAAAGCAATACAATAGCTAATTCATGTTACCTAGGTACAGTCAACCCAAGAATTGGCAAATAATTTGTAATTTAATTGATTAAATATAGTTTGAATAATACACAGTGCATCTTTCTCTAACCCTTTTCGGACTCCTCTTTGTCTAGGGTTTCTCTACCAGACATGGTGTCATTGTAGTCAGTATTATATTAATAAGCTAGTAACTAAATTTAGATATGTTGTCATGTTGAACCAATCAGATGACTAAGTTTAGAGCTTGTGATCAAGCATTGTCAGTTTTTTGAGTCATTCATACAGCAGCTGGGATGCGAGTAGAGAGGTATGCTTTTAGTGTGAATTGTCAATGCCACATCTAACTTAAAAATATATATCAACATAAAAAACAAATACAGTCCTTCCTCCTTTTGGTGATACTGGATGTTACTTTTCATTTTTCTTGGGGATCTTATGTTTTATTCAGTCCACAATGGTTTCTCGTAGATCAAGACATACTGTGTATTCATTTGACTATCATTCACAATATAGAACATAATCATGATGTCATCATGCCAAGAAATTCAACTTGGGTGGACATTCCAGAAAAAATTGGACTGCTTCCAAATTTTTTAAACAGCTAGCTGAGAAAAATATCAAGGTATTAGTTTCTGTCAGAAAGAAACATCTTCAGCTGTATAGTGATAATGTACATGAGACGGGTGGTTTATCTTTGTCTTCAGGAACATCATCATGTGACCAGATGGGTGCTGTATATATGTCAACAGCATCATCATGTGACCTGAAAACAGCTGATACACCACATGATCTCAACATGTCAGCCATAGCAGCTATCAAGCAACAGTTAGCTGAATTACAAATATGTCACCACATCAACGCAATATTCCACAATGACAACCATATCACATCGAGCTTCACAATCTTCATGGAGTCAGCTGCTGAGGATACATGTGCATGAATGGAGTATCGGCTGATGCTTGTTATCATAGCATCCTCAGGATTGGTCTTGTCGAGTTTCGGTTATCAGTGTCCCTATATATATCATATCAGCCCCTTGAGGTTCCACATATAGGTGTCAGACTCTCTTCACAACCCTACTGACTCCCATATGTCTTTTGTCATAGTAGCCAGGATTTCCTATTACATACAAGATGGTGGTGCAGTTCTCACCTGTGTTGCGAAAGGAAGCTCACCGACTGTGGACTTGTTCATGCTGTGCATTGTGTTTGGTAGCATTTCTTGGATTCATGCAATGTGGTTAAGTATGTCTGACAATTTTATATACAGATAAGCACCTATTCATTCTGCATCTTAGAGACTGATGTTTTCCATCAAGGGGTGGATATCCATATTTATTCTATGCACTGTGAAGTCCTAGCATGCCCATACTGTGTGATGAAGAAATTCCATCGTATTTGGATATTAGCTGGAGTTCGCCCTTTTGATCCTCTGTTTCTCATGGACAGTAGTCACGCTTTAAGTAGATCTTTCTTTATCACTACCATTAAAGCCATTTTGTCCATGTTTGGTTATGATGCACGTCATTATAATGGGCACTCATTCCACTTGGGGACGGCTACTAGTTTTCATTCATTCAAAAACTTTGCTTTGGAACCCCAATTTGTGTCAGTGCTTAAATGTACTCGACTATTATGCCCATATGCTTCATACCTGCTTCCTACAGTTCATGAATGGAGTATCGGCTGATGTTTGTTATCATAGCATCCTCAGAATCGGACTTGTCGAGTTTCAGTTATCATTGTCCCTATATACCTCGTATCAGCCCCTTGCGGCTCCACATACAGGTGTCAGACACTCTTCACAAACCTACAAACTCCCACATTTATCTTGTTCTGAGGTATCCTATAGAACAGTTTAGAGCTGGGCTGGTGCAGTGTGCTGTGACAGGATTTGCCCCCATTATGCCAAAAAGATTATTTTATATGTACAATAAAGTGTTTATTGAACCTGTGTATTGTGTCTTATTTAAATGGAGATTTTCACAATTCTTTTTGTTCTCTAATTTTGTTATATCTTTTTGCCAAGAAAATTGAAATCCATGTTTGTTAGATTAGATGTCTGTACATAAGGTGGGCAATAACGAGGTTGATTACTTATTTAGGAACTCCTATGGAACTTGACAACAAACAAAAGTAAGTCTGAGTTATAACTATGGACAGAAGAAAATGTATCATTATGACCATGTGCTTTTGTATACATGACATGGTCTTACTTTCGACATAAAGTGAATGAAACACTAACATGAAAGGGTATATAATTAATTTTTTGGTGGCACAAGTCAAATTTATTTCTTGTTGGGTAATTGGGTCATGGGACATAAGTTTTTCATAATTATTTCTGATCATTTGTTGTTACTAATGTTTTGTTATTGCAGAATATAGTTGGGGGTGAAATAGACCAAAAAAAATTTGGGACTTAAAATATCTTTCTTTATAGCAGAAAATTTATTGTTGGGCTTCTAAAGGTATGGAATGCCTTGTAATCTTACATAAGAAATCAAAGTGAGGTTACTGCAGACAAATCCTTTTGAACATTTTTACAATATTTCTAAATCTATGAACTTAAAGGCTATTGTATGTATGACTCAGTCATGGATTTTGTGGTAATTCTTGATTTTATACATTTTAGGTAAATGGTGTGTCAGCTATAAATATTACCTCAGGTCAGATTTTGATTACATGGTCTGACCACTGTGTAAACAGCAGGTAAAGTATTTTCTTTATAAAAACATTATGTGAATTGTACATGTTCCAGAAATATAAAGTTTTGGATTGTAGACATTTTGGGCACCAGTAATATAGGGAATTCAATAATTGTGCTAAATACAATATACACTAAATATACATGTGTGTGTGTGTGTGTTTGTGTTTAAAGGTAGAGTCTTAATATATTGTTCCCACATTACTGCTATGTGTAGATGGTAGTCTCTTCATTAAGCATAAGAAAACCCATGTCATATTTAGATGTGAAAAGGCAATTTAAAAAAAGACAAAAGTGTTCTAGTTAGAGGGCTTTTTAAGCAATGAGACCTTATGGTATAGACCTGGATCCATCATTTATTGTGTGTTAGTCTGTCAAGACTTGCTAGTGAAGATTCTAGAAGATCATTTGATAACAATCATTTCCAATCCTGAATGATTTCATTTTTGTATCGTCTTGTATCATTCTGATCCTGAATTATTTCATTTTTATATCAGCTTGTGTCATTCTGATCCTGAATGATTTCATTTTTGTATCAGTTTGTATCATTCCAATCCTGAATTTCATTTTTGTATCAGCTTGTATCATTCCAATCCTGAATGATTTCATTTTTGTATCAGTTTGTATCATTCTGATCCTGAATGATTTCATTTCTGAGCAGCATCTGTTTTAATGACCTGTTTGTTCATATAATTGGCTGAACTGGCAAACTCTAGAAGCATAATTTTTCAAGGTGGTATTTGGCACAATATAGTCACTTATTTGTGGATAGAAAGTAATATCTAGAGAGAAGCATTAATTGTGCATTCTTGCATCTGATCAGCTTAGCTTATAAACACTCAAGACGCTTCATTTTTAAACAGATTTAACATGGCTTGTAAACTTATTTCATTTAGATCTTGGATTAGTTTGATTATGAAATTCATCAGAGTATATTAACGTGGCATGATTGGCATAGCTTGTGAACACTATTGAAGCTTCATTTTTGAGCATGTGACTAATCACATTATAATCCTGACTTTAAAACCAGAAAGCACTTTCTGGACAGATTTACTTTTTACCCGAAATCAAGTGCAAAATAGTTATCAGTTGATATGCTATGGAAACAGCTTGTTTTCTCATCACACAGCCTGTCTTTCTATCTCTTGCCTTCACTTCTTAATGTTGATATCATTTGTGGAATCCTAAGAGATCCAGTTATGGTAATTTCATATTGAGACCACCTATAGTACACAGTAAACATGAAATGGGTATAAATTTGAGAGGAGGGAGCATGCTTCGAATGGTGGTGGATTAATGACATTTATACATTCAGATATCCCAGCATGGAGTATGAAAGAACAAGAATCTCAGCATCTGGATGAATTATGAACTGTATCTAAAGAATATTAAATTTTAATCCAATATGTGTTTAGGCCCCCATAAATAAATGAAACACATAAAATTGCTTGACAAAAGTCTAGTAAAGGTTTAAAACCTTATTATCATTGGTATTGTTTTGATATGCAGGACTTTTCCAAATCTTAATCTACATATTGTATATGATGCTTAATTAAAGAAACTGTGTGTTTTAAATATGGATGTAATCCATCTTGTGTTGATCTCATTCTTCCAAAAAAACAAAAACAAATTTATTAATACATTAAATGAAACTAGTGATATTAGGGATTTTGATAATTTGGTCTTAGTTAAGAGACATTGTGTATTCTGTAAACAGAAAACAAAAGTCATATACAAGATTCAAAGATTGGTATAATTGACTTTGTAAACAGTTTACAAAATGCTTTATTTACTGCCTTGTCTTCCAGGAATGACTCTGAATCTGTCAAATCTGCTTGTTTTGAAGAAGTTCTTTTTCAATGTCATAGAGAAACATGCTCCAATAAAATACACATACCCATGTAAAAAAGCATCACATTATATGGACAGAACTAAGGGAAGCTTTGTAAGTTGAACCTGATTGTCTTATTTACAAAATACACTCAGTACCAATCATGCAAAGGCTGGGAAAAAAAACTATTGGAAGCAAAGAAATTTGGCAAACAAATTAAAGAATAAATCTCAAAGAACTTACTTTTACATTGATGTGCAGGGGGCACTAAATCTAAGAACTTCTAGCCAGTTATTAAGCCATATGTTTCTAATAATTGTTCATTTGGTTAAGATAAGATCAATAAGGTACAAAAATTGTAAACAGTGACAGAGAAGTATGTGAAATCTTCAATATGTATGTAAATGTATGTAATTTGTATGTAAACGTGGCATTAGACATTGGTAAGGATGTTCCTTTCGACCCTCTGACCCATTAAGGCTTTTAAGGACAATAGTTATATGGACATTTTTTGGTTTATTTGAATCAAGTTAACCATGAAGAAGTGTATAAAATGATAAGTTTAAAATTAAAAAATGCTACAGGAGGAGATCAAATTCCTGTGAAAGCTGGGACACCATTTATCATTCTTGGTAGGAATATTTCTTCAGACTTTATCCAAAGCTTTATCCTAACTTTTTGTTCTGGCTGGGGCAGCTCTCTTCAGTGGTGTGGTTTCTTTTCAAACCAGAAAACCTAGTTTTATTCTAGAACAGCTGATTCAGTTTTGATCAAATTAGGTAGCAATGTTTCTGAGTGCATTCTGTATCAAATTACTTCTACAAGTGCATTCAAAGCAACAGTGTAGCTTCTAATACAGCCAAATGGAAAACTATGATTGACTTCTCCAGAACAGTTGAGCTGGGTTTTTTTCAAATTTGGTAGGAATGTTTTGTAGGACATGCTCAATCAAAATTGTGTTTTGGGTGAATGGCTTTTTATAGCAATGGGGTGAACACCTAAGTCAGTTGGAATACATTTTTTGGATGTATTGTCTTGAATGACTAATTCAATTTTGATTAAACAGTTGTGTGAATATATTTATATATTTCTCTATTAAATTTTTAAACTTTTGTCTTTTGTGACTTTCCTAGTCATGATATGTTTTTCTGAGCTAGTACGTGGAAACTTTTAATCTTCTACAGAATAGCTGAGCCAGTTTTGATGAAATTTGGCATGAACGTAGATTTTTATGAATGGTGGTTACCCTAGAAAGAAAGTGAAAAACTTGATTTAATTCCAGGGTTGCTTTCTAGCAGTGGTGTGGCTTGCATAGTGACAGTGTGGAAAACCTATTTTCAACTTTTCCAAATGGCAGAGCGAATTTCAATACAACAATATAGAAGTTTGCCATAGTTTGTGTTTTTAACAGTTATGTTTGAGATGGTTGTCATGGCAACAATGTGGCTTCCTTACCAGACAAGTGAATAAAAACTTGTTTTGATTTCTTTTCCTGCTGAGTCAAGTTTTTTCAAATTTGCAAGGAATAATTAATAGGACATGCTCCATTAGAATTTTGTCTGGGGTGGAACCCCTAGCAATGGTGTGACTTATAGCAGCCATTTTGAAAATGTGTTCATCCTCATCAGAATCATTCAGTCAGTTCCTTGATACCTAAATTGTTTTGGGTGGCTTCCCTAGCAGTGGTGTGATTTACTTAAATTTCTGTCAAATATATGAAAATTTTTCTGCCATAATCATTGTTTTTCAATTGACCCCAAGTTGCCAGCTGTATTTTGATACTACATTTGCCAATTAGGTAACTATATGCCAGGTGAGCTTTATCAGTTCAATTGGGTCTCTTGTTACTGATATAAAAATGTCCCCTGGTTTGGCTTTTGTACAACCATGCATGCTTTATAAATATGTACATTGTACTAAACAATTCAGCAGAAAAAACTTTAAACATCTTTCCTTTTTTAAGTTACATTATTTTGCAGATAAGTGAAATTACAGTAAGATTTCCAACTGTTTTATTTTCAGGTGCATTTTAACTTATGAGGTGGAATATTCAAGAAGTGCAAGTGGCCCCTTTTCTAGAATTAATAAAATAGATACTGCTGTAACAGCTTTTGTCTATTCACCAATCCCTTCTATAGGTAAGACATTTTCTGGCTATATATTTATGGATATGAAATGCATATGGCATGTCCCAACCTCTAATTGCCAGAACTGAATCATGTGCAGAACTTCACTTACAAATATTTTTTTTTGCAAACCAAAGCTTAAGATCAGTTAGAGATATGTCTTAACATATATAGAAATTAAACAAAAAGGTTAGAAATTACACAAAAAGGTTTTTGTGCTCAAAATGCAACATAAAGGATATATGTTGTAAAAGTGAAATGTATTATTCTACTATAGACCAAGACATATTTGCTGAATCAAGCATGTCTCCTTATTAAAGTATAGCTCTCTAAGTTTATACAAGTTAAAGCACTTTTCACACACTCAATGTAAATTATGCTAGTTAATTTTTGTACATTAATTAATCTATTAATAATCTCATCATTTGAAAATTTATGAAACTTTGCAATTGCATCCTTATTTCATAGCCCTAATTAAAACATTGCAGATGTTTATTTGAGAGTGTGAAACCATGACACAGAAAATTACCTCTAATCTAATAAAAGCCTTTGTTTTTTTAAATATATCAATGAATTGGAAGAGGAAATATTTGAGTGTATAATCCCCATAATGCTTCAAAAATGTAGAGAAACATTTTATTATATTTTTGTTTGGTAGTGCCTCAGGCTTCTGCTCTTTGAAATTCAATACTACAGATCCTAGAAGAACCACAACCACAACTAAGCATGAAAACACTACATCATATTCATTGGATGGGACTGAAATACAATGGAAATAGTCTTTGAGAACTATTGCATGGTGCTTGCTGCTTTCTAATTATCAACAGCAGAGAACAGTTCCAAGGCTTTGGGACTTTATAAGTTTGTGAGATTGAGAAATATTTTATTTGTAGCTTTTTTGCTTGGTGTTTACTAAGTAAAGTATTTAAGTAGTCAGCTACAAAGGCGGTCATTGGCATTTAGAGAAATACAACCGCTGATGTATGCCTGTCTTGTGGTGCCTTCAGCCAATGAATGGTGGTGAACTGAAGGATATGATATGCACATTAGAGGTAAAAGAAGACCATTGTAGTTGAGAAGCATTGGGTTGAGAAGAAATCAAGCATTACCAAGGAGTGGAAAATGAAAATGAATTGTATATACAAATTTGACCCAATGGTCACCTGATTTCAGCAGTTATCTGGTCAAAATGGACTTTCTGTTTTCCTATTGCAAATTTCCTATACAAATGTCAGGTAATCAGTGGTCATCTGTCTTCTGTTGTTAGCAGCCATGTTTCTTAACCTTGGAATGCTTTCACCCTGCCTTCTGTGGTCACTGGAGTGTCAACAGTGACAGCTCCATGTATGCAAATTGAACCTCTTTATTTAATGAGCAAGGCATTGTATATATATATATATATATATATATATATATATATATATATATATATATATATATATATATATATATATATATAAAGGTATATTACATGAATCAATGTTTAACATTTCATTTCTGATTGTATTTACCATTATAATTGAGGGACACTCAAAGGTTTGACAAAGCCAGATTCATTAAGCAGTGAGTACTTGTCAATGAGGTAGTCATATGGTACAGCAAAACTATCACAGGCATGTGCTTTATTCTTGATGAATCAGATCTTCTATGAATTACTGCAACAGCAATGTTTCTGGTCATTCTCTGTATAATATGTTGAAAATTATTTGTCCTTGCATTCTTTTACAAACAGAATGTCATTTTCATTTTAATATTTTTGTATTTGTATACAGTAATATTGGAAAGGGATTCATTGCTGAAAATATGTGACTATGGGAGCTTGAATGTCATTGACATGTAGGTTGTAAGACTTGTGTAGTAATGTGACTAGAAGTGCAAATTGCCCTACAGCCCAACATAAATGTTGAAGTATCAAAAATGGGATGGGAAGGGTCAGAGGAAACTCAGATTAACTGTTCTGGTGCTACTAACAAAAGCCACATGAAGCTTAATTTCATTACGTACAAAGTGGTAAACAAATGCTGGCTTTGTTTTGAGCTCAGTGAAATTGATTTACTGTTTAATTCTTCAGGAGTTTAGTGTAAACAAAAAACAAGTGATGATACAGTATCATTGTATGGAGCTTATTTTATTAAATTTTTTATTTTTTTTGGTAAATAGCTAAACTAAAAGCATGTATCCTGGTAGTATAATACAACTACTAATAATTATATTCATAAAATAATAACTGTGATAATAATGATAATAATGCTATTTGGTTCATTTTACATAAATTTGTTATAAATGAAGCTTAAGAGCTCAACCTGCCTTCAGAGATCACTTGTTTACAAAGGCCAAATTTGTCTTTTTCCATTGGATGCTGTTGGACACAGGTTTGACTATATTAGCTTGCTTTAAGAAGAATACCAAACACCAATTTACTGTCGAAGACAGATGTTACATGATGTGAGTTTTTGATCCCTCAACATCCAATTCCATTAGCAATGAAGAAACTGAAATAGCAAGTCTAGGTGTGTTTGCAGACTGTTTTACATGTATTAGGATTACTGGAAATACCATAAATATGTCTACACATTTAAAATGGCATCACTCAACCATTAGAGCTACTGTTAAAGATTAGATTTCAACTCCCAAGGCCAATGTATTTCCTACTCCTATGCCAGCACATGGAACAAGCACTGGTCAACTCAGATTGACTTTAGTGTTTCAATTTCCATTGATATTGTCATTGCCAAGATCAATAATCACCAAGCATGTAACAATTTCTATTGTACATGATATGCACCTTTTCTCAGTGGTTGATTTGCTAGGCTTCAGAAATCTGATTGATACCCAGGAACCATACTAGATCATCCCATCCAGAACACACTTTGCAGAGAAAGTCCTTTATCACCACACATGCTGATAAGTGCTCAACACCTTATCAGAGGCAGACTTAGCAGCCATTACTACAGATGATTGGATTTCAGGGGGTTGAGAGAGTGACATAACCATCACAGCTCATTTGATTGACAAGGAATGGTACCTGAAAAGCTTTGTTTTTCAGACAAGATCTGTACATGAGTTTCATGATGGTAAAATATAGGAGCAGTACTAAGAGATGACATTGAGGAATGGCAACTGGAAAGACACTGCTAGTTACTCCCAACAGTAACAGATAATGCTGCTAAAATAGATGATGTTATTCGAGACAAAGTTCACATTACTTTATACATATTATACATCTTGCAACCCAGAGTTCATTAGATGTTATGCCTTGGTGGGAGGATCTGGTGTATTGTCTCTTGTTTTCATTGAAGTACAGCTGATACTACCATGCTGAAATCCAAACAAGAGCTGTTGAAGTTTCCTAAACAGGGATCTATCAAAGATATCTAGAAATATTGGAATAGTGACTCATTGAAGATGTCTAGACATGTTTTTATAGTTTTTATGATTGAAATATTTTTAGCGCAGCAGCCTGGCATTGTAGCTATTCAGGTAAGAAAGGTAGTCAAACAGTCGGATTTAAACACTTTGTTAGATGATGATATATCAAATGTAAAGGTTATTGTCAAACTGCTGAAACCAATAAAAACCATTACAATATTGTTGTGCAATGAAGCAGCATCAGCCCTATCCATGTTTTACCATGAGACAGCAAAATCCTGCAATAGCATGCTTCATTATGGCTTGTATTTAGATACAACATGATTGTGGAATGGCTCATCAAATTTTATAAATATTTTTTGTACACAATACAAAAAATGTGTAAAAAGGTCCTTATCATTTTGGGAAGGAGGTCATATTGGAATTTAAATAAAATTTGATTATGGCATGGCTCCTCAAATTTTAAAGTAATTTCACCAATTTTTTGGAAATTTTATATAAAAAAAATTAGTTTCATTTATTAATTGTTGTATTCATAAAGAAAGAGTATCTTATGATTACATTTTATTATATGTATTGTTTTGGTTGTGTGTATGTGTGTGTAGTTACATATAATATGGTATATAGTTTGTTTTTTGGTTATTATAATATTATTAAAAAAAGAATAATCAAATATGGTTTGCTACATGTAGTTGCTTGTCAAAGCAGTCGTCAATCTGCATGTACACATTGCAGACCAGGTTTTATTCCAGTAATGGAGTGTGCACATTTCTGATCAAGTATTATCTCAGTACTTAATGGATTGTACACATTGCAGACCAAGTTTTATCTCTGTAAATGGAATGTACACTTTGCTGACCCAGCATTATCCAAGTAAATGGAATGTACACATTGCACACCAAATTTTAAGCCAGTAAATGTTTTAATTTCTTTTCTTCAGATTTAAAAGGAGATGACTTAGTGATTGGGTTCTACCGTGTCAGAGCTGTAGATTATTGGAATCGAGCTGGGGAATACTCATTACAGTACCAATATCCATCTGATTTGCATGCACATTCTGAACAAAAGTGCAGAAAATGCTCAGAATCATGTGATCATGACTAACTCAACCAGGTTTAAGAGAGAGAGAGTCATTTAGTAATATATATATATATATATATATATATATATATATATATATATATATATATATATATATATATATATATATATATTATATATTTTGTGATTTCAGACATTGCCAATTTTTATAGATTTTGTGGGTGCTACAAACCACAAATTTTGATCGAACAATGATCTTTCCATGGAATAAAAAGGAAAGTATTCCAAATTAACACTTTAAGTACTGATGAAAAATATTTTTTGTTTTGCAAAACGTATGTATATATAAATATATATATATATACACAAAGTACTAATGACTGGCACACTGGAGTGTCTAAGTATACAGCACATTTAAAATGCATACATAGATTAATTATCTTTATCTTGAAACATTAGTTTGTGGATCATTTTAATTTTAGATCATATTATCTCTATTTTTGAAAGTTGAATTTTATTTTATTTTAATGGTTTTGAGTTGCAATAATAAAATTAATAAGTACCCATATTAACTTTGCCTCAATGTAACTGTATAGATCATACAGGTTAGAGTGCTGCATGTGTAAATTGTTGGTGATTTATGTAGACTTGTTAATAAAAATGGATTTAAATAAGTTTTTGTGTAAGTTTTTATTTTGGTTAAATTACAACTAATGGATAGCCAGTACTTTCTGATTGGCACCTTTTTTAATCCCAAGGCTTGTGTCCATTATCCTATCTCCTCCTAATGGATATTCTTATATCATGGTAGTTATTTTGCTCAGAGAAGGGTATAATTTGAACTTCAATCCCCTCAGGTTTCTTCAGATGGTTAATACAAGAATGACAGTGAAAAATATCTAGACCAAACTTTTTTATAAATGGAAATGATGTACATACTGCCATAGCAGAAAGAAATAAAATAAAAAACCCACTATAACACTAATTTTGATATAGCATGGTATGGCCATGGCTTCTGAAATTTGCAATAATTTCACCAATTTCTTGAGGCAGTTTAATGATAGAATAAACAGGAGTTTAATTTTAGAATTTGGCATGATGTCTTGTATTCTTGATGAAAAAAATCTTATTACTGCTTCATGTTTAGATTTTAAAGATATTACTCCTAAAATGACTGATATTTGTTACTAAAATTATCATTGAACCATAAGCAGTAAAGCTATGAAACTCTAATCTGTACTTGTTTGTAGGGCATCCTGTACACAATTACTGCTCATTTGAATGGCCAGGAGCAGTTTTTGTCATTGCCTCCTACAGGTAACTCCCACCCACTCACCTCATTTAAGGCCATAAATATAATTTCACATTATGTTTTCATACAAGTTTTCAAATTATATGGCTATAACAATATGATTAAAATGTGACTTAATCCTTTGTATTTTCTAGTCAGAAATGCAGTCATCAGTTTGAGATCACTCAGATATATACTGGCTACATGTGATTGTAATGTTCTAGTTACAGCTGTACTATTGTTGAATACTAAAACATTTATAATTTACCCATGAAATCAAAAGGTTTACTCTCCCACTTTGTTGAGGCTGTTATATACCGTTTAATTTCTTTATCATTCCTTAGTACATTATTAGGTAAATTTCTTGAAGTCGTGTTCAAATCATTTCAACCCTATATACAAGTTTCTTTTTGAAATTCATGATGTCAGATTTATGCATTTTATTGTTGATCTCTTGATGTGTCAAGCATGAATATATAGATTACACATGAATAAATAGTTTTTCCTTCCCATGCTACAAGTAATCACTTCATTTTTTTGAGCTAAAATTATATTTGATGTTTAATTATACTGAAGATTGTTTTGGAACAGTTTTGAAACTATGGAGACAAAACATGGGGGATGAGAAGGATACTAAACCAGATAATGGAGCAATTCAAATCATGAAAACAAAACACAAACTCAGATTATTTTAATACAATTTAGTACTGAACAGAAAGACTTATTTTGCATAGATGTAGCAAAGTTATAAAATGGCTGTATTTCCTTCAGTCTATATTTCTAACAGAACTTGACACTTGCCTTCAGTCAGAAAATCTGCTGAATAGTTAACCTTCTATACTTGCTTATAAAACTTCAAATGGCAAACAACAAAGACTATGATCTGCCATAACATAATGCGCCAGCAGATCACAATCTATATTCTTTGTTCTACTGATTACTCCAAACAAACTGCACAGACCCAGATCTGCTGGTGCTTTATGCATTGGTAAATCTGGGTATGTGCAGGTCGCAGTTGGACTCCATTTAAAAGTAAGTATATTCATTTTCCTAGATTCTTTAAATTATTTTTGCAATTTTTGGATGATTTAGAATATATTAATTCTTTTAAATGTTGTAGACTGCCATGTGTATATAAGATTTTTAACATAAAAAAAGATTTCATTTTTAGTATACAAAATTAAAAAGTTTTAAAATATATACAAAATTACAAAAGCTTTATTTACCACACTGCAACAAAAAAGACATCCTAGGTTATGTCAACATTAATCATTGATGTTTTGAGTTGTAAATCACTAGGAAGAGGTCAGTACTAAATTGCATTCTGTTTATGGAGATCAGTTAAAATTCACTGCTGGAAACTAGTCATTTTAAGATGCACTCACTGCAAGATAAATGATGTATCACACAGTGAATATTGCAATGAGCTTATATGAATTCGACTTGCTCTGGTGGCCTAGTGTTTAGTGTGTTTGCCTCAGATGCGGGAGGTTGTAGGTTCAAACCCTGGTTGAGTCATACCAAAGACTTACAAAAATGGTACTAACAGTTCAGCATTAAGAGTTTAGTCTTAGGACTGGTTGGCCTGGTGTCAGGATAATGTGACTGGGTGGGACATCACAACACATGTCTATGGCATGATGTCCCAGTTAAAGGTGTCCTTATAAACTGTCACACTACAGACATCTGCAGACATGGTAGTGATATGACTGAAAAATTGTTAAAGCTACATTAAAAATCAAAATCACACACACACACACTAATTAATAAAGGTATTTTCTGCAATGTCTACAGAGCAGATAAGAAATATGTTAACTGATCTCCATCCATGATGAATGCAATACGAGTTTTAATAATGAAGTCTTTCTACAATAAAAAAGGTACATTATTCATTCAGGCTACTGAATTAAAAATAATAAGACTGACACATTATTTCTTTATCTCAGAAAAAGTGATTGTCAATTAAAAGAAATTAATGAGATTATGCTGACCTTGTTGCCATATTTATTTTTGTTATACTGGAATTGTAATGCAATATATAACTTTTGGTATTTAGGATCTGCAGTTTTACAACAATTAACCTGGCAGCAATTCTATTGTCCATAAAGTTTGAACTTTGAATTGATTTCATTAAGAATAAACTATCCACTGCTAAATAAGTTTTTTTTAGATAAAGAACTGCATAAAAGATTATCGTTTTCATAGAAAATGCAAATATTTTTTCTAATGCTGTTTGACAGTGACATTAAATACACATGATAAAAAAAAAGAAATGGAAAGAAAATTGCATTGTGAGAAATTAGTTTTAAAAATAATTTGAGTAAATGGGGAAAAATGCTACTTTTTGATTTGTTTCTTAACATAAAATCTTATTTGTTTAATAGACTTATCAAATTTCCAACAAAGATGCAGTGAATTCTGAAGTTGTTATCTTTCTACAGTGTTGCCATTTCATGGTCTCATTGCATCTTTGTGACGCTTGTTGCTGTTCCTTGTGTGAATTGCAGATTGACTGAAATATTCCTCAGGCTCAGGATAGTTTGCGGATGTGTAGGCCATGTTCTCAAAAGTGGGATAGTACATCTGAGTAACTTCGATACTTCGGCCAGAAGACGTTGAGGGTTGGTCTGAATTCAGATCAAATCGTGTCTTCTTCTTCGTTTTGGCAGACTGTGACCTAGGGAGAAAAACGAAGGTTATTTTGGACAATTAAAATGATGATTGCATTTTCTTTTAAATTAATGTTGCACTGTATTTTTGCCTTTATTAGCCAAAGTATTTTAAATCCTTGGATTGGATAGGAATTGCTTCACTAAGTTGACATCAGAAACACATTGCAGTTGGTACTTTACATGTATTAAAAATTTAGATCATTAAACTGTTTCAAAATACAGTATGATAAAACTTAAAAAAACTATTATTTTGAGGAAATCTGGTACCAACAAGTGTCCATAGATGGGTAGAGAAGGGCAAGCATCATCACTGAAGGAAATATATAGCTGACTGCATAATAAAATACTCAGTTCCTGATGCCAGCACATGTAAGGATTATTGCTTCTGTCATAATCATGTGGAATACACTCATATTTTAAACAAGCATTTGTACAACATCCTTGATGTATGATTCAAAATATGACATAATGCATGTTCCAGGACCTAATGTTCCAATCAAATTAGTTTTACAGCCATTAATGTCAAGCTTAAGAACCCAGTCATCTAAACAGTTGCCTACCTAAAAAAGGGCAGATGTTGCAACAAGCACTGTGAGAGAACTTTACTGGCAGTGCAACTTATGACATGCACTTTAAGGTTTAACAGTTGTATAACAGTTAAATAAAAATTTGCATATTGTGCGAGTACATTATAATTTGCACAACATTAAACTAATTTGCATTAATTCTTACATATCACTGCTCTTCAAGTGAACAAATTGGTACACACACTCATATGCTACTGATCTTTCATCCAATTTAGATGTCACACCCAAATTCCACCATTGGAGATGAATCTTAATTTCCTCTTAAGACATATAGACTTGACTTGTTAACATGAATATCTTCTGATGTTAACATAATTATATTCTGTTTCACAACAATCCACAAAATACTGCAAAGCATGTTGATTTCACAAAATTCTGTCATACATTGCATCCAGATGTAAGTAAATACAGGAAATAACTTACAAAACGTGATGTGAGCACAAAGATTTGTCTATATATCTTTAGATGTTGACACACTTTCACAGTCATCCATAAAAAAAATGCAAGACAAACCACAGGGCCAGTTATACTAACTAGACTGTTGTATGCTGTATTAAGCTACAGGATAAAAGGAAAAAAAAATTACAGGAGCAAAGTAAGTTGTGTTACAAGACAAACTGACCAAAAGCTCAAAAGAAGTTTCATGGTAATAAATCAAATCTGTGTGACAGATAGACACACAATACAAAATGGTTATCAGTGGAGCAAGATATGTTGAATGGAGGCTGCACAATATAATTACCATACACTGGATATGAAATGTACTAATCTTACAAAGCTGAACCATGCAAACATTTCTCATGGTGCAAATACATACCAATGTCCTTAAAGATATCTTGATGTTTCAGGAGATTTAAACAAGAGAAAAGTGTGATGGACTAACACGATTCGTAAAAAAACCTAAAGAATACTAATCTAAAACAAAGGGGCACCTTAAATGGATGCAAATGATTGTCATGCTACAGATGCATACCAACATTTTATGAAGACGTCTTAAAGTGTTCAAAAAATTATATCGACATAAGTGTGATGGAATGATGGACACAATTCAGAACAAAATGGTGACAATTTAAAATACTAATGAGACCAAATCCATCTTTTTTACCCAAGAATTTCTAATTGCCAATCAATTTCGATTAGAATTCATTATTGATTCACAAGAATTCGACTTACTATCTCAAAAATATGTTGGTAAAATCTAGCAGTAAAGTTTTAATTGATCAGGTCTTCAAACAAGTCTCCACAGATGATAATAAATAATGTTAATGAAGTCCTCAAACAATTCTCCACAGATGATAATAAAGTTAATGAGGTCCTCAAACAAGTCTCCACAGATGATACTAAATAATGTTAATGAGGTCCTCAAACAAGTCTCCACAGATGATAATAAAATTAATGATTGTAGCAAGTATATTTCTTCATTTTTCTTCATTTTAATTAAGGCCTTGACCACACTTATTTGGTTCTAAAGACATGGTATGTGCTGATATGGTTCTACAAACAAAACAAAAAAAAACAACAAATGTGAGGGACTAACTGATAATACATACCCTGAAGCAATAATTCAATTAATGGGTTTTGACAAATTCAGCAGATAAACTTTTACACCTCTATTGTCTTTGTGGTTTCAGATTGCTTAAACAATTTGAATAGCACACTGATCAAACAAATTCATGAGATAATTATGGGCATTTTATTTGGAATGCATTATCAAATAGTGACTTGAACTCATTTTTTGTTCCCATAAAGCCACTGTGGCAATTGTAGAATCTCTAAATAAAAAGAAGTATAAAAGAACACTGGAACTGTTCTACATGGCTGAACCTATAGAGACAAGATGTAAGGTAGATAAAGTTGAGTTTGTATTAGAAAAGTACACTGTCACTACTCACTTCTTCTTAACTACAAAGATGATGACAGCTGCAATGACAACCACAAAGGCAAAGGCTGCAATTCCCCCTGATATCCCTACTACAGTTTTGTCATTGTATTCTCCACCCTGTCTGGCTCTGGCAACCACATCAGATGCCACTGTTGTTGTCATAGCTGTTGTTGTTGTAATCTGTGGACATCCATCAGCTGAAATGGGTTGCAAATTTAGAAAAAAAATTTCATGTTTGTTTGCATGTGTGTTCCAGTTACTAATGCTTCGATATGTCATAAAATATTTGCAAAGCAATTCTGTTTTATTGTATAGATACCTAAAAATATTCATAATTCTTGTATGTGACCAACCTGCAGACACAAACACCTGCATGCATGTGTGTGTGTGTTTGTATATATATATATATATATATATATATATATATATATATATATATATATATATGACACAAACATGTGCATGCACAGGTGTGTGTGTGTGTGTGTGTGTGTGTGTGTGTGTGGTATATATATATATATATATATATATATATATATATATATATATATATATATATATATATATATATATATATATATACACACACAATTAAAACCTTACACACACATTTGTGTATACATACATATATATATATATACCACACACACGTGCATTTATATCAGACACAAACATGTGCATGCATGTGTGTGTGTGTGTATGTGTATGTGTTATATATATATATATATATATATATATATATATATATATATATATATATATATATATATACACAAACACACACACATACACACACAATTAAAACCTCATACACACATGCACGTGTGTGTGTGTGTGTGTGTGTGTGTGTGTGTGTGTGTGTATATATATATATATATATATATATATATATATATATATATATATAGTTGTTATAGGGTTTAATGCCATTTGTTTGCACAAGATAGGTTATACATGGCAGTCAGTATAAATGGTGGATGAAGAAACACCCACCCACAAGAAGCTACCAGCAGGCTTTCCCACATACCCCCATTGGCTGAGCCAAAGACTCAACCCACACTGACAGAGTTGAGATGGCAGTGATCTGTAATGATCTGTAACAGTGATCAACTTTAGACTACAAGGCCACTCTGGCCCCTGTGTATATATATCAAGCTTATATAATTCTCACTGTGATACCAAATCATCAATTTAAATGGATAATTAAATTCTACTTGAATGTTCATCATATGTACAATTAATTAATGTTCTAGAACACAGCTCACACATTGATACTGGTAATTTCTGTCCATATGATACTTGTAAGTTCTTTCCAATATGATACTGTTATGGCATTTGCTGGCCTATAAGATAATGCTTTATTTTTCAAGAAAATCTTTGCTTCATCTTATACTCCGAATTGTATATGGATTTTGTCATCCAAATCAATATAACGTATGTCACATTATTTTTCACACAGAAAAAAAATTCTCAAAAAAGTCCCCAAAAATGTGTAATATCATTTTGGTGAAGAAATTGTGTATGAAAAGATATAGGGCTACACATTGAGGATTTGTTGTGTTGTTGTTGTTGTTGGGCTTAATGCCATTTTTCAGCACACGATAGGCTATTCATGGCGGCCAGTATTAATGGTGGAGGAAGAAATCAGGAAATCAGAAAGAACCACTGACCCACGAGAAGCTACTGGCAAGCTTTCTCATATGTCCACATTCCTAGACTGGAACCCACACAGACAGAGGTGAGATAGCAGTGATCTGTAACAGACAGCCCTTTAGACCACTCGGGGCCCTTATTGAGGATTTGAAACAATTACGTGATTTTCAGTATTATAATTAACTTATATCAGATGTAATTTTGCTAAAGTAGACTGCATTAGTAATATACATTGTTTGTAATATACATTGCTTAGATTTTATATAGGTGCATTAGAATTGAAAAGTTTGAAAATGAATAAACATGACAGATGCAGATATTGCATCAAACTTTTCTTACTGTACCTCATGATCAAATAAAAATTATGCCCCATTATGAGAGAGAGATTGTAATCTTTTATTTTTCACTTATTTGATGAATGTCATCATACTCATGTACAATAGTGCAGTACCATATCAATTAATACCACAAGGTAAGCAATTCCTTCTAGTTTTATTTGTCACTTCCATTGTTTACGAATCACATAGCTTTGAAGCAGTATTTACATGCTAATTAAATATGCTACAGTTGTAGTCTGGTTGTCCAGATTTAACACCTACGTGAGGTCATGCTTTTTCAGACCAGATCAGGTTAGTGAGGCTACCAATAAGAAAATGCGGCTAACCATGGGTATTATGAATAAGGTTACCATGTAAAGAATGAAAATGCCAGGTGTTACTCAGGTAAATTTCTTAACATGTGACATCTTTTGAACTTGCAGAACAGACAGACAATAATTTCAAGTAACATAAAGCATGAGCAAAGATAAAAACAAATGCCACCTAAGTACACGAAGCGTACATGCACTTAAAAAAAAAATTATTTTTTGCTGGGAATGATGAGGTTGTTGTACTTGCAAAGAACATTATACATCGTGTCAAATGGTCATTCTAGGGATTCAACCTTATAAATGGAGCCTATATGGATGCAACTTGTGAATATTCAAACCCTAAAGGAGTATAGTATGTATTTTTATACTTTCCATTCATTAATTTTTTTCTCTCTCTTAACTGGTGCAATAAGGTGAAGAAAATACCCACAAAGACCTGGAATCTCTCTCTCTTATTTATATATATATATATATCTATATATATATATATATATATATATATATATCTATATATATATATATATATATATATATATATATATATATATATATATGGCCATATTTTATTTTCATTATGAATGCAAGAGGAATAAACATGCATCTCTCTCTGTATCTCTCTTCCTCCTCCTCCCCCCAAAATATGTGGAATAAGCATTTTAGCATCAATGATGCAATTTCCTTATCGCTGGTAATCTGAAATGACATATATTGATACTTGTAATGTTTATTGAACCAAAGTTATAACTTAATTCCACAAAAGCATTGCAAATTTTATCCTATCTATAATTTATACCTCAATAAATTTTCAGGTCAGCATCATTATATGTAGCTAAAAGTACATTACACATTCAAAATTATTCCTTTTGAAACAAGTTAGGTACTTTTAGTTACATTTATTGATCTAGACCAGAAAGGAGTTACAGATAGGATAATATTCATGATTCTGTGACGAAAAAAGGGAAAAAGACAAAGCGGAGGTATTGATCTGCCTTGTCTTATATTCAGCCTTGACTTATATATGGATGAAGGGTGGAAAATTTGCTAAATTTGCTCATTTGACTTATACTCTGAATTCACTTATAGGCTGGCAAATATGGTATGTTCTATCCATTATGATAATGATAGGTTCTGTCAAATAATATACTGGTAAGTATGTTATAGGAAAAAAATCTTTTGAGACCTTATTCTAGTTGAGAGTGAATAAAAAAATAGACATTGTTTTATTAATGGAATTTCAGTTCTTTAATAGTCTTGAGTTTGGAACACAATATGATACTGGTAAGTGTTTCCAAGAAGATACTGCTTAGTTCTGTCCAATATAGTACTGCATGATCTGTCCAATACAATAATCTGACCAACATGGTACAGCATGTTCTGTCCAATATGATAATCTGACCAACATGCTACTGGAAAATTTTGTCCAATACATGTAAAATTCTAATGCAGAGTATACAACATAACTTACATTATTAACCAATCCTGGTCAGCCAAACCCGTATATACTCTTTTTAAAGTTCACATATTTCTAGTCTGGTTCCCATTTTTCAATACAATTAGTACCTTGTGTACTATATCCACCCATAATTTTCTTGACAGCCTTAGGAATAATAGTTCAATACATAAGTAAGATATGTGCATAGTCCTGCTTGTCAAAGATTACATTAGTGAGTATTAAATTATATTGCAAGTTTATTTTCACCTAAAGAGCAATGTTGCATTTCAATCAACAGTTAAATATTTGAGCTTTATTTAAAAAAACAAGAAAAAAATGCTAAAAAAATCTATGAATAAGAATAATCTTTTTTAATATCACAATTTATCTCTCTTCAATTAATACTGAAATATATTACCAGCTTTGTCATATTATGTAACTAATGAGTAAAAGGTCAAGGTAACCATCTATATGTACATGTATTATTACAGAAAAAGATATTTAAAAAGACAAAAATTACCTTAAATTCCTCCCAAAGACAAATAATTTAAAACTAAAAAAAGGTAGACATAAGGCCAATAAAAAGCAAAATATAAAGTTTCAAAACACTTCAAGACTATTAAAGAACTGAAATTCCATCAATGAAACAATATCTCTATTTTTATTCACTTTCAACTAGGATAAGGTCTCAAAAGACTCTTTTTCCAAAAACATAACTTACATTATTAACCAATCCTGGTTAGCCAAACCCATATATACTCTATTTAAAGTTAACCCATTTCTAGGCTGGTTTCCATTTTTCAGTACAATTAGTACTGTGTGTCATTTCTCATATGCAGCCAAAGTTCCTCAATTCCATTCATGGTTGGTGTAGAGCTACACTGTTTGAGGTTTTTAATATGTATACTAATATAAACACAACAGAAAACAATGCCTGTAGTAAAATCTATGACCATTTGCATTCAATAAATATTAAATGCTGTTACATTGTGGGATAGATGCAAAATATCAGTCATGGTGTAGAATGTCTTTAGAAAATCTGAAAAGAAAGGTGATATGGAGAAAACATTATGCTAGATTATTACAACAGCCATAAAAATATGGGTATCAAAGCAAAGAATGTGATATTTAACTTCATAAATGACATTAATCTTCAAAATCTCCTGCCGTAAAAACTGCTAGCAATTTCTATTTTTGTATACATTTATGACTCTCATTCTTTGTTTATCAAACAGTATCAAAATAACAAGCAAATTTTAAGATGGAAAAAACTAGGTCAGATCTCAATATAAGCCATACTCACATATCTTGTAAGACCAGTCACTGGTAAATGGGTCACATATGTAGCATTTGTTGCTTGGATTACTCTCACCAGCACCATAACAAACACCACTGACAATGCAGCTTGTTGTCTGCAACAAAAAGATATGGGCCATGATGAATATAGGTCATTACTTCTATAACATCAGATAAACCAGTAACAATCTCTACCTTTGGAAAATTTAGGATGGGGTGCATAAAATATGGCCTGGGACATTTGCAACCTGCTGACAAATTTTGTGTGGCCCATGTTCTTACTGAATGCATGTTTATTTTTGTCTTATCACAGACACAAAAGGTTTGCATTACATCCCACTTATAAGAAAATTTCAACTGCAAACAACACGGGTTCTAATCTGCCATCACAGCATAATGCCCCAGCAGACCAAGGTCTACTAATTACTCCTAACAAACTGTACAGATTCAGATCTGTCAGTGCATTATGTGATGTCAGATCTGGGTCTGTGCAGTTTGCAGTTGGACTTGACTCACAAGTTAGTATGCATGGTAGTAACCCTGAAAATAATGTAATTTTGAATTTCAAGTGTTTTTCATCAAATCTAGAATTCTCTGACAGTGTCAAATTTGGTATTCAGATTTTAAAAAATTTGGGTCAGTGACACTCAATATTATTTATATTTATGCTATCATAAGTTAACAATTTCTCCTCCATGATAATGAGTTAATATCCAATGAAATGGACATACAAGAAAAGACTTCTTCATTTATGAATAAAAACTACAGCGCATTCCATCAAAGACAATACATACAACAATTTTAGGTGATTATTTTGAAGAATTTCTTGCCAAAATGTTCCTTTCTTACTATGATCTTTTTGGGGTTTTTTTTCTTTCATCTTTTATTAATTTTGTGTTTGACAATAAATCTAGCAATAAGTGATAAAGTTGAAAAAGAAAATTAAAATCAGGAAAGCCTATTTATGGTTCAAACACAACTATACAGTTAATTTTTCATTATTGTTTCCAACACTTTGCAACTTGTGTTAAGCTTTCAACTCTATAAGCCTATGAAAATACATTTATTATACATGTTCCAAATGTGGCATTGGTGACATTTCAACTTTGATTATTAGACTTTGACTATATGTTTCCTATTACATGTTCCAAATATGGCATTGGCATCATTTCAACTTCGATTATACCTTTCTCGTACATGTTCCAAATGTGGCATTGGTGACATCACATTTATAACACAAAGGATTGCTAATAATGTAAAGCTGAGGGGCTCCAGAGTTGATGCCATTGTTACTGACAGAGATTAGGGCAGCATACAATGGCAAGGTTCCCTTTACTGGGCATGTTACGATGTTGAAGGTTTCAAATGTCGCATTAGTTTTGGTAATTCTACCAGTTCTTTTGATTCCAGTGGCAGAGATCTGAAAAGTAAAGATTTATTTCAATTTAAAATTTTATATTTGTTCACAAGTTTGTTAAAATGTCTCATTTTGAACAGAGTGAACAAATATTAGGACAAGATAAGAATTCTTTATTTCAGACTGCATAGCCCATACATCTAAATTAAAATACTGATATAGAGTAAAACATTGTAATCATAAGAGAACATATATACATACATACAAATACACACATATATATATATATATATATATATATATATATATATATATATATATATATATATATATATATATATATACACACATATATATACATATACATCTATAAACATATACATATATACATATACATATATATACATATACACACACAAACATATACACATGCATACATACAAATATATACATACACACATATACATACATACATACATACATACATACACACATATATACACACACACATATATATATATATATATATATATATATATATATATATATATATATATATACACACATACATACATACATACATACACATACATATATACACACATACACATATATATATACTTATATATATACATTATATATATATATATATATATATATATATATATATATATATATATATATATATATATACACACATATATATACACACACACATATACATACACACATACATATACACAAAAACATATATACATATCATATGTACAAGTATTCAGATACATTTACAACAATTATTTGCACCATTGTAAAAAAATGAAATTTAAGTGACACATTTAAATAGTAATTGGTTCCATCTACTAACAATGTGAGAATTTAAATTAATGTCATATTTCCAAAGTGATTTCAATATAGAGTTCTCACTATTAGAAAGTCTTGTTATCATTGAATATACATACTTTCTCATTACTTCCTCAAAACTTAATACATTATAATTAACAAACATGTTGGAGGCACTGTTCCATCTAGGAAGACCTAATAGAAAGTGAAGACTATTATTATAACCAATTACTAGTTTTCTTTTCACATTTTCACTAAAGTTTGTCCACAGTGGAGCACAATACATATTGCAGCAATAAGATTTGAATAATCTAATTTTGATACTCAATGAACAAGGCTTAAATGTGCGTAGAAGCATGTTTGTTCGAGTACACAAATATTGATAATGTCTCATCATATCTTCATTATCTGACTGATTGGATTTCAAAATATGGCCCAAATACATATAACTGTCGACATACGTAAGAGCGTTGCCGTTAAGATGTACAGAGGGAGGTGATGATAATTTAAAAGAAGTTGGCTGAAAGACCATGCATACAGATTTTTGTGTATTTTATAGACGATATCATTCTCTAATGCATATTATTCACACATCTTCAATAATTTTCTTAAACCTGCGACAGACGGACTTATCAGTGACATATCATCAGCAAAGCTAAAATTGTTAAGAAACAGCCCATTTGGTGGCAGACATAACCCTACGTTGCAATGGCCCAATATACGATTTAAGTCGTCAATGTAAATATTAAATAACATGGGGGAAAGAATACCTCCCTGCCTCACTCCATTGGTTACATGGAAAGCGCTGGATATTACACTTCCCCATCGAACGTAATACAACTGTTTGCCATACCAGTTGACTAAAGTATGAACAATGTATACAGGAATTTTAATTTCCAGCAACTTTTTAAAGAGTGTCCAATGATTGACTCTATCAAATGCCTTACTAGCGTCTAAAAAACATGCAAATACTGGGCTGCCATGTTCCACATAATAGCTAATGGTTTCCTTAAAGGCATAAAGACATAAATCTGTAGAATGCTGCTTTTTAAATCCAAACTGATTATCGGAGATTAAGACTTCGCATCTTTGTAGTATGATGCATTCAAATAGTTTTGAGATAATAGTCGTACGAGCTATAGGTCTGTAGTTATTTTTGTCCGCTAGATTACCAATTTTGCTTTTTAGTAGCGGTATAATTGTAACTTTTGTGAAATCATCTGGTACAAAGTCATGCACAAACATACAATTAAATAAAACCATTAATAGCCCATGAAGTCTTGTATCTGAATATTTAAAATGTTCCACATATAAAAAATCTGATCCTGAACATTTACCACCTTTTTGTCTTCTTATTGCATTTTGTATCTCAGATAATGTGATAATATGAACAGAAGTGGTATTCAATGCTGAAGTAACACGCTTCTTATTCGATTCGTTTTTGACACTATTGAGTAAGTCTTCAAAATGATTTTTCCACATGTTGCATATATTATTTTGACCATGGTACCCATCAATGCAGATTGGTAGTTTATTGGAAGTTGTCGTAATACATTGTTTAACTTGCTTCCAGAATTCACTTTGGTCGACATTTTCAAATTTTTGTGCTAGTGAGTCTGCTCTATGTTTTACTTCGTCATTCTTGCATGACCTAAGGGCATACTTAAATTATGCTCTAGTTTAGCGCATTCGGTTACTTAATTGTCCATGACGAGGTTTACGGTTATCACGCCACATTAAGTAAGCATTTCGTGCAAAGTCGTGTAAGTTCTTTGACACAATCATTCCAGCCTAGTTTAACCCGGTGGCCACGTTTGGATTTTCTAGTCAATTTATTACTGGATTTCGATAGAGCTTTTACTACATCAGCGTATAGCTAATTTATCTGTTGCATATGTACCTGATTAGTGCATCCATGGTCATTACAGATGGCAATACAACGTGGGATCTCAATCTTGTTTAATAAAAGTGCAGATGTTAAAAATGGTTTTGTGGAATATCATTAAAAACATAAATTCCAAAATGAATAACTCATTAAGTTGCAAATAAATGTTTGCTTCAGTCATAACACTGCAATGTTTACATATGTAAATGTCATTAACTGAGTGTACTGCTTACCAATAGAAGCACTTACAAAATCAGTCAACATTAATTTTACATGTGTGTGGCTTTCCATAATGAACAAACTATCTGTTCCAATTAAAATTATTTCCACATGTCTGCTTAAGATGATTGTTTATTAGGATTTCTATGCTCTTTTATTTAAATTGTGTATCTTTGATTTTCACATCTATCTGGTCCTAAAGAAAAAAGCTTAAGTTGACAAGACTTTGTTATACATTTAGACACAACATTATGGACTTGGTGAATGTATTAATAATGATGATTAAAATTTATTTAAAATGCCTTATCTACCTTGGAAAATAAAACCTTTGGTGAGTAAAATGTTTATTTTAAATAAATACCATTTCAGGTTTGTAAGCTACTACTCAGTTTATTGCTCATAATTAGCTCTACAAAAGTTTACCAGGCATGTCCAGGCAGTATGTCCGGTTCCATTACTGATATTTTTTATAACGTATATTATATGTTACAGTAGGAAACAATACCACAACAATTGCGGGAATGATGCAGTGAAATTTCAAGATAAATTCAACAAAGACATGTCTATGAAACTGAATCTTCTTATCAGCAGTCATAGACATGCATCAAATGAAACAACTGTTCATAAAGTCAACAAAGACATGTCTTACTAATTGAATCTTCTTAACAGCAGTCATAGACATGTATCAAATAAAACAACTGCAAGTTGAGGGAGATACATGTTGCAAAAAATGCTACCAGATATTTGGTGAGCCTAATGGGTAGATAGGAAAAGATTTTTAAAAATTAAATAGCATTGTTTAGATTACTGTACACCATGTACATATTTAAAAATTTGGCATATGTCACAGCAAAACTGAGTGATAAATATAATTTTTTTTCATTAAAACATAAAACTATAAATAAATATCAAAGTACATGTATACTAGAATGTTAATATTCTCAATAAGTAGTAAGTGTCTTTGTGGATTTTTATTTCTTAGTCTAACACTTATGGAACTAGTTGATAAACATTTTGCAATTAAAAAGAAAATTTTACAAATCTTGCTCAGGTATTTTGCTAATTTTTTATGTATAAGTTTAGGATATGTGAAAAGTGAAAACAAGTTTTGGTTAATGTAAACAGTGCTTGATCTTTCCACTGATTGTTACAATAACATTTTCATTCTTCCTGCCTAAATTTAATTGATCCTGCCTAAATTTAATTGATCCTGTCTAAATGTAATTGATCCTGTAAAATTAAATTGGTCCTGTCTAAATTTAATTGATCCTGCCTAAATTTAATTGATCCTGTCTAAATTTGCCTAAATTTAATTGATCATGTCTAAATTTAATTGATCCTGTCTCAATTTAATTGATCCTGATAAAAGTAATCTGCACACTTTGATATTTATCTGAATACTCAATGCAGAAAGCACATCTTACAATCTTTGTCTGGGTCATATTTTAGTTATTTCCATTCTTTTTTTTGGGTCATATTTTAGCTACTAGTTTAGTTATTTTTGCTTGGGCCATATTGCACTGTATCATAGCAACCTACAGAAATATTTAATGATCTGAATGCCTTGCAAGGATGGAGTTTTAGCAAAAATCTACAGATTTTGGATTAGTGTTAATTTTGATCCCTGCATATTGCTATATACGACAGTCTTGTGACAATGGAGGATAACAACAAGATAGTGATCACACACAAAAGTGAAATATGTACAAGCACTATGAGAGAAAAACAACTGATAATTATATTTATGAATAACTAAAATCTGTCTTGTCATTGTTTGGCCTTATAAACATTGCAATGCAATCCCTCCATTTCACCTTCAATTAAATTTCTCTCACACTACAAAATTTTATTAAATAAAAAAATTGCTTCTTACATGAATCTTGTAAATAGCTGCAGAAAAGATAAACTGGTCATGTTTGGATACATTAAGAATTTTGTTTTAATCAAATTTACCACATCAAACTCTCTCTCATTATAATGCAAGTCTCCATACAGTGCAACACCAATATGGACCCCATGACCAAAATCATACAAATATATATGGGATGAAGGAAACAATGGCAAAGCTTAGTCTAATATCTTCAATTCATTTTCAAGAAAAAACATTATTTGACAAATGCATATAGAGTCCAATGTATCATGGATCAATATGTTATGATATTTTTAATATATTTTGCTTTGTAAAGATCATGGTTCTCATTTTAATGCATATCCATGATATCTGTTTTCTATATAATGAGGTTTGAACAAAACATGGTTGGCAGGTGTGGATAAAAATTATTTCATTATAATGAGGGATATCTAATCAGGTATGGATAAAAATTATTTCATTATAATGAGGGACATGTAATGAGGTATGGATCAAAATTTACTGCATTATAATGAGGGACGTGCAATTAGGTATGGGTGAAAATTACTACATTACAAAGAGAGACATGTAATGTTCATTTTTATCAAGTCATAGCATTAAGCCATGAAAACTGTCTGACACTGTGGCTGACACTAAGCAATACCATATAACAAAATTGTCTGTGTCTGTGCTTTATTTGTGTCTGTGGCTGATACTAAACACAGCCATACAGCAAAATTGTTTGACACTGTGGCCGACACTAATCAATGCCACACAGCAAATTTGCAATGCAAAGACATTAAGTGAAACATTAAAATAAAATATCAAAGACTACAATGAGTTTAAAAACAATTTTAGATCTGCAATGCAATTCCATCAGACAGTATATTACCTCAAGTTCTTCTTCATGGCATGTCAGCAACTGTGTATTAACAAACTGGTCACCAAAGACAACTGTGGTATCACAAAGACCAGCTGTTGTTGATGTACATTGTTGTGTCAATAGATTTTCTATAGTTGGTGGTGTGTTGATGCCCAGTGAGCAATCAGAAGCCATGAACCCAGTATCACAAAGACATGTGCCTGTTAAAGAATGAAGCAAAACATAACAGCTATTCTTTCCAAATTTGTGGTAATGAATGAACATCTAGTCTAGTACAACACAACAACACACAGTACATAACAGTAGTGTATAGAGAGCCAGATGTGTAGATAAATTAGGGAATCTTTCTTTCTTGAAAGACCAAAATGCAGCTTCCAAGGTGAAAATAGGGCAACTCCACACCAAAACAATCAAGTCATCCCTTGCAAAAAAACATTATGTTTGAAAATGAATTGTACCAACTTTAAGATTTAGTATTTTTGAATATAAATGAAACCATAATAAATATTCCAAAATCAGAATAATTCAAATTCTGTAAAATAATAGGAATATATAAATATTAGCCATGGGTTCTAGCACAAAAATGGCAGCCAGTTCGGAAAATTATGTATAAATTATGGGGTTGATTCTGTAGGTGTCGAGACCAAGAACAGGTAAATAAAGCACAAATTGCAACTAAAACAGCCCTTTGCTTACCAATTCATACAATATCATACTTATAAAGTTAGTAGAAGGCTACCAAAGCTTGTTTATGAAATTATTACTTTGTAAACAGATTGTAGGTGATTTTATTGAGATATGTCATGCTTATTATTAAAAAATGTATGTATCATGGAAAGCTATGCTGGTACTTGATTTTGTAACATCAATTATAATTCAGACTAATACTGATGACATCAAGAATCATTTCTCTGTATTAAGAACTTTAAGTGCAATCAGAAATTTCACTTCTACCTACTGTGACATAAAAAATGAAAAAATAACTTTCTATGATATAAACTGACTGTAATAAGTTTATAAAAAGGAAAAATGTTTTTATTTGATAATTTTGTTAAATAAATAAGTCATTGCTCTTGTAATCTGCTTGAAGAGCAGTTATCATTGCTCAACCCTACAAGATCCATTCTACTGTTTAAAAGTCATAGGTTTTGAGTAACCTTGGAGGACAGCAGTAGTGCAAACATACATGTACCTTTATACTCGATTATAAGTCAAGACAGTAAACAAAGATACTGATCTGCTGTAGCATAATGCACATGCAGATCAGGGTCTATGTTGTTTATTCTACTGATTACTCCTAACAAACTGCACAGACCCATCTCTGCCAGCGAATAATGTGCCAGCAGATTTGGATCTGTGTAGTTTGCAGCAGCATTCAAATTATAAGTGGCACATACTTAATTCATGTCTTTCAATTTTGCAAAAGAGAAATAGAATTGACCAAGATGCAGCCACTCACCAAGTGTTAAGTATAACTGGTGGAGGAAGAACCTGGAAAAACTTCAGTAACATTCACTGACCTACATGGAAGCTACCAGTAAGTTTTCTCACACCCCCACACAGTGGTTGAGTCTCAAACTCAAATGTACCTTAACAGAGTAGCTATTGGTAAAGGTGAGTGTTATAGATCACTCAGTCACAGAGGGCTCCCAGTATGCTTAATGATCAAAGCATTAAAAGTAAAAACATCAAACTGAACCAAAGTTAGTGAAAATACGAAATATCAGTGACAGTGACTCCCTTTTATGATAATAGTGCAGCACTCATCCAATCGCCAAGGTAAAACAGTATCATGCAGTAGATAAAAAATCAAGTGGCTTAATGCAAGAACTTAACATAAGTCAATAAACCAAGAAATATAAGTCACAATTATTTTATTGTGTTGTAAAATTGTGTTACTAACAGAGATACTATCCCCAAGTGTGATGAAATTAAATCCAAGCCAGTCAAACAAAGTATGGGTCAGAGTAACCTACTTTGGTGATTTGTGTATGATAAGCATCAAGATACATATCACAAAATTGCAAGAACCTTTTGATACATCAGTGTATGTAAATGCTGTTAAAAACCTTTTTGGTTACAAGCTAAACACAAAACTTCAACTAAGCCAGTTAAACTGGATATGCAAATCACTAAGCTTATTTTGCTGTGAGAAAGAGGTACTAATAGACATATACAATCATAAAATTTGATATTTAAACATAGGTTGGTGATTACTAAAATAGGGCTACAGTGGCCTCATTTTGTAAAAAGCAAATAGTACTAAAGATGTCTCCCCTAACCCTGTGGCGATAAAAGATGCAAAACCTGTCAACATATGATAGAGACCAGGACATTCACTAGCACAATGACTAGAGAAAAGCTAAATATACATGGTCCAAATAAAACGTACAAAACAGAGAATGTTATTTATCTCATCACATGTAAGATCTGTAGCCTTCAGTACATTGGAAAAACTGAAAAGTTACACAAAAGAATAAACCTTCATAGATCTGATTGGATGATTTACAGAAGCCTGGTCGCAGAACACTTCTCCCCAGGCCACACTTTCAGTGATATAAAACTTATTGCAATTGCTAACAACCACAGCTGGAGTTCAAAAACCAGGAAAGAAAAGGAATCTTACTGGATACGCCACCTTAGAACATTGAAACCAAGCGGTCTAAACCAAGAGGACTAGAAAAAGAAAACTATGCACTAGTAGAATTAATCTTTGTAGCCGACACAGTTTCTTTTCAAACTTTTCTAAATCTTCTTAGTATCCTTTAATTATTACTATAAGAATAAAATATCCGGTATAGAATCAAATATCCAGGATATAATCTGCATTACATAAATGTACGCAAAGTAATAGAAGTCGTTTTGGCTCATAGACTTTTAGGGAATTATAAACATTTTTCAGTATTCGCAACAATCTATACAGGCTGGTTAAGACAATGTATCTATAGGTTGAACTCGTATAGAGACAGCCATGTAGAGTTTTTACAAACACATCATTTTTGTGTTTATTTGCTTGTTTTGTATATGTTTTGCACTGTTCATCATCAGTTTATTGCATATATATATGGTACAGAACTATTTATTTTGGTTTGGTTTTGCAAGTTTAATGCCATTTATCAACACATAACAGGCTATACTTGGCAGACATTATACTTAGTGGAGGAATAACCAGGGAAAACCCCAGAAAGAACCACCAACCCATGGGAAGCTACTGATTAGTTTTCTAACATGCCCATGTTTGCCAAACCAAGACTTTACCCCCAGTGTTCTGAGGTGAGATGTTAGTGATCTGTAAAGGTGAATGCTTTTGACCACTCAGTCCCCTAGAACCCCCATCTATTGGTAATAAGTCAAATTCTTATTAATCAAAGCCATATGGCATGTAGGTCATTGTGACATTCCTTCATGATAAGGGTTTGGTACTAAATGATATTCGTACAGTCATATAGTTTGATAATTCGAGCATGAACTGATGCTGTGAAAGAAACTTAAACTACCAAACATAGCCAAAGTCACTGAAGCATGAAATTTGTCAAAGTGACCTATTTTTGAGATGAAAGTTTAGTACTCATCAAGATGCATCCACTTTCATGATTCCAAGTATCAAAGTATTTGTTTATAGTGTGCAAAAATCTGAGCTGAACAAGAAAGCTTAATCAAGATGTACAAATAATGTACATATATGTATAAAGTTAGCCCCCCCCCCAGTGATAGGTGCTTTTTAACCCACTCCAAACAGTTGCCTGGGGCCTAGCTTTAAAGAGTGATTGACATTCAGCAATGGTGGAGTTATGTATATACTTCCATCTGTGTTAATTCTGACTCCAATGCAGATATAAAACAACTGTTTACCTCTATTTTGTAGAAGTGAGCTAAAGATGATTTGTCTGCATCATATCTCTTAATGAAACTTAGATTCGTAGAGCCACAAAACTTTAATAAGGATTAATTACAGAAACTAGGAAAGGAAAGAAACCTTTTGCCTATACTCCTGTAAAATCATATCTAACTGCATAAAATGCACAGGCAGATCAGGATCTATTTGAAGTAATCAGTAGAACAAACAACATAAACCCTGATCTGGCAGTATATTTATCTATCAGGCTCTATGTTGTTTGAACCTGAGCATAAATGGTAGAGAAATATTCCCATTAAAACACAATACATCCTGGAAAAGTCAAATTATTTAGAGCAAAAAAAATTAGTTTCATGCTTCAAATTTTGTCAGGTACTCTATGGTTTCAGACAGCACAACTCTTTACACAATTGTTTTGAGTAATTCACATTTGATTTACTCTGGTTTTACTGAAGATATTCAAAGCAATGAATTCAATCAATCATATTGCCAAATGCTAAAATTATGATACAAGGCAACCTACTCATACAATATAAAAATAGATTAAAAATAGGTTCTAGAATGTAGTGCATACTGATAAGAGTCATGCAAAGTTTTAGCAAGAAAAATGAGGCAAAAGCCATGTTAATGATGAAATCCCCAAAATGACACGATTACCATTTACACACTGGCCATGCCCACTACAGCTGTTCAAGCAATTCATGGATATGAGATTAGCCACTGCCTGTGGGTCCGAGGCTTGCCGTATTGCAGTCGTGTAACACACCTTCTGAAGATCTTGTATCGAGGTTGGGATGAATTCACCAGATCCCACCAGCTGCAAAGTAAATAAAAAGATTAATCAGGTGATGTACAACGTGTACAGTTTACAGTTTTAAATGAGTTTGAGAGTATCAGAAACATTGTTACTAAATACAACAGTGTACAGTGTAAATAACATCGTTACTAAATATACAACAGTATAGACTGTACAGAAGTACAGAACAGCAATGTATATAACTATGTTGCCGGTCAGAAAATGACAAAAACTGCAATGAGTACAAGGCTGTTATCAAATCTGACAGTTATTATGGTTTACAATATTCAACTGTTTTGCAAGTTTTTGATTCCTGACAACATTCAGTGTGTGTGTTTTTGTGTGTATGTATGTGTGTTTGTAACATTTCACAGCAAAACAATAGATATATGGTGCCAGCCAAAGGTACATTAAAAATGTCAATATGAAGTAATAAAATATAAAGTAATAATGTTGATCATCTGTAACAAAGAAATCATTCCTAAACCATGAATAAACATAAAGGTTCCCATAATGTTTATATTTCACCATACATTTAGCTTACTTGGTCAGTACTGTACTAGAGAAACTTTCCAGATATTTACAAGTTCACAATATAAGGGAATCTTTAGCCTCTTAATTACATGGTAAATTATTAACATGTTAACCCCTAGTGCCACATTCATGGGGAAGAAGTGGTAGCTTACTTCTGAGCTCTGTAGTGTTATGGTCATGTGTGACAATAAAGTAGGTGCTATTATAGAAAGGTAGAGATGTAGCTTTACGATGATACCAAATAATATGGATGTTCTAGTTGCACTACAAAATACAGAGGGAAAAACATCACTTTTTGGACCAGATTTTTTTCCAGCCGAATATGAACCTTTGGAAAAAGTAGGATAAGATGGGCATTTAGAATGAAGAGTGGTCTCAACACGAAAATGATGGATTTGTTAAGCAAAAAAAAAAAGTCCAGTTTTTACCCTTCTGCTCATGCTCAGGTGAAAGAGCTAATGAAAATTGACATTTCTAACACAAATAGATATTAAGTTAACCTAAAATGTCTTCTAAGTCAATGTATTATAATGTATTAAGAAATGTCTCCCAAAATTGACTTCCTACTCGCATTTCAGGCAAAACTGACAAAAACCTCCAGGGGTTAATGGGTTAATGAAGATATCTTTTTAATAGAAGAATTTATATATATTCTTTTTATACACTAATCATGTTCTTTGTAATAATGATTCCTAACTATATTCAGATTTTTCTCAGAAATTTTCATTAAATTATCCAGACATACTCAGCAGGTAGGACAATAAAGATATGTCTATTCAAACTCTACATCTCTAAAAATAAGAGTTCAGAGAAGGGATTGACTCTGTACTTACAAAACAGAACTTCCTGCAATCTAAGATAAGACCATTGTATCTTTCTAACTGATGAGTAATGAAATCATCTATGATATATTTGTAGTACCCAGACCACCTATTTATGGTCATGTGCAACACAATAAACCCCTAGTGCCACATTTATGGGGCAGAAGTGGTAGCCTACTTCTGAGCTCTGTAGCGTTATGGTCATGTGTGACAATAAAGTAGGTGCTATTATAGAAAGGTAGACAGATGCAGCTTTACGATGATACCAAATAATATGGATGTTCTAGTTGCACTACAAAATACAAAGGGAAAAACATCACTTTTTGGACCTGAGTTTTTTCCAGCCGAAATTCGCCTGAGGTCATGATCCAGTTTTGTGTATGGATTTTAGACTTTTTGGCATCAGATCTAAGACAGACTGGTTTGAATTGCACACAGATAGGTGAATCTTTGCAAAAAGTAGGATAAGATGGGCATGTAAAAGAATGAAGAGTGCTCTAGACACTAAAATGATGGGTCCGTTAAGCAAAAAAAAGATCCTTTTTTACCATTCTGCTCCTGCTCAGGTTGAAGAGCCAATGAAAATCAATGTTTCTAACAAAAATAGGCATTAAGTTAACTGAAAATGTCTTGGAAGTTGATGTATTAAGATGTATTCAAAAATATGTCCCAAAATGGATTTCCTATTTGGATTTCAGGCGAAAAAAACAAAAACCTCTAGGGGTTAATGGATTTATAGTGAAAAGACAACCCAATGGTTTGAAACAAATTCTAACTAGATCTAAATTTGACGTAATTGAAAAAGAGGCCAGAGTAACTAATTGTGGTATGATTAGATGCAATACTTGTTAAACATAATAGAAGGAAACTCAATAAAATTTAAAAAATGGTGATCTATTTAAAATTAAGCATAACATGAAATGCAATTCAAAAAATGTGATTTATGCATTTATATGTGTAAAATGTGAAGCCTTTTACATAGGTCACCCACAAAAATGAACTAAGGAAGAGAATGACAGTACATGGACACCCAAGCTTTCATAACTTGAGCCAATTCTTTATAAATATTAAAACATGATTATTGGTATATAGTCTCAATATAATAATAATAATAATAATAATAATAATAATAATAATAATAATAATAATAATAATAATAATGCTTTATTTAATGCTTTATTGGTATATTGTATCAATACAATAATAATAATAATAATAATTATAATAATAATAATAATGATGATGATAATAATAATAATGATGATGATAATAATAATAATAATAATAATAATAATAATAATGCTTTATTTAATGCTTTATTGGTATATTGTATCAATACAATAATAATAATAATAATAATTATAATAATAATAATAATGATGATGATAATAATAATAATGATGATGATGATAATAATAATAATAATAATAATAATAATAATAATAATAATAATAATGCTTTATTTATAGTGGGTGACTCATTACTCAAGTACTACTATCCCTTGAGACCCTGTTAAGGAGAATATAACAATGCACATTATATGAAGATAGCAATAATTACTTTTATTTTTACATGTTAAATTCCATTATCAAGTGAAAACAAATACATGCTCATGATATTTCTTCTTAAATACATTTTCAGCAGAATTTACATGTAGTGGAAGCTTGTTCCACAGAACTATGCAAAAGTATTGAAAGCTCTTTTTAAATTGCTCCTTTCTTGGTTTTGGTGCTAAAAGGTTTAAGTGTAATACTGATTTAAATTGGTATAGTGCTGGAAAAGGTATGAATAAGTCCTGAAGATACTCTTGCACAATTCCATGTATACATTTATATAACAGAATTGCCTTGTAAAAATCTATCTTTTCATATATTGTGAACCATTTGAGTTCTGTAAACAATGCTTTTGAGAGATGATCAATAGATACATTAAAAATTATGCATGCTGCTCATTTCTGAAGTTTGTAAATCCTATCAAGCTCAGATTTAGCAGTTTCTCCATACATTTGAACAATAATCCATTGCTGGAAAAATATAATGCTTGTAGTATAGAATATATTTTCATATCATAATGACATTGATTATCCAATAATTCTAATTTGTATGAATCAAATTTTATGTTGCATCAATACATTGATGCACCTTGGAATATTGTTAATATCTTGACGTTAAAAACAATGATGTAAATAATATCATAATGACGTCAAATTGTCTATTTACAAAATGTTGTAAAGAATTGATGTATTCACCTATAGAGCATTCATAAAGATAATGTCAATTCACTCAAAGGAATAAAGCATTGGATAGTTTTCTCATCTTCTGTTACAATAACTATTATATATATATATATATATATATATATATATATATATATATATATATATATATATATATATATATATATATATATATATATATATATATATATATATATTTACCTTGATGTCCTGGATGCACCCAAAAAGTGTCTGTTGAGGGATGGTGCAATTAAACTCTTTGACGTAAGCTGTGTTATTAAGTGCATTCATGCACATATTGGTTGCTTGTTCTTCTGTTATGCCTGATGGTGTGGGCCATGTTGGTTCCTAGTTGAAATGATGCAATATAAGTTTTAATTGATAATTATAAAAATGTTGCATGTGTAATTTCATTTTTTTAAAAAAAATTAACTGCAATAAATGTTGGCTGGTTGGTGTTTTATGGTACAGTAACAGAAATAGGTTATTTTGTGACAATTGGAGTAAAATGCCTTGTCTTAGGACACACCTTGGTAGATAACCTGAGTTGATTAGATGGTTGGACTCAAGCCTGATCCCTTTAGGATGCAAGTTTGGCATCATTAGATGGTTGGATTCAAACCTATGCCCTTTAGGTTGCAAGCTCAGTATGACAAATACTGCATAACCACAGTTTCTGTCTTGTTAGTCACTTCTCCAGGCACAAAACCACACCTCAGGCCTATATTACATCCCCAAGTCCACATGGGTGCAATAAATATAAGTTAGATAAATCTGATATATTTCAAACAGGTATGGCATTAATTTAACATGTTTTAACAGATCACATCTTGACCTATGAAATTAAAATGTCAGATTTTATCATTTTGAATAATTGCATATTGTTTAAGATTCTTACCACTGCAGTGGAACTGGGATTGTAGTCTATAGTACCAGTTGGATCAATGATGGCTCTTCTTCTACGGCTTGCTTCAGTGAATGCATTTGACAAAGTGCTTGTTATGTCTTTACCTGTAACCATGAAGTATATAGTGTACAGTAATTTATGCCACCTACATAAAAATATCTCCAAAAATCCATTGCTCTAAATTATCTGCTACCATTTCTAAGAAGTAAAATTTTCAAAATTTCCATGTCTTTTATTTCTTCTCCCATTTTAACAAAACTAGCATAGTCTTTCTAAGTGGTACACCACATGCAGTCAGAACCTAATCCAATTTACATGGTGGGAAATGGAAGTAACATGTCTCTCTTTCATTTAGATCACTAATTTTTTAATTAGCATTACATTACACTCTGTTCAGTGTATCAGCATCAATTACTTTATTGAAATAGGCTACAGTGCCCTGCTTAATAACTTGTCACCCTCAAGCAGCATCTGATTCAACAGATTGGCAGGAAACTAGGAAAACTGAGCAGTTTAAAGTAAACAGTATCAAGAACTACACTCATGTATTTGACTATGTAACTGATCTCTATATATTCACATTTATGAATATACCTAGAAATAACATTACATTTAATGCTAATGTAAAAGTGATTCTCCCCATGTTTTCATTTATGGAGAACTTAAGACATTCATGCAAAATGACAACTACCAGTAGATATTGTTTTGCCAAATCTTCAACAGGGTCTACTCCAAGACTTAAACTTTTCCCCTTAATTTCAAAATAATGGGAAATTTTTTGTTTATAGGTGGAATTTAAGGACAAAATAATGAAAAAAAATGAAAAAATATTATGTACAACTGTTGCACATTTACTTGCTTTTCTTTTACAATTTTACAGACAACAACATGGATCCCAAAACATTACTAAAAATGTCCTAAACTTGATAAAGCTCATAAGATTCTAACAAACATGTATTACAACCTCACTTGCACAGAGTTAATGGTTTCTGCATAAACAAGGTTTCTTCAAATATGTCTACTGCAAGCATTAGAAAGATACAAAAGAAGCTGTAAAACCTTGCATGGAATCTTTACCTTGTACAAGATCACAGGTCTCTGACAGTATTGAACTTGAGCACAGTGGAGGTTTGATCCCATCAATGGAGCAGAGACAATATGTTGGGGACAATGCAATGGGTGATGCTACTACACCAAGCCGTATTGAGTTCTGTACTCTGTAAGATATGGAGTAAAACAGTCAGTTTTTCAATGCAAGGAAGCAGTCAACATGTCTCATCTTTTTTGGTTTAACATTATATTTTATTCAATAACGGTCCCCAACTATATGAATACAAAATTTATCCTAAGCAGTTTTTACTTACCAGATTTGGAAGCTGAACATTTCAATCTTTCCTTTCAAAAGCTTTTAAAGATCATTTATGAATTTATAGCTGTACTGAAAAAGCTGAAATGTGCCATGTACAGATAGATTTATTGCTTTACTCCATGTCACTGTTTAAGACAAAATGTACAAATCAGAAAGACATCTTGAATATGGAAGACAAAATGCATTTAAATTCAGTCCAAGGTTCTGTAGAGCAGTATATCTCAACCATGATCTGTGGTATGATGCAGCTGACTGAAATGACTCTCCAAATCTTTCAATAATCCATCATATTGATGACTACAATAATAAGGCAATTACTTGTAATCATGAAATGACTCTCCAAAACTTTCAATAATCCATCATATTGATGACTACAATAATAAGGCAATTACTTGTAATCATGAAATGACTCTCCAAAACTTTCAATAATCCATCATATTGATGACTACAATAATAAGGCAATTACTTGTAATCATGAATATCCTTGCCAACAGGAGTACATTTGGACTAGCTTACAAATATACAGACTAGTAAAAAGGCACTCCTGAATATTAGGTCACAGTGCCCTACTTTTAGTATGTCTGAGTTACTCTCATTGATGCATCCACATACTAATTTTCATGTGCAAGAAAAATTGGGTGTAAGATACATAAAGTGTAATGAAAAAAAAAAGCTGAAAATACAGATGTCACTGCAAAAATTCCTCTATGGTTTACTCAACTTTATATGCATCCATGTTGTAATTTGTACATAATACAGGGTCAAAGATGAGGGTGTACAAAGAGATGTTGAAAATTTGAACAATACTCAAGCACTCAAGCATGAAAATTAGGTCATGCTGACCTAGTTTGGGTAAGTTTCTCTCTTTGAGATACAACCACATATACATTTTCTTGAGTGCTGGTATAAAAGGGTCCTTGATATTAAGTATGAGACAACTGAAATGCTGAAAATGCAAAAATTACTTGGACACATACATTTGAGTTACTATAGTTGAGTTGTACTCGTATAAAGTTTCTTGAGTGCAGATGAAATAGGGTCTAATATAGCAAGGGTGTAATGAACAAAATTCTGAATGTTACTGAAGTGTATCAGTTTGGACAGAGGTAAGGTATTGTTGAGTTACTTTCATGGACAGGGACCCACATGCCAATTTTCATGAGTAAAAGAAATAAGGTCCAAAATTTTGATGATGTAACAAAGAATCAAATGGCTGAAAATGTTAAAGCCACTCAAGTATATAAATTAGGTTACAATGATTTAACTTTTGTTTGATTCCCATAAGTGCTGTAATCGAGTCTGAGATGCTGATGAATGAACTGAATAAATGAACAATGTATTTATGTAATAGGTTTAATGGCATATCAGCACAATACTAGCTATATAGTGTTGCTAAAATGTAAAATTCTAAAAAGGTAATTATAAGGTATTGTGAAAGAAACAACCCACAAATATCTTGGAAGATAAAGCATAAGGATTTCAAGTACAGTCCTACTGGCTTATGTCGACATGCTCGGGACTTATCTTGGGGAGAGGGGTCTGAAAAAAGACAAAAGTTAAACTCAAACAGACAAAGGTGAGATGGCAGTGATCCGTAACCACGAGTGCTTTAGACACTACACAGGGGCTCATATTGCTTACAATGTACTGCCATAAATGTACTATATAAAAATATAATAATATATAATATGTAATATATAATAAACAAGTGTGATGGTGAATTATAAGCAAGGATATAAGCTCCTGTGTGCCACTGTACACGAAGACAATACCAGTGTGAAAGACACTTGTATATTGACAAATTATTTTAGTTATTTTTTGTGTAATGAAATCCACAATAAAATATTGCATCGGTAGGAATAGCATTACAATATTCAATGTTGGCATTATCACAGTTATTTACATGCTTCAAGTACATGTACTTGTACTTAAATTGGCCTAGATTTTGGTCAGTCTGTTCCCATCTTATTGAGGCTACCAAGGGGATGAGGCTTTTCACAGGGAAATGAAAACCTGTCAACAAGTTGATTTAAACAGAACTTGTATTTAGCTACAGACATCATTGTGAAAAGTACATAAAAGGGAAGAAGAGATATGTAGCTGGTATGATTAATGAAGGCATAATATTGTATACATTGACACGTGCTAATGAGGTATTAAAAGAAAATTATTCTTACGAAACAATATTGTAACAATGTCAGCTCAATACTTTTTAAAATTTTCAAACATCTTTACGAGATGGCCCACCCTCAACTTCCTTTAACAGCCAGATATTTAGTTTCCAGAGACTAAATTTTAATTTGTATTTACGCTGCAATTGGTAGTCATCATAAATAAAAATAAAGTTAAAATGGAAACTTTCACAGCACAATAAACCTGTGGAAAATGCAAGAATCAGATCAGTTTACATTGTTTTTATTTAAGTCGCCGCTTGTGTTTTTAAATATAGTTTTATCTTACAGTGACATTATATCCTGCTGGCAAATCAACTAGCTGTTGAATAAAGTACACATCGGAACTGGCTGCTTGCTGACATAAATGATAAGGTAGTAAAATTAAAGCCTTGCTGCAAGATCAACTAATTATTGAACAAAGAATGGGTAGGAATTGGCAGATTGTCAACATAAATAAGACAACAAAGGATTTATTCAAACTGGGACCAAAGAATTCTGTCAACATATACGTTTATGTTTTATCTCAACATCAACATAAGCATGACAATTTTGGTAGTAATAGTAGACTAAGAGACCATGACTTTGCTTTTTTGTCAAGATAGGTGACTTGTCGACATAAGTGATGTAGGAAAATATGGTAAGAAAATTTTAATTAATTATTCCCTCAAGAATCCAAGATTTTGTCATCATTCAGTTTCCTTATTGGGTTCACTTAACTTCCATCTCTATATAGGTATATAGGTCAACACACTTGTCAGTAAATGTATTCCACAGGGAGTAGAAACTGGCAGGGTATGCAATCTGGTTAAGGTTCACTCTTAATAAGGTAACATGACACCTGTAAATTACCACCTCATCTCTGCAATTTGTTCTATGTAAGGGATGCCCATCTACAAAGATGGGCTTGATGTTTCACAGGAAGTTTGTGGATTTTCGCTCCACATTTTTTTGCAAGTATCAAAAACATGCCATATCTTAAGTCAGTAAATGGAATCTTCTATTTATAAATAGATAATAGCAGGACAGCTTTGGCTGCTTTATTTGTGCCTTCATTATCCTTAATACCAGTATGACTAGGCAGCCAACAGTAAATCACATTTTTGTAAGATTTGGAATGCTGACTGGTTCTCACAAGTTAGGTTTTGCATGGTTTTAAATGTGATTTTGAGTATTAAAAAGGAATCTGAAAAGATGACAAATGTCTGGTTTGGAAAGGGGAATATTCAATTTGATTAGAAATTGGGGTATGGCTGCAATTTCAGTGGTAAAAATGGAGGCTTTACCCACTAACTGACTTGAGATGTCATCAGACAGATGTTACAGTGGCAGCTTCAACCCTGTCTCCATCTTTGCAGCCATATTAACGAGGCTCTGATTTAAATGAATTTACTCATTAACAAATGAGAGAAGTTTTGGACAACTTTTGATTTGGCAAGGTAAAATATTTTTTTAGTTTTTTCTGATAACATTGGTGGTGAAATGAGAATAAAGATCTTCACCATGTTTGCAGAATTTATTATTTCTGCTTCTAAACAAGGGTGGATTCATATGCTAAATGGCACAATGCAACTTCATCTCTGGCTGTACAAGGTTTGTTATTTGGGATTAGAGGAAAGTTTGGGAGTATTAGAAGATCCAATTTTGTTTTTTCTGAGAGAAAGTGATGAATTATTTGCCTCACCAAGAATGCTTTCTGAAGGCATACATGCTAAGTTTTCTGGACATAAATCAGGGAGATAAGTCCAAATCAGGGAGATCGGTGTAATGATTATTTTTCTCATAAGTTTTAGCATGAAAGTGAAGATTGTACCAACAAAGTAAATTAACTATAATGAATTATTATGATAGTTACTTAACTTTATTAGTTTTGCTATATGGCTGCTGTTCATGAACACTGGAGAGGACCAAATTTTTCTTTCCAACAATTACATCTGCATTGTCACTACTAAACCCTACTAGGTTCTATCTGTTTGTTTTAAGACTTCTTTAAGACAGTTCAAAAGGTTTTCGCCAGTTTCAAATGGGCATAGCCAGGAATTTGGTTGTCACTCTGTGAATGTCACTGTCAAACACCCTTACAAGAATTGGTACACACTTTTCATCACCACTGTCATTAGACTCATCCATCATCACTAAGAGTTTTCTTTGCATAGTAAAGTTACTTGATTGTCATATATTGGACACAGTGCATTGTTAACAATATTTGTTACCTTAGCTCTTTTGCAGTGAAATTTCAGAGCAATTTTTGAGTCAGAAAACATAACTTTACACAGTTTCATTAAAATGATCAGCAACCAAGAATGGTAAATTATGCTTTCCCACAAAGTTAGCAAACAGAACCGCTGCTTTAGTGACACTGTCTACCGATGCTGGTGCAAACATTTGCATTACTTTAGGCCCATTATGTGATGATATCTCATTTGCAATGTGCTGCATACTTTCAGTGCCTCTTGAGATCATTTTTTCCCCACTAGAAAAGTAGTTGTAGTAATATGCATCATTTTTAATGTGTTTGGTGATTTGCCTCTGGCGGAGTGCACTATGTACAGTACAATAGCAAAGGCCAATGATATTCTGATTGTAATTTGCCTCCTTCCATTGCCATATTGCTCCATATGAACAAAATAATTCTAAATATAATTCTCAATGAGGATAAATTACATACAAGGTTTAATTCTTAATTGTTGTTTTAGCTGGTAATACCTATGCTTGGCAGGTTTTTTTATTCTGGGATGTCTTGTCAGCAAATCAGTAGATCAAAAGATGGAGTCAAAAATCAAAAGACTTCTGGACAAATCAGGAGACTTGGCATGTATGTGAAGCGGAAGTTATAACCTGTCCACCAATACATCAATGCTATAACAATTCCCTGTCCACCAATACATCAATGCTATGAAAATAATCTGCCCTGGCCAATACATCGATGCTATCAAAATACCCTATCCATCAATATATCAATGCTATAAAAATATCCTGTCCACCAATACATTGATGCTATACAAATACCCTGTACACCAATAAATCAATGTTATAAAAATACCCTGTCCACCAATACATCAATGCTATAGAAATATTCTGTCCACCATTACATTAATGATATAAAAATACCCTGTCCACAATGCATCGATGCTATAAAAATACCATGTCCATGAATGCATCAATAATTGCTATAAAAATACCCTGTCCACGAATGCATCAATGCTATAAAAATACTCTCTCCACCATTACATCAATGCTATAAAAATACCCTGTCCACGAATGCATCAATGCTATAAAAATACTCTGACCACCATTACATCAATGATATAAAAATACCCAGTCCACCAATACATCAATAATTGCTATAAAAATACCCTGTCCATGAATGCGTCAATGCTATAAAAATACTCTGTCCACCATTACATCAATGATATAAAAATACCCTGTCTACCAATACATCAATAATTGATATAAAAATACTCTGTCCATGAATGCATCAATGATATAAAAATACCCTGTCTACTAATACATCAATGCTATAAGAAATTCCCTGTCCATTAATACATCAATGCTATAAAAATACCCTGTCCATGAAAGCATCAATACACCAATACATCGATGCTATAAAAATACTCTGTCCATGAATGCATCAATGCTATAAAAATACCATGTCCACGAATGCATCAATGCTATAAAAATACTCTGTCCACCATTACATCAATGCTATAAAAATACCCTGTCCACCAATACATCAATAATTGCTATAAAAATACCCTGTTCACGAATGCATCAATGCTATAAAAATACTCTGTCCACCAATACAACAATAATTGCTATAAAAAATACCCTGTCCTGACCAATACATCAATGCTATAAAAATTCTGTCCACAAATGCATCAATGAAATCAAAATACCCTGTCCACTAATACATCAATGCTATAAAAATACCCTGTCCACGAATGCATCAATGCTATAAAAATACCCTGTCCACTAATACATCAATACTATACAAAATACCCTGTCCTGACCAATACATCAATGCTATAAAAAATGCCCTGTACACTAATACATCAATGCTATAAAAATACCTTGTCCATGAATGCATCAATACACCAATACATCAATGCTATAAATATACTCTGTCCACGAATGCATCAATGCTATAAAAAATACCCTGTCCTGACCAATACAGCGATGCTATAAAAATACACTGTCCATGAATGCATCAATGCTATAAAAATATTCTGTCCACCAACACATCAATGCTATAAAAAAAACCTGTTCACTAATACATCAATGCTATAAAAAATACCCTGTCCACCAATACATCAATGCTATAAAAATACCCTGTCCACGAATGCATCAATGCTATAAAAATACTCTGTCCACCAATACATCAATGCTATAAAAATACCCTGTCCACGAATGCATCAATGCTATAAAAATACCATGTCCACGAATGCATCAATGCTATAAAAATACTCTGTCCACCATTACATCAATGCTATAAAAATACCCTGTCCACCAATACATCAATAATTGCTATAAAAATACCCTGTTCACGAATGCATCAATGCTATAAAAATACTCTGTCCACCAATACAACAATAATTGCTATAAAAAATACCCTGTCCTGACCAATACATCAATGCTATAAAAATTCTGTCCACAAATGCATCAATGAAATCAAAATACCCTGTCCACTAATACATCAATGCTATAAAAATACCCTGTCCACGAATGCATCAATGCTATAAAAATACCCTGTCCACTAATACATCAATACTATACAAAATACCCTGTCCTGACCAATACATCAATGCTATAAAAAATGCCCTGTACACTAATACATCAATGCTATAAAAATACCCTGTCCATGAATGCATCAATACACCAATACATCAATGCTATAAATATACTCTGTCCACGAATGCATCAATGCTATAAAAAATACCCTGTCCTGACCAATACAGCGATGCTATAAAAATACACTGTCCATGAATGCATCAATGCTATAAAAATATTCTGTCCACCAACACATCAATGCTATAAAAAAAACCTGTTCACTAATACATCAATGCTATAAAAAATACCCTGTCCACCAATACATCAATGCTATAAAAATACCCTGTCCACGAATGCATCAATGCTATAAAAATACTCTGTCCACCAATACATCAATGCTATAAAAATACCCTGTCCACGAATGCATCAATGCTATAAAAATACTCTGTCCACCAGTACATTAATGCTATAAAAATACTCTGTTCACCAATACATCAATGCTATAAAAATAATCTGTTCACCAATGCTATAAAAATATCCTGTCCACAAATGCATCAATGCTATAAAAATACTCCATCCACCATTACATCAATGATATAAAAATATTGTCCACCAATACATCAATGATATAAAAATACTCTGTCCTCCAATGCATCAATGTTATAAAAAATTCTCTGTCCTCCTACACATTAATGCTATAAAAATACCCTGTCCACTAATACATCAATGCTATAAAAATACCCTGTCCACCAATACAGTGATTCTATAAAAATATTGTCCACCAATACATCAATACTATAAAAATACCCTGTCCTCCAATGCATCAATGCTATAAAAATACTTTGTCCAGGAATGCATCAATGCTATAGAAATACTCTGTTCTCCAACACATTAATGCTATAAAAATACTCTGTCCAGGAATGCATCAATGCTATAAAAATACTCTGTCCACCAATACATCAATGCTATAAAAAGCCTGTATTTCAGATAATGTGACACAAGTCCATGCACACTTTGTGCTGATTTGGGTATGCATCTCACAGTGTTCATTCATATTTGAAAATCTATTTCCAAAATTAAATAGTCACTTTAAAATATCTTAAAATTTTCAGTAGATGTTCAAGACCCATCAGATACTTGTGAAATATTTTGGTCCAATTGAGATTTAGTCCATTGATAAAATTCAGGTGTAGGTCAAACACTTCAGATTACTCACTCTCATTGTAAACAATTTCCATTCATTCTTATTGCAAATGAATGAAGGAATGAATAAATTATTTAATTGAATGAAATAAATGAACAAATGTGTGCAATGCTACATCATTTCATAACTTTGTTGGCAACATTATAAATTTTCTACCACCATCCCTGCCAGAAAAGTAACATCTACGTCTTGCTATCAGCTAATGCAGACAAAAAATCAATACACTAGAATGTAAATAAAGACAGACTTTTCTCTTTTAATTACAGGTTTAGTTTGAAGAGTAATAGTTGAGTTTGTTACCTCCAAGATTCACTGAAGTTGTCTGGATGTGGAGTAGGAGGAATACCCTCTCGGTTACTCCAGGAAGGAACCTCCGACACCTTGTATATCGTGCCATCTGATGCCGATAGGTCATTTTCTGGATCACCATCATAGTTACCACATAAACCTATTAACACAGGATGCGCAATTTAGACTGCTCCTCTAGGTAATATTGTGGTAATCGTTTGGTAATATTACTTCAAACATAACAGAGCCCATAAAAAAAACTCAGACACAGCTCTAATACACTGACCTACATAAAATGGCTGCATATTTTCCTGCTTCTAATGAAATCCTCTTTATGTACAAAAGTAAGTTTTCAATTACTCAAAGCTGAAAATAATTAACTAGTTTTGCAGTATTAAAAATGAATGAACTAATACCATGCAATACTAATATTTAAATTTATCTTTGAATATAGTGGTTAATCCTAATTATACAATTCAATATGGTCCCTGATACAGACACCACCACAGGACATTTTTTTAAGTAAGTGAACCAATCTGAAACAAGATAACATCCAATATTACATATGTTAACCTTCCACTGAATGATTTGTTGAAAACATTCTGTAAGTTCAACCCATGTGAAAGACTATTTACACTGCCATAATACAAATAATAGCTACTTTCAAAAATGTTAAGATCAGAATATTTATTAAGCACACAAGTTAGTAAGCCTTATTTAAACCGGTTGTGTAAATAACAAACCACATAAATGAACATATTAAACTGTATACTATCACTCGTGAAATAACTGGTACATTGGCCAAATTTGCCAAGAATATTTCTCATTGGTGAATAACATTTTCTCTACCTTTAGTGTTTTTCCAGTCCAGTGTTGATGGTGTTACATAGACATTTATCAGCTTACTGCCAGCAAGAACTGTCACTACTGTACCAGATGGAAAAACAACCTGCAAATATCAAGATAACTTGTAACAGAAGACATCATAACAATCATGCATACTTCTTTGTTTTTCAACACCTCTAACACCGAATTATTCAGCCAGATTTCGAAGTCTTCATTATTACAACTATCTTTGCAAAATGACATGCTATATATGATCACTGTTCCATATTAGTGTAGACGACTCACTTTGGGTTACAACTGACTGGTGATTTGGCCTGGTGTTTTTATGGAACAGCAACACAAGTCAGTCATACAGGACATCTCCCTCCTGGACACCCCCCAAATTTGCCCACATCTCTGATATTTCCCCCTGGACTTTCTTCCCCGTCAGATAGGACTCCTCCCCAGTCATTTCCCCCCATTATCTTTATACAACTTTATTTATATATAGTAACATTTAGCTTTGATGTATACTCACATCCTGCATCACCATTGGTGCACAGGTATGACACCCATTTTTGAGCATTATTAATTATAATAAAAATGGGCATTGTCCATTTGTCAATCAATTGCTAGTGCTTTTACTGAATATAGAATAGGATGTTTCTTTGAAGTATGTTGATGAGGCTTGAGTCTAACCTATATTTATAGTGCATTTTTGGTATATTTAAGATAAACAACAGATTGATTAGCCATCATTAAATTATTTGTAGTTGTTTCAGTACAGTACTCAGACCAGATGTTGACATAAGTGGATTAGGATGCAACAACAAAAGAAGAAGTACAAAGACAGTTCTTCGAGAATTGCAAACAAAGCCACTGACTTCGACAATCATAACATCATAAAATACTTTAAAGCAATTGTTTACAACATTAACAATTAAACAAAGTAACATTTTTAATATGTGAAAAATGTTAACTTTGTTTAACACTACTGAGATTTATTTCAAAAAAAATTTTCTTTTTAACATAAGTTTTTATATTTTATTGGCAAAATGTCATATTAAATGAATTAAGTTTTCAGATCATGGAGGGGAAAGTCCTATTTGATGGAGTTGGGGAAAGTCCAGGGGGAAATGTCGGGGGGGGGGGGATGTCAGGGGAAATACAGGGGGAGGGGAGAAAGTTTGGAAGGGGGAGATGTCCTAAACCTCACAGACGCAACTGGAGTTAAGTCCCTTGCCCAAGGGCATACATTAGTAGTCAAACCTATAATAAACTTGATTATGGTTTAATAATGGACCCTTTTAACTGTAAATCCACTACTTTAATCAATGAGCCATTACTCATGGTTCAATTGGATGCCCCTTGAAAAATGCAGGAGAGCACATCTGGTGTATTTGTATATGCCCATGCCATTAGGAGGTTTACTGAATGATGAAAGGTGTTAACTGGTGTAGGAATGCTTGCAGATACAAAGTAAATGTTTTTAGTATCTTATATTTCAATGAGAATACTTTCGTGATCACATTAACATTACAAAAATAAACTCTGTTACTTTTCAAGTCCTGCAATCCCAGAAAGACTCGAATTTAGTTATGCATGTCTACAAACCACACGGGTGAAGGGAAAAGAAAAAAAAAAAATCTTACCAATTACCTCCCTTTAACAAATCTGGCAGGCTATCCATGAACTACATGTTTACCAGTTTAAGCTGTGTGATACACCAAAAAGAACACTTTAATTTGTGCAGAAGTATGGAAGGGTTAAGTAATAATAGTAATATAATTGGGTATAATTATTCTCCGAGAAATATAATTTATATAAAAGATTTTTACTTTCTCCATTGAATGCATTCTCCCAATCACATTAATGCTAGTAGATTAGGTAATATGATGATAAAATACATAAACATCCAACATCTACAAATGGCACCCTTCAAGGGAACAAAATTGACTAAATTCCTTCAGTCAGGAATAAATCACTCTTCTAAAACGAGGGCAGGACACCACAGGTCATGTAACAATTAATAACAATAAAATATAAGAATAAAAGAATAACTTTTCCTTACTAAGAAAAAACTCCATCTGGTTAAACTGCTAAACCAACACCCAGGAGAAAGTTTTGCTGACATCATCTAGGTCAGGTGTTCATCAAGGTTGCAGCCACTGGACCCAACACATATCTCATATCTTGGAGATAAAAATGCCAACCAATGAATGCTGCTATGTCTGAGATTAAAGTACTATGTTCCAACACTAGGCTTTCAGGGATCACTCTAAGTACTCTGCATGAATTGATCTTCATTGTATGTATGTATGTATGTATGTATGTATGTATGTATGTATGTATGTATGTATGTATGTATGTATGTCTGTATGTCTGTCTGTCTGTCTGTCTGTATGTATGCATGCATGCATGTAAGTATGTATGTATGTATGTATAAGAATAAATTTAGTATATTACCCAATTCTGCATCAATACATTGCTTGATGGGTTATGTCCTCTTTTTTGGACATTTAGAAAGAGACATTGTCTAAAACAAAGTTTTAAAGCAAGGACTGGCTTTTGAGTCACTAATTCAGTATATCTGTAATGGAGAGGTTTACTCAATGCCCGATTCTTAGCTACAAAATGAGGTTGCATAATTAGGACAAGAGATACATTTAATCTGAGCTGGAGATAGTTCAGTCCACAAAAAGAGCATGCAACTTGTTCACCAAGTATGCAGCAACATGTTTTAAAGAATATCAGCTTTCAGGTTGTTTTTTAAACACCTAACCTGAAATGAGCAGCTGTAGACAATCAGAGGGTAGTAATACCTGTAAATGTTTTCAATGATAGCCATTTTGAAGCTGAACTCACTAAACTCCATGGTGGGGTTGGAGTAAGAAACTGACCATTTCGGCACTACACTGACCATGGAGATTGTCTTAATCAGACATTGCTTTCAAAATCAAAAAACATCTCAACCACCAGAAAGCAAAAGGTAGTGCCATCATACATGCGTGTCATACAATATTGATCCACCAGATACATCATGAAAATAATGGGCCACCAGATAATATTGAGGTTCAGCAACATTCTGTGTCTTCCTACTACAGATGGCTGGAAGGATGGATGAAAAGTGGATGGATGACAGGACAATTGGCTTAGCAAACAGTTGGATGGAATGGATGCCAAAATGGATGGACTGGTTCAGTAACCACTGTATGACTTTTCATGCAACAGAATAGTCAATTTGTATACAGCATGTCTCATAAACACAGTAAACATCTGGTTGCTAGTAAATAGCTATAGCCAGGTCAACAGCTAAAGTGGCAATATATGAGACATAACAATGGAAGTTCACATATAACAATAATACTCATTACTATATAAGCAAAATTACATAATGAATAAACAGCCAATAAGCACTCATGATACTGTGTTTGAAGAAAAGTCATAAGGGGAGGTAATGAGTAAGATTTTTACCCCCTCCAGTGAATATGGTATATAGATGGGGAAGACACTATTCATCTTTTGGGAATGGCTGGATTCAAGGGATAGTAAAGTTTATTTTGTTAATATTATTGTGATTGGAGAATATATTCAATAGAGCAATGGGCAGATTTTTCTAATTAGGATATTTCTGCAAAAATATGGATACAATAATTTTTTAACTTGACTGATTTTATTTTAACTGTATATAATATAAAACGACCTTTATTGGATAACCTTGATAGGACAGGCACACATGTAGCTGTGTTGGCTGATCCCCAAGGTTGGCATGATGTAGCCAATAATGTGTTGAAAGTACTACTAAATATCAACTAACAATAATGTGGAGGAGATCTGAGACCTGACTGAAGACAACTAATGTTAGATGGGCAGCAAGCAACTTTTGCAGGTGCCAATATAGGTGTTCTAACTTAAGATTGAAATGGTGCAAATCAAGTAAAAACTAGAAATTTAATTGCTTTAAATTTTATACGTCCATGCTGTTACTGGATAATCCACTACATGCTGTCACAGTGCAGATATTTTAGTCTTGTGTAATGATAAGTTTTGTATATTAATAAGATCGTAATAAGGTTAGCTACTTTGCATCCATTTCAAGTACACATCTGCTTTTGTTATTCAACCAACATTGTCACCTTAGGACAATAGGAAAGGAAAATACCAGTAAAAGAAATGTTTTTGTTGAGACTGAAGAAAGGAAAATACTAGTTATGTATATCTGTATTTTTTGTAAATCCTACATAATTTTGTCCAATCTTTTGCAGTTTTTTTTTTCATTACTGTTCAATGTAGTGATTATCTATAGCTGGATTTCATAAATGCAAAGGGTCTATTTTAAGATATTAGAAAACGTAAAATTGCATAGTATCTATTAATAGATGCTTATGTATATGTTGACAGTTACCAACAATGAAATTATTAGTTGATATGTTAACAATATTCTGTCTTTACCCACTAGGCTAATTGGTCAGACGGTATCTTAGAAGAACTAAGTTGATTCATATTGGATGAGTTATGTCACATGAATAGGTATTTAGAAATATTAGACTGAGTAGTGAGATCTGTCATGCTGAGTATATTGTGACATATAGTTATAATAGACTCTTAATGATGAATATAAGCAGAGAAGTGAACAGTCAGATGCATTCCTATTTTAGAGTAATTCTTATTTCTTGTGTTCCTGTTGTAACATCATGTCTGCAGACATATTTTATATTGTACCTAGATATTATTTGAAAAGAAAGACATCTGTTTGGACAGTTCAGTGGAAAGTGCAATTCAACTATAATATTATTTTGGAACTATTCTAAATTATTCAGAGGAGTTGTGGACAATGCCATTTTGACAGCATCATGATTCTTGGTGGACCATTTTCAGTTTTAAAATTTATATGACACTTTTCAATCTTTGGACATTAATAGAACATTTCCACGATTATTTTGGATTCAATTCATAATACTATAAGTTTTTCTCACATTTTCATGTATAACATTGATAATTAAATTGTTAAATTTTACAAAACTTATTGGTTTCATTTCTTTTTACATCTTAGTTTATGACCATAGAATCATAACACAGTAAAAGAAATACTGTTATTGTTGATACTGAGGGAAGTCATATACATGGTGTATTCTCAAACAATGTTCCAAAATTGTTCCAGCAGATGAAACAACTTTAACATAAAGACTTTTCATCAATTTTGGTTAGAAAGATTTAATTTTCTGAGAAAATAAAAATATATCATCAACAGAAAATAAAATACTGTAATACAAAACATATTCTACTTATAAAGAACACCAAATCAAGAAATAATGAATGAATTAATAAGGTACAACTTTGAATCAAATTACTTTTTTGTTGACCATGACTAAACTACTAACAGGGTATTGTTAGATAAAATTTATTTTCACATACATAGTAACGTTTTCCATCATCACCCATCCTTATGGTTGTACCAGGTGTAATTTCTCCATTCTTGTACAGAAGAGCTTCCATTGCCTTTTTGTCAGGTTTGTCTTTTCTTTTACATTGATCAATTACAAAGACATCATCACCAGATTTTACAAATACACCACAGTTACAGGAAGGTCCTTTATCACCTGACGTTCCACATGATTGGTAGAAAGTATGGACCTGCATGACAAAATTAAATGGGTCATTTATTACATTAATATGTTCTGAAAAAATGTAAAATAGGACACTAATAGGATATCTGTATTCCAATTTTCTCAACAATATTGAAAATATCCAAGAAATGTTGTGATTGTGTGATAACATAGACACCAAAGAATCAATTTTGCTTACAATATTGAAATTAACATCAATATATAAAAACTAATCATTAATTGGTTGGAAATGTAATAGGAGGTCACCTTCACTCAAAATCACAAATCACATTTTAGAGGTCTCCCTAGATTAATGATCATCAACCTAAAACATTTAAGTTGACCGATTTTTTTTTCGTTTAGATTTTAGATAAACAATGTATTCCAGAAAAAATAATTTATATTTAAAACAGAAGAGCAAAGTATCTGTGATCTGACCTAAATTTTAAATAGAGATAAACCTGTTTAAAACCATTTTATCTTATTTACCAATTTCAACTGCAATTTTAAATACTTAATGATAAAACAGTGCATCACAGGATACACCAAAAGTATGATGACTTTCACCATGTTTTCTACAAATTTAGCATTGTTATCTTTTTCAGAGTAGATAAATCTATGTATCTATGGAAAGGTAAATAAAATTTGCAGAGCAATGACATATACACTGGTCCCCAACATATATGGCTCCCCTCACCAGCCGCAACCTCCTCTACAAGGCGTGTTCTCTGTACTGACAAGTTTGTGTACAAAAATATTCCCTGTGAGTTGTTGGCCATCCCTCTGATGTAGCATGTAGCCAGCATTTTTGACCATAAATATCCATCACAATCAGCCTCATTTTATTTTAATATATGTCCAGGACCAATAAATAATTCAACTGTAAGGTAAGTAATCTGACAATCTCTACCAATCTCTGTTTCCTGATGTCTGGTTTTTCATCACTGAAAGAATTATTAGCTTCTTTATAATATGTACCACTATAGTTAATATTATTACCTATAAGTGCAGACATTTACAGGAAATGGGCTTGACATTGTTGTGATAGTGTTTTCGGCTTCATAAATCTCTTGATTATGAATGGACATAATAGTTAAAGATCATAACATAGTCAGCATAGCCTAAATATAGATTTTGTGAACACAAACAGACTTAAATAAAAATAAAACATTGATTATAAAAACTTACTTTGATGTTCAGTGAATTTTTGTCCATGAATATGAATGAAATCATCCCACATTAGCTGACTAAAGTCATGACAATTCAATTTTCAGCATTCTGCTTCATATGTGAAGCTTCTAGCACTATCAGTTAACAAATTGTAATAATTTTAGCAAACTTGATCAATAACACTTCTCTAACAACTTTTAACATCACATTCAAAATTTTGTATAAACTGTGGATGCAAGTAATGTGAAAATCATCCCTGACCCATTCCTGTTCAATGCCTTCAAATTCCATTTCATTGTAATAATAAAATTACTAAAATTGGTCAACAAAACATCCTTAACAATTTTTTACATTACATTCTAAAACATCTATCAATCATATCTGCAACAGTGATGATAAATTATCATGACCTATTCTTCTAGAAAGCCTTCAGATTCCATTTTTTGTTGTCATAATCAATGATGAACAGTGCATGAAACCATGACATTATTTTCATCAACTTCATGCAGTTCTGATCCATTATATATTATTAATATCATCAGAATCATCAGCTTCATTATTACTACCTTTACTGTCAACATCCCAGTTGTCATCTACAATTTTATTGATTGATTTTCAGTAAAACAAGAACTTTTCCAACCATGTTTTTTTAAAAACACACTGCAAACATTTACATTATTTCCTTATTTGGTGGTGAAGTACATAAGTATCTGTAAAACACATGGTTACGTAGAAAAAAACAAAACTATATAGTGGGTAGATTACACCAAGGTCATATTCAGGATAAGGAGATACTATGACTGGTCATATACAGGATAAAATAAGACACTATAACCAGTCATATACTGAATAAAATGAAATACTATAATCATAGTTGACATAATTTTCTCCAATATAGCTACAACTGAGGATGTTAAGAAATTTGTTTGCTTATTTCTACATCTTTTGTGAAAAGAATTCTAAAAATAGGATCAACAGTACACTGTACTCACCGCATATGGCAATGTTTTGTGTTGATACAAAATGAACTCTCCTTGCCTGTGGTTGTCATACTTCCTGTAAAATTTGATATCAGAAACTAACAACTGTAAATAAATTTGGAAACAGTTTAGGTTTATGGCATGATTGAGATGGAAATATTATAAACTATTATTCATGGTGTAACAATTGTTTTAGACTTCAAGGTTGTACAAATAATGAATTTAAAATCCCAACTAACCAAGATACTTTTTTGGAAAAGGAAATCTTCAATTATCTTTAAATTTTAAATATTTATGAAAACCACAAAAATAGATACCCACAAATATAAACTAGTTCTGATTAACTGAAAAACTAAATTTAGCATCTTTACTTTATATACAAATTTTGAGAAATGATGCACTGCAAGCAGTTAAACTCAAAAAAGCTGATGTTGCAATGAAATTAAAATGTTGTTTATTTCAATGACCTTTAGGGTAAATACATTTTAACTTGAGAGACAAAAGCAACCATTCATTTCTCATAAGCAATTCCAGGGAAATATAATCTGATATGATTTTTATAATGCTAGTTGATTGCATGTGTATAGGAAATTGTTTGGGATTGACTGTGTTGACATGACATTCACAAAGGTGTGAAAATTAAACTTTTTTCTTTGTCCCAAGATTTCATCCTCTCATCTCTATATTTTGGATACATGTTTAATGTCTCCTAATTTTCACAAAGTTTAACTTGTCTGTGGTCAGTCATTAACCATGCTGATTTAATCTTATGACGAGTTAAAAACTTATGACCTGAAGTGTGAACCTGGTACAGGGGAGTTTTTAATAAATAAAATCAGGTTTCTTAATTTCTGTTTGTTTTGGACGCATCTATGCAAAATGCATAGAAAATCTACATCACAGGACATTAGTTTTGGGAGCCTAGTCTTTTCACTGCCTCCTAATACTTCATACAGAAATATGTTATAAACTGTGATGATAGAACAGCCCCTAGAAGAAGGTCGTCTTAAGTGTCTAATGTGTTGAGGAGAGTGGATTTTCCATATAGATGACCTCTCAAGGTTTTACTCTAAGCTTAGCATTGCATAAACCAATTTTGTTGTACCAAACATGTACAAAATAACCATATATTGAAGGAGTATAATAGTAGTATACAAAATCTGTTTTCTCCAAAAATATTATTCAGGTGTAGGAAAATCTTTCAAAATCCATTTGCCCAGTCAAAAAAGTGTTACGTCAATTTTTTTACCTAGAATAGCATCCTTTTTAATCAATTTTAGAAGTATAAAACTTAATGATGTTAATAACCTAAATTTGATCAGGTGAAAGGTTATTATGCACTTCTTAAAAGAATCATTGCAAATAACTACAACAAAGATCAGTGTTCTCTCTGGTAAGCATTTATTAGTAATGAAAAGGGATAATAAAGCACTTGTTAGACCTTGACCAAAACAAATGGAAAACAAACAGCCAGTAAAATACATGGTTATTTAGTAACAAAACCAGTAATTTTATTATCAGCACAATCTTTTTATTTAAAAAGACACACTGCTCAGTTCTGAATTTGTACTCAATTAAAAATGTACTTACATGCCATCCAATGTCTTTAAAAAGCATACTTAATGCCATCATGTCTTTAACAACATATGTACACGCCAAAAAATTATAATTACAGGTCATCAAATGTCTTTAAAAAAGCATAATTACAGGCCATAGAATGTTTTTAAAAACATATTTACCGGCCCATCAAATGTCTCAAATAAATGTACTTACATGCCATCAAATTTCTTAAATAAATGTACTTACAATCCATCAAATGTCCTCATATGGGGATCATTCACTGATGAGCATTCCTTGACTTTATCTGCATCAACAACCACTACCTGAAATGTTTAATTTTAAAACAATAAGATAAAATTTTCTTATCAATGATAGAAAAACGGAAGAGTATTGAATGAGCTTACAATGTATACATTTCAAAAAAAATAAAAACACAAAAAGGTTACTAGTTATCTGAAGTGTAAAATTTACTGAAAAGGAATATTACCATACATACTCACTTATAAGTCAGGTCCAACTGTAAACATCATAGACCCTAATGTGCTGTAGTATAATGCCCTGGCAGATCAAGCTCTACTGAGTACACTTAAGAATCTACTTCGATATGCCACACATTATGCTACAGCAGATCTTAGTCTATGCAGTTCAGATTTTTACCCGACTAATATAAGTAAGAAAGATATTCCCTATTCTACACTAGCACATTGATGGAATCCCAAAGACAAAATAATCCCCAAAGACAACATAAATAAGATAAAATCCCCAGACAACATAAAGAACAGTGATGAAATCCCCAGACAGCATAAAGGACAGTGATGAAATCCCCAGACAGCATAAAAAACAGTGATGAAATCCCCAGATAACATCAAAAACAGTGATGAAATCTCCAAACAGCAGCAAGAACAGTGATGAAATCCCAAGAGAGCATAAAGGACAGTGCTGAAATCCCCAGACGGCATAAAGAACAGTGATGAGATTCTTAGACAACACAAAAGACAGTGATGAAATCCCCAAACAGTATAAAAAACAGTGATGAAATCCCCAGATCCCCAGACAACATAAAGGACAGTGATGAAATCCCCAGACAACATTGGATAGTGATGAAATCCCCAGACAACATAAAGAACAGTGATGAAATCCCCAGACAGCATAAAGGACAGTGATGAAATCCCCAGACAGCATAAAAAACAGTGATGAAATCCCCAGACAACATCAAGAACAGTGATGAAATCCCAAGACAGCATAAAGGACAGTGCTGAAATCCCCAGACAGCATAAAGAACAGTGATGAGATTCTTAGACAACACAAAAGACAGTGATGAAATCCCCAAACAGCATAAAAAACTGATGAAATCCCCAGATCCCCAGACAACATAAAGTACAGTGATGAAATCCCCAGACAACATTGAACAGTGATGAAATCCCCAGACAGCATCAAGAACAGTGATGAAATTCCCAAACAGCATCAAGAACAGTGATGAAATCCCCAGACAACATTGGACAGTGATGAAATCCCCAGACAGCATAAAGAACAGTGATGAGATCCCTAGACAACATAAAGGACAGTGATGAAATCCCCAAAGATCATCAAGAACAGTGATGAAATCCCCAGACAACATAAAGGACAGTGATGAAATCCCCAGACAACATAAAGAACAGTGATGAAATCCCCAGACAACATAAAGAACAGTGATGAAATCCCCAGACAACATAAAGGACAGTGCTGAAATCCCCAGACAACATAAAAGACAGTGATGAAATCCCCAGACAACATAAAGGACAGTGATGAAATCCCCAAAACGTATCAAGAACAGTGATGAAATCCCCAGACAACATAAAGGACAGTGCTGAAATCCCCTGATCCCCAGACAACATAAAGGACAGTGCTGAAATCCCCAGACAACATAAAGGACAGTGCTGAAATCCCCAGACGGTATAAAAAAAACAGTGATGAAATCCCCAGACAACATAAAAGACAGTGATGAAATCCCCAGACAACATAAAGGACAGTGATGAAATCCCCAAACAGCATCAAGAACAGTGATGAAATCCCCAGACAACATAAAGGACAGTGATGAAATCCCCAGACAACATAAAGGACAGTGATGAAATCCCCAGACAACATAAATGACAGTGATGAAATCCCCAGACAACATAAAGAACAGTGATGAAATCCCCAGACAACATAAAGGACAGTGATGAAATCCCCAGACAACATAAAGGACAGTGATGAAATCCCCAGACAACATAAAGGACCGTGCTGAAATCCCCAGATGGCATAAAAACTGATGAAATTTCCAGACAGCATAAAAAACATTGATGAAATCACCAGACAACATAAAGGACAGTGATGAGATCACCAGACAACATAAAGAACAGTGATGAAATCCCCAGACAATATAAAGAACAGTGATGAGATCACCAGACAACAAAGAACAGTGATGAAATCCCCAGACAACATAAAGGACAGTGATGAGATCACCAGACAACATAAAGAACAGTGCTGAAATCCCCAGACAACATAAAGTACAGTGCTGAAATCCCCAGACAACATAAAGTACAGTTATTAAAAGTTACTGCTCTCAATCTGAGGGATTCTATTGAGCTAAAATACTTCAATATCCTCAGTATCAGCTCCTCCCCAGACTTTGACACATATGGTACTTTACTTATTTGACCCTCCCACCCACTAAGTGTTCTTTATCAAGCAAGTAAGCTGCTGACTACTGTAGTGTTCCACAACCAACAGTTTTAATTTCATGGTAATGTGACTAACCTATATTATTTAATTCACATGTTTTTGTTTTGGATTCCAGTTTTTACAGATTATGTGGCTTCTATAAACCACATATTTAAAGATTCAATGAACAGACTATTTCCCAAATCTCAGAATTTAGGTACAGATGAAATGACATTGTCTTGTAAAATGATGAAAATTGATACTATCAAAAATAAATGAATTTAAGGTATTCATCATTCATTATCCTTATTGTGAGTATTTTGTTTTGAAGAAAGACCAATGTCCTGTGAACAACTGTTATGACTGTTTGAAGCTCTGAATAGCTTCATACCTACTTCCTGATATGTGTATGAAGGATGTGGAAACCTACATTGCAGTTTGTCTGGATCTTGCCATTACTAATAGAAAAGTTAAATTGCCATAACCATTCCTTCCTCTTGCGATTCATGCATGTGTTTTTCATTACACACTTCTGTTTCACCAATTGAATTTAAAAGTATCTAACAAATATGGCTGTCACTATGTATGCTATGTGAATGATCCATTCATGAACATAAATTTAAGGACCGCTTTGTCCTGTGGACATTAAAATGTATCTCATTCTGTTGTAATAATACAAATATTATTTTAGTCAATCCTTACTTTCAATTTTTGTATTTCTCTGGATAGGGCAGGCTTAGATGCTCCATTAATGTAAAGATCAACCACAATTTTCAGTGTGACTTTTTGTGGATATTTCTCAACACGGTTGTCCAGACGGGCGATCAGTGGAATGGTGCGAGTTTGATTCCAATTTTTATCAGTGAAGGACAATGAACAGGAGTCCTTGATCAATAACTGCCTGATCTTTACACCATTTCCACAGCTGTAAAAACAGTAAACATATACCATATTTAACATATTATTGTATACAATATTTGACATAATAATACATACCATATTTAACATAAAAAATTAATCATATCTAAATATTTAACAAAATATATATCATAATTGGCATAATAATGTAAATAATATTTAATATCATAATATATATATATATATATATATATATATATATATATATATATATATATATATATATATATATATCATATTTGACATAATAATGCATTATATTTGATATAATAATAGATGCCATATTTGACATAATATATACCAATTTGACATAATAATATATACCATATTTCACATAATAATATATTATATTTGACATAATATATACCATATTTGACATAATAGTACATTATATCCAAAATAATAATATATACCCATATCTGACATAATAATATATACTATATTGAACATAATAACATATGCTATATTTGACTTATTACATATTCACCACTCACATTGCCTCAAGTTTGTATGGTTGAGTTGCTTAAGTTGTTTGGAGGTTTAATTAACACTAGTTATCAGCACTTGCTAGGCTATAGAATTCCTGTTTATAAAATACAGGTTTGTCATAAGATAATTAGCAAATCTTCAAGTACTATGTACACTCCCTTATAAGTTAGGGTCCAACTGCAAAATGGACAGACCCAGATTTGCAATCACATAATGTGCCAGTAGATCTGGGTCTGAACAGTTTGTTAGGAATAATCAGCAGAACAAACATTACAGACTCTGACCTACTGGCCAAATGTGACAGCAACTCTGGGGCTATGTTGACTGCAGTTAGATCTAGATTATAACTGTGTAAATGTAGTATGGTATTCTTGCACAAGATTCATAACAATTTCAACATTATCATCATTAAAAAAAATCTACAACATTATTATTTTGGCAATAGAGCAAAACTGAATAAATATTATAAACAAATGTCATTAATCTATGAATTAAAAACTGTTGCACCCATAAAGTAGGACATCCTTGCATAACACAACATTATTATAACTGTATGATCTGCTGCATAATTTTATAGTTGATAAAAAAAATTAATGAAAACCCAGTCTATTTTGCCATCTAACAAGTTCACATTGTATGAAATTAAACAATACTTATTCAACAGCTTCAATCTTTTGATTTTATACACAATTCCAAATTGCATTTAATTTTAGAATAAGTACAGTAGTTTTGTGGTGCAATCTTACCTTGGCAGTGACGAGTTGTCTTCATCAAGTAGAAATCGCATCTGAATGTTACATGCCTGACCAAAGCATTTTGATGATGGGGGCTCCTCTAACTTAACAATGATTGAAGGACCATCTGAGAACTGCCCCTCCACAACTCGGATGACATCAGAAATATTTGCAAACTGTACAGATAATTGCACAATTATGAAATACTGGCAATCTGTACAAACAATTATGAAATATTGGCAAACTGCATAGTATTGAAATATTGACAAACTGAACAGATAATTTTGCAATTGTGAAATAGTGGAAAACTGTACAGATAACTATGTAATTATGAAATACTCATAAGTTGTCCATACTATTTAGCATTATTAACTATTGGCAAACTGTACAGATGACATTCCAGATTTTTAGTAACTCTTTCATGATATATTTCTACTACCTATCACATTTCTTTTACCTGCATGCAAAACTACCTTGCCAATGCATTAATTATAAAAAATAAGACATACTGGTAATTGAGTTTATTTGTGTGGATAACAAATAAATTATTAAATCCAGATTTTAATTGCATATTGCACACTCAGTAAAATTCTACACTTCTAATGTCACTTATAAATATAAGGAAAAGTCAATTATTCATCAACAAAGCCCATTTAATTTGCTTCAAAAATAAAATTTTATCATACTGATAAAAATTTGTCTCTTTCATAATAAGAATGGGTATCCATAAAGATTAAATTTGTGACCATGGTCATGGTAGAATTTACAAAGAAAGTGTGAGACAAGGAAATAAGATGAACAGTTTTCATCATATGTTTTCTTAAAAAATCATCCCTTCATAAAAGCACCCCCCCATCTTTTTAAGGTCTATCCCTATTGTTGGAAATTAAAGTTGTATAAATAGATTACCAAACTACCTTTTTATGATTTAATTATCTTACATTGTGAACAGTTTCAATATTAAAATTGGACTATATAGTTATTACAAATCAGAAGAATGGTACACAATTATACCACTTCCTGTCCCATTTTCTCCCCATATCATATGATGGAGATGAGTCTGAAGTAAAAAAAAAAGTGTTTCACTCTTTCTAAAATGGTGAAAGTATAATGACCATTGAAAGTATAATGACCGTTGAATTATACCACTTCCTGTCCCATTTTCTCCCCATATCATATGATGGAGATGAGTCTGAAGTAAAAAAAAAGTGTTTCACTCTTTCTAAAATGGTGAAAGTATAATGACCGTTGAAAGTATAATGACCGTTGAAAGTATAATGACCGTTGAAAGTATAATGACTGACCTTCTGATGATGACAATACTATTTTGTAAGTTTCTTAGTAATTCAGCTGCAGTCAAAAATTCATTCCTACACATATATTGCATCCAGTGGTAAGATAAAAAGGGAAAGAACTCTTACAAAAGTCGCAGGAACAGAATGATTTGTCCATATAAACATCCTTAGATTATAACCATAAAATGTTCCAAGTTTCACACAAATTTAAGATCAATGTCACAATCTGCATATTGAGCCCATGATCAAAGCATTATATACAAGTCCAGGGTCAAGTGGGCAAGTGAGCACATCACAGAAAGAATTGTAGCATCATAATGACTTATCCTATTATGAAAATCCACCAAGGGGAATAGGAAACATCAAACTTTTTTTATAACCAAAATCTTAACACAAACTTTCTAGAACTATGATATTAACTCCAAGGTCATAGGATGACTGATGCCAAATGTGAAGAGAATTTATCATGGTGTTTAAGAATATATGAAGGTAAAACCTTTAATGAGAAAAAGTAAGAAACTGTTAATACTAACACCACTTGCAGAAAAGTGACCACTATGTCTAACTTTCCATTAACATTATGTTCAAATGATTCTGTCTTACAATTCACTTAGCTGTGGGATAAAAAAGGATAATAACTCCATAAAAAATTGTGAAAGAACAATGATTTGCCATTATCTTCAAATGAGGACTGTAACGTTTACAAAGTTTTATGACAATAAGAAAGTTCACAACAGTCTGTCATTATAGCACTTTGTTTAAAAGGCTAAATCAATTAGTCAAGCACTATTCTCCCTGTTTAAAAGGCTAAATCAATTAGTCAAGCACTATTCTCCCTTGAGACCTTCCTAAAAAAGAAAACAGTCTGCATCATGCAAAAGATACTTTTACTTACTATTTATTTGGTACATTGTTAGTGTTATAAAGTCTATTATAATCTATTAGTAACATAAACATACTCATGATCTTTTCTTAAATAATTTAATATTTTCTGCAGAATTTACAATAAGTTTAAGCTTGATCCACAGAACTGAAAGCATTTTTTCAAACTGATTTATTCATGCTTTTTTGTGGCTGAAAGTTTTCTTGTGATGTAAAACACAAGAGTGGTAATGTGTTGAAAAAGGCCTGGATAAATCCTAAAGACACTCTGGAAAAAAGCCTGGATAAATCCTAAAAACACTCTGGAAAAATGTCTGGATAAATCCTAAAAACACTCTGGAAAAAGACCTGGATAAATCCTAAAAACACATGGGAAAAAGGCCTGGATAAATCCTAAACACACTCTGGAAAAAGGCCTAGATAAATCCTAAAAACACTGGAAAAAGGCCTGGATAAATCCTAAAAACACTCTGGTGTAGCTCCATGTAGACATTTATATAAAAAAACTGACTTGTAAAAATGAATTATTATTATAACTATAAAAATCATTTTAGTTCTGTAAACAATGCTTTTGATGAATAATCAATAATAGATGCATACAAAATAATGTGTGCAGCACTTCTCTTAAGTTTATTATCCTGTCAAGGAAAGATAGAACAGACTCCCCATACAATTGACCAATAATCCATTGTTGGAAAAGTATCAGAACTGTATTATTGAATGTAGATTTTGAAAATAAATACTTTTTGATTCTGCTGAGTGAAAATTTTCCATGACTACTTTACAAAACTTGTCAATATGGTCATCCCACTGTTAATGATTATCTGCAGACAGACCTACAAGCTTTTGACATTTTCTAACTGATGATTAATTATTGTACAAGATAATCTTGGTGTTTCCTAACTTATATTGTTTTTGTTATGTCCCAAAAATCATACATTTTATTTTACCTTCATTAATTACCATCTTATTTTGTTGTGCATAGGATTGAACTCTGCAGTGTCATAGTCAAATCATTTTTGAAATCATTTTTTTTCTGTATTAGAACTAGATGTATAAAAAGATGCATCAACTGCAAATAAATTTGAATCAGTTTAATGGAAAATCATTTACAAAAATAAGAAAGAGGAGAAACCCAAGACACACAACATCCAACTTCACGTTAAAATTGATAACAACTTAAACAAAGTCACAAAAAGTAAGTTGTAATGCTTATGTATATTCGTATGATGACCATAGTTGATGACCATAGTATGAACCAAGATACATAGTAATCTATAAAAAGTTCTAGGCATCGTTGGATTAAAAAACTTCTGTTATACACAGCAAACAATCTTGAGGCCCAAGGGCAATAACTCAAAATAAAATTGATGGAAGCACATATTTTAAAATGATTACCACAACTTGTATTGAAGTTTTATGGCAAATCATTATTAACTTTGAGACTAGTAGAATTCATAAGATTCTATACCATGCACTATATCAGGCCCATGGGACCCCAGCTGGCCAAGTGGATTGTCTTTACTATCACTGCCATCTCACCTTGATCTGTGTGTAGGTTCGAGTCCTAAGTTCTGTGAATGTGAGTATGTATGAAAGTTTGTCGGTAGCTTCCTGTTTGTCCCTGGTTCTTCCTGGGGTTTTTATGGTTCTTTTTCTACTAGTTTTACTGACAAACATGTAAAGCCTATCATGTGCTGAAAAATGGCACTATGCCCACAAAACAAATAAACAAACACAAGCTCAAAGCAAAAAGGAACTATAAATCTAATAAAATTTGCAAGAGAGAAGTGATCTGTCAATATACATATCTTTAAATGATTAGAACATTTCACAAGTTTCATGGTGATGCTGTAAAAATCTGCCAGATTAGTTCCATTCATAAGATTCTGCCATGCACCACATTCAGCTACAAGTCCCAAAGGGCAATAACTCTTAAATACAGGAACATAGTGATTTGTAATATTTCCATCTTCAGGTGATATCTTGATATGTATTAAGTCAAATGAGAATTCATCAAAAACTGGGAGACAAAATGTGTTTACATGATTGTGTCCTGAATGGCTGGATAGACATGAGGTTCCCTGTCTATTACCTTCCACCCTTGATAGTGTTATAAAAATGTGGCTATAGATTATATCCAAACTATCACTGTTTTGCAAGTTAGGAGTATTGCTCCTAATAAAAACATTTCCTTTCACTATTTGTTTAGTACTTTGGTTTTGCTGTAAAATGAGTGATCATTTATATTTATATGGAAGGTACCAAATTCATGTGAATACAATTATTAAAAACATTTTACCTTGAATGAAGGAATATCCTGGCACACTACTGCAGACTTGGTAAACAGGGTTACCAGTTGCACCAATTTTCCAGATATCACACTTTCATCACAATTTTGAGATGAGGCAATTACACATGCACGTGCAGCATTATATTCACTGTAGAGAGAAAGAATAGGAGATGATTGATTATGAGACTAATTATGTCACATAAAATGGGTTATATAACAAACTTGTAATGATTGAAAAATGAAGAGAAAATAAAAACTTACAAAATTATGTAACCAGTCAGATGTGAAATGTGTGTAAAGGCCATGACCTGGTTACAATAATTGCCACAAGTCAATAAGTTTCTAATAAAGTGGGGTTTAAGAAACTTTAAAAAAATACTTTTTACATTACTCAGTGATGCTGCTAACATAGTCTATTCTATGGTCAAAAAGGTGTTGTATTAGTCAGTAATATTGCTTTCAGGGATCATCCTAAGGTGTACCCAAGTGTAATCAATGATTACATTGCTCAATTATATTCTTATGATTCTCCAGTAGCCATGATAAACATTTTCATGAAAAAAATTTTAGACTTAGGTGATCTTAACTTATTTTCCAATTAAAGATTTATTTGCTATCTTTGATCTTTACACTTAACTTTTAATCATTTCAAAATTTGAAATCTGAATCTTTAATTATGAGTATCTGGCCAGTATTGTGCTGATATATTGTGAATCCACTTTTTAATCTACCCACCTGTGTCAGTGAATAAATGACATACAACAAAAAAAAACATTTATTTGGAAGGATCATCTTTCCAAATAAATGTACTGTATATACTCGATTATAAGTCCTTCTGAGTGCAATGCAAACCATGCAGACCCAGATCTAATCATGCATAATGTGCAGGCAGATCTGGGTCTGTACATTTGTTAGGAGCAATAAGTAGAACAAACAGCAGAGACCCTGATCTACAGGCACATTATACTATGGCAGATCAGGATCTTTGTTGTTTGTAGGTTGACTCAGCTTATAAGGGAGTATATGTGGTAAACATTACATACTACAAGATAATGGCAAATATTATTTGGTTTGGTTGTTTGGGTTAAATGCCAAGATAAACTATACATGGCGGACAGGAAACCTGGAAAACCCCCCAAAAAGTAAAGTCTGTTTTTCCTATAATACTTACCTGCCTGCAAATACATTACCTGGTCTCATTAGATTAGAACAACAGGTAAGAGGATGATGAAATGCTGAGCATACTACCTCTACCTGTCTTACCTAGGAGGAGCATGCTTGCTCAAAAATGGATGAAGTTCTCCTAATGTTAGTTTAGAACAACAGAAGACATTAGTCATACATATGCAAGGAAATCCCTATGTGATTCTGCACCTAATTTGTCTCACCTTTTAAGTTTTTCCAGGTGAATTCAGTGAAAATGGCCAATGATGCCATGTTATTAGGTTGTGGTACCATAAACATGTGTATTTAATGTTGGTGTAGCTACCACTTGCCTGATAAGGTTCAGTTCTCTCCTCTGCAATGCTATGTTCTGCCGATAAAAGCTGGAGAAAGTAGTCTGGGCAAACCATTCAATTACTCAATATTATTTTGAATGTAGACAATATATCTGAATGCAGGGCTTGTGGAAATTGCTCATATTTTGAGAGCCAAGATTTTTATGAGAAGCACCAGTTTCTAAGAAATGTCAGAGTACATCAATTTTATAACTCCTTTTAACCAATTTGCTAGCACTTGTGATATATGTCATGCTTTCCAGACTTGAGAGGCAGAAAATGCCTGGACATTGTGGATGTTCTTCCTGTGGTTCAGATAATTGTGTGTGATTTCAGGATCTTGGAGATTTGCTTCTCACAGAATATGGACTAAAACTGGTTACTGTTGCAGCAACCTGCACACCTCATGAAGCACAAAGCATTTGTCAGCTACCATGTTTTCTCTGCTTGATGGATATTTCTTTCTCCGGGTTGCTGTGACATTGGTCTCAGAATATCCTGACAATTAAGTGTGCTATCTTACTTTTACAAACATTACATGACTTTCATTTAATATTTTAGAATTTTTTGTACAACACTGGAAAGAGATTTATTGTTGATATCACATGACTACTAGACCTCAGATATCATGTTGATTGCAATAATTATTTGTTTGACTAGCAATACAAATATTATTCTCACAATTTCCACCAAAAAAATCATTTTACTATCAATTTCATGCAGGTATGGCTTACTGTAAGGTGATTTAAGTTTGCTCAGCACACTAGTATGCAGCTACCCTATGCCATCACTGCATAGTGGCATAGAGGCATAGTGGCAGTGAAATCCAACTTTTTGATAGGCAATTGGCTCTGATACCATACCCCAACATAAATGTCAAAATATCTCAAATGTGGTAGGAAGGGTCAGAGGAAACTAACTAGTATGGACTGAGTACTGGGCATTGTCTATTATACTTTATGGGTGGTCACCTATTAGGCAGAAACTGCAGTTAAATCTGTAAGAGTTGCTACTCTTCATCTATATAATATTAGACAGAATTTTTTTTTTTCATCTTTGTAGAAGGGCTGGATTTGGAGATAGCAAAGAAAGTTATCATAATGTAATGTGATTAGGTAATATATTGGCTGGAGAAAACCACAAACCCATGGGAAGCTACTAGCAAATTTTCTCACATACCCATGCTGGCCAATCTGAGACTCTGTGTGTGTGTGTATGGCTGTGTGTGTGTGTGTGTGTGTGTATGTGATTTGGACTTTTAATGTAGCTTTAACAATTTTTAAGTCATATCACTACAATGTCTGCAGTGTGGCAGTTGATAGTGATGTTTAGCACTGGGGCATCATTCCACAGACATGTAGCATGATGTCCCACCCAGTCACATTATCCTGACACCGGGCCAACCAGTCCTAACACTAAATTCTTAAAGCTGAGCGTCAAGCGAGGCAGCTGTTAGTACCATTTTTGTAAGTCTTTGGTATGACTCGACCAGGGATCGAACCCATCCGACATGACACCAGGCTGACCAGTCCTAACACTAACCTTTTAATGCTGAGCATCAAGTAAGGCAGCTGTTAGTACCATTTTTGTAAGTCTTTGGTATGACTTGATTGAGAAATGAACCCACGACCTCCTGCATCCAAGGCAAACATTCTAACCACTAGGCCACTGGAGTGGTATGCCAATCTGAGACTAATACCATGTAAATAAAGGTCAGATGTCACTTATCTTTTAAGGTGGGAACATTTGACCACCTGACCACCTGGGACCCCTGATAAATATGTAAATATGTTAAAATTCTGTATAATGTACATAAAATAAAAGACAATGGTAACAAATTATTTTCTGGGTTTGCCAATAAAAAAATATTGTGCAAAGTCACTCAGGTAATGGCAAATATTCAAGTGCTGGAAAGTTCAATTATAATAATTATGTTGTAGTTAGAAGGATGAAAATATATGACAATTACCTGCATATTTCAGTTCTATTACCAGTTTTGATTAAAGTTTCAAATTTGGTCACACATTCGATCATCAGGTCAACACGGCATGCATCAGGATTGGGAGGCTTGAAGGTGCACAAAAGATCGTAGGTTACGTCTATCTGCACGATTAAACTGTTTACTATTGTCTGCCTCCATAATGAACAGCTGCTGGTTACCAGGGTGACAGACTCCTTTAGTATACTGTATGAGCTATCAAGACAAATAAAGCTGTTACATTTCTGTAAATTTACATTAAAAGTGCATGATAGAAATACAAGAAAATGTATTTAAATGGATTTTCACAAAATGAAGTGCACACCTTTAAGTATGAAGAGAATAGTAGATTTAATTTTCTTATATTTTTTTTTAATTTTGTTCTAATTAAATTTTGACTGAATGGATAATAAATATGCAATATAACTTGAACATTTACAATGCACTCTTGCATCAAGACAGACCTATATCCTTTTATATAGCAACAAATTCATTTAGTTCCACATGTGCTTAACAGTACCCACTAAGTGCCTGATGGTGTCCAATGAGTGCCTGATGGTGTCCAATGAGTGCCTGACTTTATCAAATAAGCCAAGCATTTTTGGAATCATCTCAAGTACATATATCAAATCAGGCACAATTCCATTGTTCTTAGGTACAGTTATGAAATCCATGAATATTCTTTAATAACAAAATTTGAGTTTTTCTTGATGGTAAAAAACAAAAACGTTAAGTGACTAAACATTTTCATGACTGCAAACAGGCAAGTCATTTGTATAGACTGTGACCAGTTTATTACATTTATTGTATAAATTAATGCCTTTAGGTTTATATTATTAAGCATTATGCAAGGAATACTTTACAGTTCTAGTTATGATAAAAGGACGTTTACTTAAGGCAAACTCCCTAAAATACATGTTTTTCATCTAACAAGAATAAGATGTATAAAAATCAGCAGCTCCACATGAAATTCAACAATCAAGATGTTTGAGGGGATTTTTTGAACATTTTGGGTCAAAATGTTTTAACCTGGGCAAGTATTACCTGCAGAAGTAAGAATAGTTGCCTTTCTGCATAAATAGATTACTGACAGACTGGTACACTGCATTAATGTAGTTAATGACTCCAACATGGCAAGTTATATTCTCTGAAATACAGAATATAGAATTAGTCAACTTCTTAACAAAAAGGAAAGTGACTGCTTCAAATAAAAAAGAAAGCATTCATTTATTTACTCATTCATCTCATTAGCATGCTCAAAGTCACCAAATGAAAAAATTCCAGATATTGTTTTTATACTCTCAGCCTGGAAGAAATGCTATTCCACCCTCCTATGTCACAAGTCTTTATTCAACTCTGAATTTCATTACAGATTATTCCAAACAATCAAAAAGCTTAATATGTTAGTTTAGAGTACCGTAAGGTTGCCATGCACAGACTAACATTTCTTGCTCAAATGCTGACTCCAGTCTTGTGAGAGTGGGGCTGGAACTTTTTTAGGCTCTTTTACAAGAACCAGGAAATAGTGAGTATTATCCAGCAAAACATTTAACTAGAATGCAAAATAGAATTAAAAAATTAAAGGAAAAAGTAACTGCTTATTGACTTAACCCAGGAAAGGAATTTTCAGATTATTTGACCTACTAACAAAGTTACACACCAGCAGTTTTAATCATTAAAACCTGCACCCTGACAGATTAATTTTTGACAGAAAGAGAAGAAATAGTCAAGAACACAAAATAAAAGTTCAATTGCCAAAACCCAGAAGCAAGAGGATTTAGTCAAAATAGTCAAACAAATAAATATTATTAGTTAATGACACAATTTGACATACAATGTAGAAATGTTAAAACATCACTGGGTAACACATGGTGTTTATAATTATATGACAGATATAATTTTAAAGTCTTCATTGCCTGAAGTATTTATCAAAATTGTTGAATAATGCTCTATTCAACTTGTCTGGAAAATTTCATATCTACAAAATACTATTTTTTAAATATCAATATCTAACAGCAAAATAGAAAAACAGACTTACCACCATTACCCGGGAATGTACATTTGTTAAGGCAACCATTGTTACAACATTTTGCTGAGCTAGGGCAACCAGCATCAAGCTGACAGGAAATCCCTGTGTCAGTACTTTTATCACAGTTTTCTGCGACCTTCATGTCAATGACCGGACATTCTCCAGGTCTGGGGCCTGTAGATAAATGTAACATTTAAACAATTCATTAGTAAATCATAGAAACAGATATTAGGTTTATTGAGATAATGCCATTGCAGCACATGATAGGCTATACATTGTAGCCAAAATATTTGGTAGTGGAAGAACAGGAAAAAATTACCACCAACTACATTTTCAAATACTCATTCCAGTTGAGCTGACACTTTAGCTTACATGGACAGCAGTGGGATGTATGTTTCCTGCAAAGGAGATTACTTAGACCATCTAGCCAGCTAAGACCCTAGAAATGGTTTCTAAAACCTGATAAACTGTAATACCATACACTGCTATATTAGGCATAAAAAGAAATAAAGAATCAAAAGATTTTAAAGTTAGTAAAGATTGTAATGTTTATCATATTACATTATAAACTTAATGATCACTATAAATATATTACAACTCATAGATTAATGTATAAAAATTAAACTTGCAGTACTATATACAAAGAGCAAAGTAAGGTAAAAAAAGGATGCAATTTTATTAAGTAAAATCCATCAAAGAAACTGTGTTGTATATCTATATTTTTGTAACTCCTGGTACATGATTTTTTATTTAATTTTTTTTTTAAAAATTTCATTGCTGTAAATTGAACAGATGATCTTTAGTTTTATTTTGCCAGAGTGACAGGATCTGTTAAGAGAATAAAATACATGATTCCATATGTGTTGAAAATTACTAATAATAATCTTAATAATAAGTCATAATGATGACTCGGTTAATTTCTTATTGAATGATGAGGTTTGGATGGTTCTAGAACAATTCAGCAACTTCCAACAAGTTAAATTTGTTAGTAAGATCCATCATGTAGAGTATGTTGTGAAAGTGACCCAACAAAAGTGCACCAGAACAAATCTGCACCAACAAAAGCATGCTGACATGCGCTCTGCAAAAGATGCAAATAACAAAAAAACTAATATTGTTCAGACATAAAATAAAAGCAATTACTATTTATTTTAACACAATTTATTTGTTTAGTATAATATTGGTATGATGCTCTCCTAAGTTTAAACACACAGCTTGCAAAATTGCAAGTACTATTTAGTTTAACATTTATATAATTTACATGTTTAGTATAATATTGGTATGGTGATCTCCTATGTTTAAACATACAGCTTGAAAAATTAAAACTCTGATTTAATATAAAGAACATCATTTTTAAAATAGTTTTCTGAGTACTTAGCCTATAGTTCTTCTATGTAAGACCAAATATAACAAAAAAAAAAAATAATTGTAATTTTAACATGTTCAAATGTTATACCTGCGCGGTTTTGTTGCACGCACCTTTGTTAGGGTTGTTTAGCATTGCACACATATGTCTGCATTCTTTTGTTATGGAGCCGTTGTGAAATAGTCATAATAGAATTTGAACATAAGAGGAGAACTTAGATTCATTCCAAGTTTGGAGTCCTTTTCATGTCTTGTGTTCCTGTTGTTTGTCTGCAGATTTGTTTTATGATGCACTTTGATATTATTCAAGAGGACAATTTTGTTTGGACTGTTCAGTGGAAATACAAAGTGCTCATTATTTGGACTATAATATTATTCTAGAATTATTGTGAATTATTCAAAAGATTTCTGGATGACATTAATTTGACATTATGATTCTTCCAATTTTTAAATTTATATAGAACTTTTCATTCATTGGACTTTTCTAGAACTTTATCAAGATTATTTTAGATTCACTTCATAATACTGTAAGTTCCTGTCACATATTCATTTATAACTTTTATAATTAAATTGTCTGTTAAGTTTAACAAAACTTGTTGGTTTGCTTCTTTCTGTTACTAAGTGACCATAAAGTCAAAACACAATAATTATAGATTATATTGTGAAACATTAAATAGATTAACTTTTGGTTCAAAAACATTTATATTACCATACAAACCCAATTATAAGTCCAACATCAAAATGCACAGACCCAGATCTGCCATTCAGTAGAACAAATAATACAGACCCTCATCTGATTGTGCAGAGCAGAGTCTACAATATTTGAAGTTGGACTTGACCTTTAGGAGAATATGTATGGCAATTCAAAGTTTTCTCTGCTATAATGATTTGTTTTTCAAGTATGGAGTGTATGATGTGAACATTGCTTGTATCATAAAAAGGGGTTAAAATAAAAATGAAACTCTAATTTAAGTTTCTTACCAATGCATATTTCATGTGTAAATCCATACAGTTTCTCATAGACAAACTTGATGAGGGTAATAAAATCACTAGGTACAAATGATATAAATTTTTTGACACAAGTCAATGATTCTGAAAAGGCTTCACACATCTGCCCAAGGTGAATTTCGTAGCTGTTATCAACATTTGAACTATTATCAACCTTGTCTGATTCCTGAATCGTCATGAGTCTAGTAATATACAATTGGAATATTTTCGTGGTGTAGATCCAAAATTTATGTTCACAGGTAAGGAATGAGTCTCCACAAGTTACATTCAGACTGGTTATGATCTTGTTTTGCCTCTCTTTTATCATCATTTTCACTCCATCAGAACAATTGGCTACACTCTTTTCCAGACAATCAGCAAGCATTTCAAGATTTCTGCAAAAGAGAACAGGATCAAACAAACAATGAATCAGAAACAACTTAAAAAGTTATGTTTTAAACATTTGACTTTGCCAAGATTACTAAAGATGTTTCATTGTTTTCAAGTAGTTAGTAAGAAAGAACAAATAACCCTCATAAAAATGATTGATCTCCAAATTAATTTTAGCTATTACAAATGTAAGATGAACATATTTTGTTCCACTCTTACATTCAGTGGCCTTGACCTTTGCTCTATTGATTGCAGAGACAATAGGAAGCTGTCCTACCTGAAATGTATGCTGGTAAAATGTAGATGTATGAAATTAGAATAAAATGGTCTTGTCTTGTGGAACCAGACTAACAGTGATTGCTACTGGAACTTGCACATTTACTGCTCAGCTCAAGAATAAATAAGATAAATTTTGCCCATGTCTAGATTACCTTTAAAGCTGGCTGAAGACTGGAACCTGACTTTTAAATGACAACCAAAAATACATTATAATGTCCACTCCAGTGACCTGACTGTTCATCTCTTGGCCTATAAATTAATAGGAACTGCTGATGGTCAAGTGTAGACTACATATAAAATCTGATGAAAATCAGACCAAGGAAACTGTACACTGGACTTGTCATGAAGAAAGAAAAAAAATGTTCAAAACCTTGACCTAGGACCTAGCAGCTCAAAATCAGTGGCTACTTTCTATAATCAAGGATGAGACACATATGAGATTTGAGAACAAAAGACCATGACAAAGCCGTGGAAAGCACCCGATCAATGGATGGATGGATGGATAGACAAAAGACATCATCATTCTCTATATCCTTATACACCTTCATATTCACTGAATTAAAACTCTTGCAGGTACACCAGCTTGTTAGTTACTGAAAAAGAAATTAATACAAATATTTCTATTTCATACTGACAATCCAGTGCTGGATTTAGAGGCAGTATGGAAGATGCAAATTATCACTCTTATTAAAGCTACAACATTACACTTCCTTCCAGGGCAGTGAAAAATTGACCATTTCAAGCAACCTAAGCTCCAAGTATATCCATCCTTATAGCAACAATTCTGGATCTGCCCATGCAATTGACAAAGTCTTTACTGACTGCAAAACTTGTTGGAATATTTTGTATTTTAGGATAACTACTGGATGCAGGAAGAACCTAATGTCAAAATCACTTTTGCATGCCACATTGCTTTTGCTCACCTGTTTACAGTATTCTGCCTTTTTAAGACCCAAACTGCTTAAATATCTTGTTTTCTCTCAGAGTGCCTTTACATACTTAAATATCTTGTTCTCTCTCAGAGTGCTTTTACATACTTAATTATTTTGTTCTCTCTGAGTGCATTTATGTATTTTACCATTCAGATGACTTAGTTGATGTGATTTACTCAAGATAAAAATATAAACATTGCACTGCACTGCATTCTGGGAACTATCTACAATGCATGTGCTGATATGATTTTCCTATTTAAATATATTTATATTGTGTAGCATTGCAATAGGATACATACTATGGCACCTGTAAGGTTGTTTTGTTTTTCTGAATTCTTCTCTCTGCAGATATCATGTGTAAAATTTGACAGTCGAGAAGTGCAAATGTAAATTTCTTTACTGAATTTATATAAATGTACAGATGTCAAAAGTTTGACACTTGCTTATCATGAGGGGTATTTATTAAAAAGAGTGTTGTATACATCCTGTGTAAAAAATAATCACTTACAGGCAAAGTTCTGGTGTAGATTGAGCACCTGCAGTCAATGATGCAAAGCAGGACTCTGCTAAGCCAAGTTTACAGCTGTTCTCTTCCTTGCAAGGTGACTGTGTAGAGATAGAGCAGTTGGGTAGTATTTCCACTATCTGGGCTTTCAGGTTATCAAAAAGAGCTGGGATCAATCCAGAATCTACCATTCCACAGTGGTAGAGGTTATCATGTACACATCTGATGGTTTCTTCATAGTTCCTGTGAGAGTTTTGTAAAGTAAATTTAACACAGCAAGATTTCATATAGCAAACAAATGAACATGATGATCAAGATTTCATTTTCCTGTCTATAACAAGTCTAATGTTTATTTCAACCTGGTTATCTTTATAAACTTAAATTGAAGTAAACTTAAAAAGTATCCAGTTCAGTTGAAGAAAAGCAGGAAGGTAAAATAACTGAAACAAATTTGTATTGAGTACTAACTATATCAGGATAATGGATGTCATTTTGTTTTGCTTTATTTTTTTAGCAGCTAAAACACATATGGAGATTATTTTTCTCACCCAATTTTTCCAACTAAATTAAAGTAGCCCTGCACCATGTAATTTAAGTCAGCAAATTCAACTCGGCATTCATCAGGTACTATTATTGCTTCTCATTCTATAAAAAAGTCATCATGTTCTTTTTAATCATTTATGAAATCTGAATAATTATCTAAGTATAATCTAGCTATATATGCTGCTCTTAGAAAAGGAAAAGCAAAGACCAACCCTTAAAGAGGAGAAATGATAAATCTGATGTCAATATAACCAAACCTTAAATTCTAAATGAAAATATGGCTGCAATGACATCCAATGTTGTATATATCAGGGATCCTCAAATTTTCCGGAGTGCAAATGAACATTTTTAACATATTTCAAAGGTACACATGAATCTAATGTTTTGCAATAAATATTCATAAAAGTAACTATTTTGATTCTCCATTATGCCGGACCCACCAGATGGGGGCTGCCAATCATGTGTTTATCCACATGATTCTGCTCCAGATTTTTCCTTATGTGTGTGTGTGTGTGTGTGTGTGTGTGTGTATTTGCATCTTTTAGTATGCTTGTAAAGTGTGTGCATGTGTGCTGTTTTTGGAACATCTTATTCTGTGCATGACTGTTCTTTTCTGTTTATAAAAAATTAATTTCTGTTTGTATTGATAAGTTTTGTTCAGTAGTATACAAGTCATTTCGAAGAATGCCATAAAATTGACCAGTCATACTAATAACACTATTTTATATTCCCATCACCCCTGATATGATCCTGTTTCAAACAAAATGATTTTAAATACTCGTATTAATTTTTCAAAAAACACAACTTCAATATATGCCCATAACTTGTAGCATGTATGAACAGTAAACAGCATTGCATAGAACTCATGTAATACTATCATTGAGGCAGTTTATACATCCATTTGTCAAAATTAGTTTCAAGTTGTAGGTAAATCAAAGAGATGCTAGATGAGTGCTGAAGAACATAAGTTATTACAAAAGTTATTTGCATTAAATGAGAAGTTTTAAAACCATGATGATTATTGGCAATTTTGTGAACAGCAGCAGTTCTCTGAAGTCAGAAGTTACTCCATATAAAATACAAAGTATGATTTTTTTCACTTGTCCGAATAGTGTTTAAGTGATTCATGTTTGAACATGATTCAGTAAGCAATAAGCTTTCAGCATGGCCCAGCAAAAAGAAATTTCAAATCTCTTGATTCATGGAGTTTTACTTTGTCAAACATAATAGCAATGTGGTGGGTAATTTACAGTAATTATTTGCATATACTGCCTAAAAAAACCCAACCACATCATAGTCACAAGCCAATCTGGAATGCAGTTCTTATTTGTTACCTTAAACTTGTTAATAATGCCCATGCTCTCAGAATGATTTTAGTGATGGAATTTGATTAAAAGGCAATAATAAGCACATGTTTGAACAGTTGATTTGTGTTATAAAGTGTTAGCACCCATACTGGACAGAGACATTTATTACCACTGTTATTACCTGTATGACCCTCTATAAGCTTGAAAATATTGTCCCTTCCCACTCACTCTCCACATATCCCAATGAAATGGTCAGTCCCAAATGTGATGTAATTAATATTCCTCTACAGATAAACATAATATTGTGCCAATTAAAAATAAAGTTCATAAATCATGAGGAAGATAAATTCTTCCAATTAAAAGTCAGTAATTTCAAACAACCAATGAATATTGATGATACCATGTTTAAGCACATGGTAAGAATACTGAAGTCCACAACCACAAAAAAGGTATTCAAATTCCAAAAGTAATTATAATAACATGTGCACAGTACTGTGTGACTTTTTCAATGGATGGCTGAAAATTAAAAAGAAATCACCAGATTAAGGGAGGACAAGCAGCATGATCTCAACCCAACTGAACAAAAAACATCTGGTCAATGAGTAGCTACCTAGAGGTAGCAAGGGGAGGTAAGGAGTAAGATTTCACTCATTTTGTCTGTATGTTACATAGATGGGAAGATGAAATTTTCTGGGATTGCTGTATTCCAGAGGTAGTCAACTTTATTTCTTAATAATAATTGGATGGGGCAATGGAGAAATTAAAATATGCAGACATGGCATTTGATGTTAAAATACTTACAGATTTGTGAAAGTTTACTTACAAGCAAACTTTGTCATCTCTTCTGAAAGGATTATGCAGTTTCATTTTCATTTCTTCAATGCAGAGGAGTGCTTGCATTGGTCTACATCCTGCATCTTTGCTTACTATGGCTGGGTCTATGCAATTGACTGGTCCAGGTACAGGTGGATCTTCCGTTTTATTGTCTGCAGATGGACAAATATCAAGAGCAAGACACTCCACTTTTTTATATGTAGCGAGGACAGCAAGCTGCTCATTTCGAGTGCATGCATTTGTGGTGTATTCCACACACATCTGAGTATGTCTGATAGACCTGCAAGAGCCAGTGTACATGCAAGAATCAAAAACATGTCATTTCAATTATTTTGAAATATAATGCATCAACTGAAAATGTACAAGAAAAATTAGCCACAGTTTTGAACTTTTTCACAACTAGTTGACTTTAAAATAAATAACACATCCACTTCATCCTGAAAATATCATGAACAGTTTTCCTCTCTCTGATGACAGATAAAGTTCATTGGAAATTATATCTAGATATCACAGGATTTTGGAAAACTCCTAAATGGGTACTAAATTAAAAACAATTTTACAGCTTTCTTGGCTACAATAATAATGAAATTATATATATACATATATATAAAACATCAGTAATACAGCCTTTACCTGCTTACAGTGTTATGGCTTTCATTCTTATTCAATAAAAGCAATAAAAGATATTCTTGAAATTAAATCGATTCTTTGCCAATATAGGTAATATTATGTACATGTCCCAATATCAACAAGGATTTAAATATTCTTAATCCTTTACCATAAATAACTCATTTTAGGTGACTCTACCAAATTTCAATGCAAGTGCATTTGGATGACTTGATCTGATTTGCATACTGCCCATTTGGCTGCCTAAGCACCATCTGTACTGAAGTGGATTATAATCACTACAGTAAACATCATCCATTTTGAGCTGGTATTGATAGCACCACCTTCTGGAAATATCTCCAATTAGGAAATATAGGCACTGAGGAAAAGGACAGTTAAGTTACATCACATGGCTACAATTTATCACACCAGATAAAGTTATTATCCATTTAAAGGTATGGATTGGATTCTCTATTTTCCAAAAATGGAGACTGTGGGTTTTCTTTGGCATTTTCTAGAATCTGGATATTGGAATCATGACTATGAAGGCTTCATTAACTCAGATATAGGCTCTGGTGTTGATGAAGGCAACAGAGTTTGTTGATTTATCAGATTTGTGTGATTTAGTGATACAGAAAGACAATGAACCAGTAGATTTTCAGCCTGAAAAAAGTTATTGTTGGTCACACAACTTCATTGGCAGTGATTTAATATTTTCTAAGGACTTCAAAGCATATCAAGGCATCCTATGATGAAAAATATTTATACAGCCCTTGAGATCAGATTTTGATCTAAACACTTTCTATTCATAAAAAATAAGGACCAAAAGGGGCAAAATGTTTAAAATTTAGTTTGAACATAACCTATATTACTAGTACATAGCTCTAAATTTTATATGCAGGCATATTTACATAGAATCATTGATGTAACATTATTTCCATTTATAACACAATGAGATCAGTGCTAATGACACATATATAGTGTCAGCATGAACAACAACTATGGTAAATTAGGGTCAAATTGATTTAGGTATAATGTTTGCATATACTTACCTTATGTCACCACTGAGTCTTACCTACAAATTTCTTCACTGTCACCACCAATCATGTCAAATGAAGCCACCATTTGACCCAGTTCTGAGATACAGTACACCGCATCATAGGGAGAGCACATTAGAGGTTCCTCAGCACAAAGCTCAGAAAAATAGACTGCCATGTCAGCAAGATTCTTGACCAATCTCAGCAACTTATTCCTTGACTCGGAACATTTGGTTGTTATGTTGACCATGCATTGCAAATTTTTGCCAAACCTAAAAGGTGAAATGAATACAATTGTAAATAATAATTTCAAGGTACTGGTGACAAGTGTTTCTCTATCATTTCATACACTCAAAATTATAGTATCTTAGAATCATACAACATAAAGTTCCTTCTATAGTGATTGACAATATGTCAGTTGGACACGCAATTAGCATTAATTATTTCTGTAATTTGTTATCTATGTAATGTTCACTTCTTGAAATTAAAATTTTCTGTAATGTGCAATGAGATGTAGAGAAAATTTATGAATTTTTCACAAGTCTTTTTTTACAAATATTGTTTTAAGTTTACTATTTCAAAATATGTAAATACTTTGTAATTGTAAGGACTGTAGAAGAGGAGAACTAGGGCACTTAAGAAACTGGTTTTTATATATCAACAAAATACACTATGAAAGCTGTCCTTAAATTATCCTTTATATGTGTATAATTACTAGAGGCATACTATAGGCTAAGTACACAGTTTAGACCTATGTATGGTAAGTACACAGTTTAGACCTATGTATGGTAAGTACACAGTTTAGACCTATATATGGTAAGTACACAATTTAGACCTAGATATGGTAAGTACACAGTTTAGACCTAGGTATGGTAAGTACACAGTTTAGACCTATGTATGGTAAGTACACAGTTTAGACCTATGTATGGTAAGTACACAGTTTAGACCTATATATGGTAAGTACACAATTTAGACCTAGGTATGGTAAGTACACAGTTTAGACCTAGGTATGGTAAGTACACAGTTTAGACCTATGTATGGTAAGTACACAGTTTAGACCTATGTATGGTAAGTACACAGTTTAGACCTATGTATGGTAAGTACACAATTTAGACCTATGTATGGTAAGTACACAGTTTAGACCTATGTATGGTAAGTACACAGTTTAGATCTATGTATGGTAAGTACACAGTTTAGATCTATGTATGGTAAGTACACAGTTTAGACCTATATATGGTAAGTACACAATTTAGACCTAGGTATGGAAGTACACAGTTTAGACCTATGTATGGTAAGTACACAGTTTAGACCTATGTATGGTAAGTAAACAGTTTAGACCTATGTATGGTAAGTACACAGTTTAGACTTATTATGGTATATTTAAACTTGTGTAATTTTATCCGCAGCAACCAGGAGAACACTCATGACTTGTATGGCCCAGGGCATGAGCCCTCACCTTAATCTGGCACTGATTTCATCCTTGAATACCAAAACCAGAGCTACACTTGTAGACAGTCAAATTGTTAAAAACTAGGCAGATAATGCAGTTTCTAAGATATGGAGGAATATATAACTTTGAATGATAAATTATAGTAATTCTGTGAAGTTATTTCTAAAAACATACATTGAACATAATTCCTTCTGTCCATCCTTGGAGAAACCAGCTCCCAATACAGCAGGAACGGTGTACATTTTCAAACATGACAGTACTTCACTATAATCACAATCCTCTGCTGAAAAAAAGATTTTGAACAAATAATTGATTATGTAAATCATCTCATTATACTACCAAAACTGGTCATCATCTGTGAAAAAACAACCTGTAACAGTGGATTTTAAATCTCATTTGAAAGACAACCATTTTGCAAAAGCACCTGTCACTTAGAACCAGATTTTATTTTAACATAAAGGCAGGACCGCAGTTAAGATAGCATCTATTTAAAGATCTTTCTTTTTAACTGCAAGGCTGGTCCACAAAGATAATGCTGATTGCATTATAAATTTTAGTTTTAAAATTAAAGGCTAATGCTGTCTGTAATATAATGCTAATGCATTCTTTCATTATCAATACTTTTCATCAGTGAATCAAACTTTAGACAGCCAACAAATATACAGGAAACAAAAGAATTAATAGCAAAGAGTAAGACCCAATTTGGTTTGAATACATGACAATGAAGATAAAAAAATCTGTAATCTAGTGTACTACAAGGTGTGTGAAATATATATATATATATATCTCCATATAACACAGTCCATTGTACAAGGAAAATATGGTCATGGATGCCAATACAGAGAGAGTGTGTGTGTGTGTGTGTATTGGTGTGTGTCTGTACAGACCCGGAGAATGAGGCACCTCAATATAACAGTCCATTGTGCAAGGAAAGTATGGTCATGGATACAAATACTGAGTGTTTGTGTGTGTATGTGAGTGTACAGACCCGGAGTATGAGTCACCTCAATATAACAGTCTATGGTGCAAGGTAGTATGACCATGGATGTCATTTTATTATGCAACTATAATACAATGTATCATGTATCTGGTGTTTACACCTTGAGTGCAGGCTTTGTTTCCACGTTATTCCCTAAATATTAACTAATGTGTACCCTTAAGACATGCTTCTTTTGTTAAGAAAAAAATCTTGCATGTCCGTTAACATCACTGCTGATGCTAAAAATAGCTAGAATCACCAAAGACAATGAAAACTTTCATATGAAACCTAACTTCCACTTTAAAACAATATTTTTTGGCAATATAAAAACCAAGGTTTGTTGTATAAAAATGCAAATCTATGAGACAATGTTCATCACAAGTATTGAACTGTTACTGAACTATGCTGATTACAAGCAACAGCCCATATAAAAACACTTAGCTGTTGAATGCAATGAATCTATCTAAAATGGAGTTGGTAAGACAAAAACCAATAAGTCACATCCAGGTTGATGAGACAATGTACACATCATATTGCATCAGAAAATGTAGAATGGTTTATGAGCTATGCTTCAAGGATCCGATGAACAGAAGTACAAAGCTACCTATCTTGACCTCAATTATCTTGAGAACGAGTGCATTTCAAGCATTTTTGTCTGGTCCTAAATAAATTTCTTCTTTGTTATGCTAATTTTTCACTGCTTATCTCAACCCCTGTTAAGTTGATAAGACTTGTATTTGGCATAAGTTTCAGTCTGAAGTGACTTGTGGACCCGATTAATTTGATGAAATGCAACTTTCAATGTCCATCTCTGAAATTTTTTACAACAAATGACATGAAATTTCTGCTGTACTGACAAGGATGGAAAAAGTCAGTACATTAGACCATATTTTACTGGTAGAAATGCTAATCAACCAATCTCATCAATACATGGATTATGACTTGAATAGAATGGAGAAAATTATGTTGTAAACAATATTTTAGAGTAAAGAAACTGAATGAATGCATGTCTGATCTTTACAGGAGCAGTGTTCATAATGGTTAGCATGTCATATCAACACCATGACAATATGGTTTGTTCAAATTTTATATTATCTGTAACTCAGTAAATTATCAGATCAAGATGAATAAATAAAAATATCTAACTTATTATATACTATATATTTAAAATGAATTAGGCACTCTAATCTACATTAAATGATGCAATATCAAATAGAGAAAAAATTCATGATGCTTTGTGTAATCCCATTCCAATATCATCACAGTCAGTCACCACCTTAATCAATACACAATTAACATCTTTGTTTTTTATTAATCATTAGTTAATTAGTGTTTCCTAGGTTTATATAAGGATAAGCCTTTAAACGTTTGCATGGCTAGATCAAGTGACACACAATCATCTATAAATGGAAAACTGGCAAAATTACAAATCTAGTTGCCCCCCCCAACATGTGATTATCATTTGTATTTAACAAGAAAAAATAAAAACACATATGGTATTTAAAAAATCAATAGTGCCCATCACATTGATTGCTGTGTAATGATTACAGATTCTTCAATGCTAAAGGAAAATAGCAACCAGTGACTGCTTGAATTAATGTCTGTGAAACAGAAGAGTTGGGTTTAATTTGTATTGTTTTTATCTTGAATCCAATATCAATGCTTTGCAATCCATCAAAGTGAAATAATGACTATGTTGATGGGGACAGTCAATGATCAAAGTCGGAAGGGACTTAGGACTACAACTGTATGAATAGAAAATGTTGGCTTCTTACAGAATTTGATGTTGAGACAGTTAAATTTAAAGACTTTCAGCACATTTTACATTATGTTGGTATATGAAAACCAACAGCCTCATCTTTTTAAAGTACAGAGGCAAATTTTATCTGTAAAATAAGGAATAAGGGCATATGGGTATAAAAGAACCTCCGATAATCAAAAAGTCAATCAATTTTCACCTACAATTTTGGTCAGATACATTTTGCTACTAGTCAAAGTCAACATCAGCAAAATATTTTTTTTTAAAAAAAAGTATAGTTCTACATATACATGTACTTAAATTGGCCTAGATTTTGGTCAGAATGAGAAAGCTATTGAGGTTATAAAAGGGATGAGGCTATTCACAGGGAAAGAAAAACAACTTGAAATCACTGAACATACTTAAGCGCTGTAAAATCATGTGACTTGTTACTTATCTCTTGTAACTGGGAATGACTGAACTGTTAATTTTATTGGAAATGCCATTTCTTTTTTGAAACAAAAGGCCTTATTTTTGGTATTTCAGATACATAATCACTGTTATGCAATAGGTTATGTTGTTGATTTTTTTGACACCCCCAATGTAATCAAGATAACTGGGTTTAACTGTAATACACTGTACTGATGTAAAGGGGCAATAACTCCATCAAATTAGATTTAGAAAGACAAATCCTGTGGAAAGCACATCCACACATAATGAACAACTTACCTACTAAATGGAATTCAATTATTTGTAATCAATGCAGAAGCATAATGGCAACAAGAAGTGTGAATGGATGCACAGACAGACAAATGGACTGTCAAACAGAAAAAAGGTGAATACAGCTACAACATTAGATACAGGGTCCTAAAAAGATCCATTTTAAACTGACAACTAACATCAACTCACCTGTAATATTAGTTTCTATCTCTGCAAAAAAGAAATAAAAGTACTTAAATATTGTATCTCTCACTTGTAATAAAATCAATCTATTTCTTTATCCTGACAAATTTTAAGTTATTAGGCAAGAATTGTACCCGATCAAGAACAAATCAGTGTTTAAATTCTTAATAATATGCATACATTTTCAAAGAACATTTGCTAGAATAGTCAAGTATTTCAGTTAAAAATTAAATTTAACTGAATAGGTATTTGAATTTGTACATTTGAAGTGTGATGGTTCTTAATCTAAGTCAAAAAATATTTCAAGCCTAGGCAAGAATAAATGTATTTTTATGATACTTCATCCAAGATAATAAACCCCTATGTTTTGTCATATTGTTTAAAAACCGATATGTTTTTATATGCAGTTTATTGTTTTCACTGCAGAATAGACATACTAAGCTCTCTATGTAAAATTAGTACCAAATATTTCTTATAATGTCAATAATTATGAGAATTAAATACCTAGATTTGTGCAAAAATGGTCTAGGTATAATGTTGATGTAGACAATTGTCTCTTGTAAAGTTTGGAGACAAGGCTAGGAATGTTTTTACTCTCCAAACTAGTTGTAGCACATTTTGAAAAATTCTGGAAACTCCTGCAAACTGTAACAATTCCAACACTGCCCTCTTTCACAGCTCTTGCTACATCTCTGGGTATTTGTTCTGCACATACAGTAAAGTTGCTGATGTTAGCATCAACTGTCCAGTTTATGGCATTTTTGACGCAAATTTCAAACTCCTTTCTTGATAATCCAAATTCTCTCAGGAGGTATGTCACAGCTGCTTTCTCAATATCATTACATCCTGATATTGCTTCATATACACATTTGGCAGTTTGTGTATATAATCTGAAAAACAGATGAAGATGTATAATGCTTTAATCTTGCTTCAAAGGAACACCCTTAAAATTATCTTAATTTCTCTTCAAGATAAACTGCTTGAATGACAGTTTGGAGCTCGAGGTGTGTTAATGGATCATGAAAGCCCAGCCACATCTTTAAAACTGACCAAACTCAAAATTTAAACAAGGTGTTATCGATTGACAAATGGCTTGTCATGATTTTACTCTATCCTACCAGTGATGTGGTGGGACATAAACTACCTACTCCTCTATGCTGCCTGCTTTCTTCTTTAGTATATCTTTGAGACTCGTAAAAAGTCTTGGAAATGCATCTACCAAGCATCTAAAATTAGAATTATAAACAAATGTAGACTCCACATTCCTCTCCCTGTTATGTACTTACATTCCCAGGCATCGATGAAGTAGTTCAGGGACTCAGAATGCATTTGCTGAAATCCCAAGTGGGGTGAGGGTGGGTTAAAAAAAGTAACGTCATCCAATTGTGAACAACTATTCTAAGTCAGTTAAGTAATCTGTGAAATAGTGGTTACTTTTATCTGAATGCCTTACCTTTGTGAAATAGTGGTTGTTTTCTCTGAATGCCTTACCTTTGTGAAATAGTAGTTGCTTTTTATCTAAATGCCTTACCTTTGTGAAATAGTGGTTACTTTTATCTGAATGCCTTACCTTTGTGAAATAGTGGTTGTTTTCTCTGAATGCCTTACCTTTGTGAAATAGTAGTTGCTTTTTATCTGAATGCCTTACCTTTGTGAAATAGTGGTTACTTTTATCTGAATGCCTTACCTTTGTGAAATAGTGGTTGTTTTCTCTGAATGCCTTACCTTTCAATTGACTTCATGATAATCTATTGTAAAAACTGCCTGTTTTACATGAGCTCTAAGCAGGCCCATTTACTGTTGATACAGGTAGGGGCACAGTCTTCTTCATATACAATTTTTGAAATTGTTTATTTTTGCTAACATTACTAAAAAACTCCATTTTATCTAAACACTACCATATCATGGGTGAGGTGGGTATTAGGACAACAAAAATTGAATTTTGTGTTTTCACAATACTTCAGGTGTGTATACGTATACAACAGACACTTTGTATTCTTTTCTAAACTTTAGAATTTTCATGCATTCTATAATATCTACTTACATTGCTATTTTGGTACATTTGAGAGCTCAGATAATGGTGAAACCACTTAAAATCAGGGATATTATGTTAACATGTACCTATAAAAACTTTTATTGAATGATACTGTGTGTGCTGATTGGTAATAAGTAACTAGAGTTGACCTTGAGTTACCATATATGCCCAACTATAAGATGGGTTTAACTGCAAACAACACAGACCCAGATCTGCTGTTGTATAATGTGCCAGCTGATCACAGGCTGTGTTGTTCCTTCTACTTATAACTCCTAACAAATTGCACAGACCCGGATGCACTATTATGTGACAACAGATGTGCATATATATTTAGTTTGCAGACTGACCCATCTTATAGCTATTACATGTAGTAGTTTTTTTATGACAGGGAATCTGCATTCAATATCCTAGCTGATCGGTATTCAACTGTTTGTAAAAATTGGGCATAAAAAATACTTATAAATACATGCACTCAAGCAGACAGCAACCTACTTACCCACATGCAGGTGCTCCTGGTTTAACTTCAACACTAGTCATACACTCTTGAGCAGTTTGGAAATCACATGCTGGAACTTTCAAGCACTCATTTATTGGCTCCACTGGCTTCTGAGGGAGGGTAAGATTTATATGAAGAGAGTCATTTTCACAGGTAGTCCTCAAAAGTTCCAAAGGTCCATGCAAAAGTTCCAAAGCTCTATCCAGTATTTTTGTATCAGCACATGTGGAAAGGCCATCAGATACACATTTGCCAAGACTTCGCAAGTTAACAGTGCTGAAATGATTGGAGATTAAATCTAATGATTAATTTATTTCTATCAAGGGTCATTTGCATTATTTGTAAATTTTGTAATAGCCTTAGTATGGTATTAAAGGTGCTTAAAAAATGTTTTTATTAATTCACATTTTACCTGAGTGATGTGTGACTCTACCAATATCTCTAGACCATTTCAAGTAAATACCTACACAAGAAGCTCACTGTGTGACAAGTTTGATTCTTTTGTAAACAATGATTATTTCACAAAACTTGCTATTTGTGTGACAAATTCAATTAATTTGTAAACATTGATTATGTTATGTAATACCTAGAAAAAAGTTCATCATGTGACAATCTCAATGCCTTTGTAACAATAAAACTAGCTGGTCACAGCTCATAGTATCATATCTTATCCTGAATATGGTCATACTCTACTATGTATGTGTGTACCATCTCTGGAAACACTTGTTATACATCACAAATATTTGTGTACTTTTTCACCCACTTAGGAAATGGCTAAAGAATGCATGTGCAATAAAATTTTAAAAAAAACATGGTTGGAAAAGAAAATGTTGGCTTGAAAACCAATCAATAAAACGATTGATAACAACTCAGATGTAAAAGCAACACTAAAGTTGACAACTTAAATGATTTTGATGATAATATTGACTTGAATGATGGGTTAGAACTGAACCAAGCTGATGAAAGAGATGATGCATGGCTTCATGCACTTTCCAATAGAGATTTGGAGAACGAAGCTGACTTTGAAGGCTTTCAAGAGGAATGGGTCAGGGATGATTTTTCACCTCGGTTGCATCCACGGTTTAAGTCGATAAAAGGGGCAACTGTTCAACACTCAGAAGAAGCTGATGCACAACATTACTTTTTTACTTTGGGATTGTTTAATCAGGAAAAAACTTGTTGAAGAAACAAACTGTTTAGCTGAAGAGTAGCATAGCCCCCCCACCACCAGTCACCAAGATGTATGCCAGTTAATATTCCCACAATGAAGACCTTTATATGCTTATGTTCTGCCATGGGAATAATTTGTCTTCCATCAAGGCATAATAAGTATTTATTTGCCACATCCTTCAACAAAAATCATGTTTCATGACTGATTTGATGTGAGTTGGAGAAACTTGCATCGCCATGACAAAGAAGAACAAGCTTCAGAGCCTGAACCAGAGGGAAGATAAAATAAAGAAACTTAGATGGTACCTGGATTATTTGGACCAGAGATTTTCATCGAATTTCATATCCAAAACAAATGCAACTATTGATGAAATCATGATAAAATTCAAAGGAAGACTCTTTTAGAGAGTATCTCCCAGGAAAGCCAACAAAATGTGGCATGAAACTATGGAATATGGCTGACAGCTCAACTGGATACATGAAAAGATTCATGGTGTTCACTGGCAAAGAAGATGGGCAAGAAAAGGGGCTGGCTTACAGAGTGGTAATGGATCTCTGCTCACAAGTTTGGATAAAATCTGTGGTAATGAATTGCTGCTCACACATGTTCTGAAAAATCTGTCTATTACACCAGCACAGATTTAGAGAGAGACTTGCATACTAGAGGAGTGATGGCCTGTGGAACTGTTTGTACCAACAGGAAGGGGCTGCCAAAAGAGTTGCTGTTTTTGGCTGCCAAAACAGCTGAAAATGACGAAACATGAATACAAAGTCACACAGGAGGATGAACTTACATTTTGTTTTAGGCAAACTAAAAAATATGTTTGTGTCTTGTTATTTTCATGACCCATCATCACGTGACTTTGTAAGCAGACGTTCTGTTGCGGCTGTTAAGCAACAGGTTGCAGTTCCCAAAATGCTATCGGATTACCAGTAAAACAAAGGGAGTAGATCTCTGTGACAGGATGGATGGATACTATCTTCTTCACCACTGGTCAAAAAAATGGTTGCATCAAATTTTCTTTTACCAAATGGAAACTTCACTGTGCAATGTGCTTGTTTTTGCAAAAGACATAAATCCAGAGAAAGTCAAAAGTATGTGGACAACATTTTAAGAGCTATCTGGAGGACTTAGTTGCATCTCTGGTTGGTGACACTAGAGGCTGTGTCACTTGTTCCAGAGCCTACCAGAGTAACAGTCAACATACCAATGTAAAAATGTTCGACAGAAAAATACTATAATGAATGCTCATTGGCCGCTCAACCTGGAGAGAAGGGGTGACAAAATTTGGTTGCAGGGAATACAATGTCCCTGTTTATACAAAATACCTTGGAAAACAGATTACTAGGTTATAAAAGCTTAAAATCTGATGTTTAGACAACAACTGATGTAGAATTGTCAGTATAAAAAATGGTTTCATTTTTGCAATGTGATGTGAACATTATTTTTCACCTTTAATATAATATAAATAAAACTGACATACTGATGATGCAAACTTCAAAATTTGGACAAAATTTTACTGATTAATGGATTAAATTACCTTTATCTTACTGAAATATTTCTAGGATTAATTTGTAACAATTTTTCATGAGAAACTGCATGCTGATGTACATGTTTTAGAATGTGAAGTAAACAAATTGTTCCAGGTGTTTTGTTGTTGAAGTTTAGTAAAATTATTATAACTTTTGAACTAACAGTGCTAGAAACTTCAAAGTTGGACCAAATAATGGAAATAGAATTATCTTTATTTTATTTGATACTAATTGGAGCATTTTATTCTTCTTCATGAACATAACATTCAAATAATATCATGGTAAGTTTTTAATTTTTTTTCTTTTAAGTCATATTTCAAAATACATTTATGAATATGTACATTGGTAACTTTAAGAAAAGAAATAACAAAGTTACAACATTTCTAGTAAACATGGTGAAGGTTATCACAATTTCTGCTGCTGTATGATGTTCCATTTTACAACAAAGTACTTGGATTTCATTCTCAGGAATCAGGCACTGCAGTTGAAATTGGTAAACAGAATAAAATGGGTTTAAACACATTGACAAGAGATTGGACAAATAGTTATTTGTTGATTGCCTAGTGATGTCAAGCTCTTGTTTTGCAATAATACCAGGTTGTTTCATTAAAACAACCAATCCATCAAGACAGAACTGCATGTAGAGGGTCATGGAGCTTTACCTCTTTTGACATATTGATCAAAGGGATGGGGCAAATAGTTATTTGTTGATTGATGTCAACCTAGCTTTGCAATAAAACCAGGTTGTATGATCAAAATAATTTATCCAGGGTTGGGGTTGGGGGTGCATACAGCTAAATTACTCTGCATGCTAATGAAAATTCTATCAGAATGCAAATTTTGTATGATAGCTTATTGATACCTGTGGATGACAGAAGCTTAATTTTGGATTTTGTATGATAGCTTATTGATACATGTGGATGACAGGGGATTAATTTTGGATTTTGTATGATAGCTAATTGTAACATGTGGATGACAGAGGCTTAATTTTGGATTTTGTATGATAGCTTATTGATACATGTGGATGACAGGGGATTAATTTTGGATTTTGTATGATAGCTTTTTGGTACATATGGATGACAGAGGATTAATTTTGGATTTTGTATGATAGCTTTTTGGTACATATGGATGACAGAGGATTAATTTTGGATTTTGTATGATAGCTTATTGATACATGTGGATGACAGAGGCTTAATTTTGGATTTTGTATGATAGCTTATTGATACTTGTGGATGACAGAGGCTTAATTTTGGATTTTGTATGATAGCTTATTGATACATGTGGATGACAGGGGATTAATTTTGGATTTTGTATGATAGCTTATTGATACATGTGGATGACAGAGGCTTAATTTGGGACTTTTTATGATAGCTTATTGATACATGTGGATGACAGGGGATTAATATTTGATCAATTAAGCCCTGTCCAGACCCATGAAAAATTCAGTTTTGGGAATAACAAGAATGAGCAAGTCTGGATGAATCAAATCAGACAGCTAGTCTGGATGAATCAAATCAGACAGCTAGTCTGGATGAATCAAATCAGTCAGCAAGTCCGAAAGAATATTGTTGTATCCAGTATGGTGATGGGAGCCAACTTCTTGTCTTCAAAGAAAAGATAGAGAAGGCAGTTAATGAATGGAGACAAAGAGGTGGTATGATGTCATTGATATGACACTAGTTATTAAAAATCTATCATTTCCCTTTATATGCCCTCTGAGTGCAGGGCCTTATAGCTGTTGTGATATTTTACACAACTGAATTTCTCAACTCCTTTTCATGTGTGGCATCCATAAGAGCCAGACATCAAGGGAGCTTATTTGGACATGGATGGAAAATGTAACCTGTTTGAGCAGGGTGGGGAAAACAATGACTTTCCTGATTATTTCTTTCACTCAGACAGTCAGATCATTTAATCAAGATTTGTCCCATGAATGAAGGGTAATCAGAACCGTATAGCAGTTTCAAGACTGATAAAGTGAAGGCCCACACTCCCTCCCACATGACTGAAGCAGTATTGATGGTACATGCTTCTGTGTCAGAAGAGGGGAGATAGAGATGCACAATTTGTTATTCCACTTCATTATGAAAATATCTATTACTGATTGGCCCCATAGAGTGCAGACTCAATTGAATGTGAAAAGAAGGAGAGACCACTCTATATAAAACCATGATGTCCTCCTTGACAGTGAGTCAGTTAAAATATTGAGCCATCCTGATTTATGGTGCCCTTGATTATTTATCTGGTGCTGGGCACACCATCATAGGGAATCCTATACCTTGATGCAAATGTCTGGGGATTTTGTCCATCCTTCCTTGAGGAGGTGAGTGTCAGACAGTATCAGGATCTGACAGTATCAGGATCAGACAGTATCAGGATCAGACAGTATCAGTAGAATACCCAAGTGCCAGAGGCATTGAGAATGTCAATTCATTTGCAGAAGGATGATGTGAAGAACCATTGCTTTAAGTGTCCACATTCCAGTGACCATTGTAAAGTTCACTAGCATATGATAGACTGGCATCTGTACAATTCAAGATTTCTGGTTGTGGGTTTTCAAGAGGTATTTCTACAGTGAGCCACATCCTGTCTTCCCATTGTAGAAGGAAGATTTTGATGTGGGTTAAGATTGTTATGTTTTGATCTAGATGAACCTTGACCCTGTTGCCATTGGCTAGAAAGGCCATTTGTAATGGGGATATAAAACAGCAGCCAAGTGATAACAAATTACAAGCCACATTGAATAGGGTGAGGAATTGAAGAAACTCTGTTACAGATATAAATATTTTATTTGAAAACCTCACTGATCCATGAACAATATTTTCAATGCATTCGTGGGGGAGATTCACATGACTGAGGTTTGCATAAATTTCACACTTTGATGGATGGGAGGGACTAAGGTCCAACTACCTGACATTTCTTATCCACCCTACAATGCAAATGATGACAAAAAGGCAGTTCATATTTTGGACCAAAACCAAATTTACCATGTTTTTGAAACTTATTGTTAAGGTAGTATACCATCACTTTGGATGATGCCATCTTGAACTTAGACATTACACAGTCTCAATTATTCATAAAGACCCTGAGGGTTTAGGCTAAGGCCAAAAGGAAGAACATAGGTTTTATATTCTTTGCCCCAGTAAATAACACAAATATACTTGAATGACATCACTTGGTTTGGAATCTAAAAAATCTGCATCAGACAGTTCTAGGCTGATTGTTTAGTAATTGCATTGCACTGAGAGATAGACTTTGCCATCTCAATCCTGTAGTTAAGAGATGTTCACAGGTCTCAATTTGCCAATGGACCAGAAATAGTATGGAGTAGAAGCCTTGGGTGTATGATATTCATATGATCTCCACCCCCCATTATAATTAAAAGACATATATTCTTCTCTAGTATGTTGTCTTTGTTTGGATCATGCAGAGTTTCACTGTGATGAAGGTGAACTTGAAAGTGGTTGGGGCCTGATAAATACAATTCTGATGTCCTTGGACACAACTTGAATTGAAAAATCATTTTGCACAAAGAAACTGATTCAAGACTGACCAAAATGAAGTCTTGCTCTCATAGGTGTGTCAATAATGGGCAGGGGAAACTGTAAGCCACTTGCGGGTGGTGGAACTCTTGGTTACAAATAGAGGTGTATGCCACCTATAATTTGCCAGGCCATGGCTATTCTGTCATCTTTGGGATTTATTTCTATTGTATCCTGACAACTGTCCCTTCCCTGCAATGATCCCTGTGCAGGACATTCATATATCAAGGATTTTGTTGATCAATGTTGGAATATCTCTTATGCCACCTGTTTCATGACCTCCTCAATTCATCCTCTGAACAGTATAGGACAGATAAATGCAGGGTGCACAAGGCCACTGCATGGTGTGGTTTTAGTGAAGAGAAGTGTAGGAGTACATTTCCTGTCTCCATGGCAACGACAAATCTGCCACCTGTCATTGTGAGTCAAATAATAGACCTTCACATCTAGCAAGAATGTTGTCATGCACAGATGGAGTACATGATATTGTATATTGTTGCTCAAAAGCTAAAGGTTTTCCTAATAGGATTCCAGGAAATTCTTCCTGTTCTATTGTAAACAGTCTGAATGACAAAGAATTATGAATTATAGAGAACATAAGCAATTCCAACCTCTGGTTGCCATTATCTTGCATTATAGCTGCATCAACTGCATGACCTAATGCTGTCTTTTGTATTTTCATGGATGTCATTGAAGAAGGTCGTCATGGATGGCATTCAAGGGAGTCTTCATGGATGGCATTCAAGGGAATCTTCATGGATGGCATTCAAGCGGATCTTCATGGATGGCATTCAATGGAGTTTCAATGAATGGTATTCAAGGGAGTCTTCATGGATGGCATTCAAGGGAGTCTTCATGGATGGCATTCAAGGGAGACTTCATGGATGGCATTCAAGGGAATCTTCATGAATGGCATTCAAGGGAGTTTTCATGAATGGCATTCAAGGGAGTCTTCATGGATGGCATTCAAGGGAGTCTTCATGGATGGCATTCAAGGGAATCTTCATGGATGGCATTCAAGGGGATTTTCATTGATGGCATTAAAGGTGATCTTCATGGATGGCATTCATGGTGACATCTCAACATCTGCAATGGGACTTGTGAGTGATTCTGATGTGAGGCCTGAACTCAACTCTTGATGCTGAGAAGCAGTTCTTGAGTTGCTGCTTAGGAACATTAAACCATGTAATCTCTGTTTACATAACACACTTTATATGGACCTTAGATGAAGAGCATGTGGTACAGAACTGCATGGTGTGGTTTTAGAGGAGAGAGAGAAGAAGAGTGCAGAATACATTTTCTGTCTCCATGGCAACAACAAATCTGCCACCTGTCATTTGTGAGTCAAATAATACACCTTCACATCTGGCAATATTTAAAAATTTGATGACCTGCATTTATTGCACCATGCTGTCATCTCTGTAATGAACAAAAGGATAACCAACCAAGTGCATGCAACAATTAAATATATAATTGCAATAAATGCCAACATTGCTATATTATAAAGTAAATGGCCAAAAATGCACCTTGAAAGTAACAAATAGTATGAAATTTTCAAACATACCAATAATTTTTTTTAGACTTTGCAGAAATGATGAATGCACTTTAAAATACATTTTCACTTACTATACCAATAAAAGTAAACATAATTATTAAATTTAAATGACAGAAGTTATAGAATTTAACCTTAGTATCTGATAAACATCTTTATATCGAAACAACAAAAGTGAAAAGTGGTTAAAGCCATGTATAACATTAGCCACCTAGTTGGAAGACAGGGGATCTGACCGCTTCCCTTTGTCTACATTTTATATAGACAGAATGATGTTCTTCCATCTTTCTGTTAGGACTGGATTTCAAATTAAGAGAGAAAGTTACCTTAATGTAATATGATCAGATAACATATTTGATGGAGAAATATTATCTCTGAAAGATTCAATTAAACAGCAGAGGAGAAAGGAATGGATGGTCACTAAATGTTAAAACCTAGAGGTTTTGTACTTTATCACCATGATTGAAAAGTATTCATAATTATTATAAATAACATTAATGCAAGTTTTAGCACATTCATTCCATTACATGCCTTTTATTTTCAAATGAAGACATTAAATATTTAAAAACAGTTGAGCCTTTCATACCTTATATGTAATCAGTATAATTGCTCAAATCTGTGTATCCCCCTCAGAAAGGCACCCCTCTTATCAGATGATATTTATTTATCTATTCTTTTGGTAAATAAGTTTTTTTTTTAAAAGTTGAATTTATAAAGTTAGATATTTTATTATTTTATTATTTCTGTATTCTCCCATTCAAATCCAAGTAGTTTTTCAACAAATCGAGGACTTTTCATGGATAAAATAATCTCAAAATGAAAGGAATTTTTACCAAATCTACTAATACACGGTTGTTTAAACATTGTATGAATATGAAATCTAATTACCTTGTGACTGAATAGCACATCTATACAAGGTGTCACATGACAAGAATTTACATACTCTTACATCATGATACACCTGCTGTGACATCATGCTACAAAGCAACAAAGTCATTGGTTCTTGCATATTTCTGTGCTTGACAACATCCAATAAGTGGAGAATTTAATGGATCATCTCAATAAATATATCGGCATAGAAATGATGAATATATAATAATAATTTCTATTACTATCTGATTCCAAATCTGACATAATCATATTTTTGGCATAGTTCCTAATGGAACATCATCTTAATTAATACATACGTGCATATTGACAGCAAATCTGTGATATTATTTTGCGGTAGTTCCTTTGCTGTACACTCTTTCACAACTGTTAGTACTGTAACATTACATTCTTGTTCAGGTTCCTTTTCAACTATTTCTTTCTGTTCATCCTTGGTGGAATTTACATTAAGGCACATGATTTCCTCAGTAAGATCTGGACACCTGTCTCTAATGAGAGTCCTAATGTACACAAACTCATTCTTGATAATGGTGATGTCTGTACAGTTCATCAGTGTCTGTTTCATACAAGCTATGGTCCTTGATAATTTACTGAAACAAATTGTTGTTGTTGAAATATTTTTCAAATTGTAAGATATTAGCACTGAATTGGATGTGCAGTATGCAAATTATCCAATAGCTATATTTAAGGTTGTGATAATTAGGTGATGATTTTCTATTTAAATAATTGGAATAATAGCAGTAATGCCCAAATAACAAAGGTATACTGTGAAGTTTGAATGGTACTGTATCATATATGATCCAAAGTTTTTTTTGTTATAAAAGTATGAATTTCATGCATGAATAAATTGCAAATTAGAAGAAGGTAATACAGTTTTTGTTTAAAAAGTACAAATTAAAACTCATGTGAAGTCTAATAGGTTTAAACTTCAAATAAACAGTCAGAAAATTAAAATCTGCAGGCTTCACTTTTGGTTCCAATTTTCTTCCCAGCTTCTTCCTTCACCAAATATATTGTAATGAAAATTTACATTAAACCCCACAAAATAAAAAATAAAAAAACATATACCTTTTGGGCTCAACAACTCATTGAGGACATGGTAAATGTTGATTCCAGAAAGAAAATACATGACCCCTTACAATACTTCTATAAAATGAGTATGAAATAGGAGACCCAGTTTATCACATGATGAAAATGAGCATGACATGGGAGACCCAATTTATCACTTGATGTAAATGGGTTATGAAATAGGAGACCCAGTTTATCACATGATGAAAATGAGCATGACATGGGAGACCCAATGTATCACATAATGAAAGTAGTATTAACTTTATTGATTGTAAAAACAAAAATATATCATACAGCCTATGAGGTCAATATGGATGCCTACAACAATATCTGTTTGCAAAGTTTGATCTTGACATAATGTAATATGATGTAATGATGTAATATTTCATATGGCTGATATAAAGAACATGCAACAGTTTTGTTAATCATCCTAGTATCTTCTTCTGAAGGACATAAAAGACTTACGGACATAATAGGTCTTCCCCTGCATGACAGGAAAGATATGGTGCAAAGTCAGCTATGCAAGCTTGAGCTTTAACCAAGCTGCAAGATTTATTGGAGCTGTCTTCTATAAGATGAGTTCCAAGACATGTATCTTTTGTCTGTGACACAATCCACTTGAGCATCTGGGTTAGTAGTCTCCCTTGGAAAGCAGAACAGTTGACAGTAGTAGAGACAATCATTGTTTCCAACTTTGACAGAGAACTGAAATAAAAGCAGATGTAAAAATTCAATTCATGTAAAGGTATCAATTCAGTTTTGCAGATATTTATTTTTAAAAATACTTTTTTAAATGTAAATTAATGAAATAGTATTTATTAAATTTTTGTAAATTTGTTATACTAATGTTTTAACTACATTACATACCTACTTATTGAACAATAATGCTGACACTTCATATTTTACATTAAGCAGTAAGAAAAGTACAACTTCAGTTTACATGTCTTTTAGATACACAATAAAATGTACAAAATGTATACACTTTGGATGATGGTCATTCTTAACTGTCCTTAGGACTCTTTTATGACCTCGCTATACACAAATGATGTCACAAAAATTTATTAATGTTTCATCACTAAAAGCACTAGCATGAGGATATGGAAATGGAATGACTTCTGCATACTATTATTTAAAAATTCTGGCAATCATATAAAATAATGAAGTGCAGATTTTTCATTGACAGTTAAAATATCATGAAATGTGGTTTTCAACATTTGAATTTCATTTTGTGGAGCTATTCTTCATACGTAAGGGTTCCTTTCACAGGATTTGGTCACCCATTCTAATTTATGTCAAATTTCACTATTTATGCATGATCAACACATTCTTTGAACCAAATCCATAAACTGTTGTTCCCTACCTTGCTTTTATTTTGTGCCAGTTAAACTTTCAAGGTCTTCATATGCCGTTTTATGTCAATAAATGTCATAATGTGAGTCAGCCAATGATATAATGTGATCCAACAACAACAATCAATCAAATGACAAAGTGTGATCCAAAACAACATTCAGCCAAATGATGTAATGTGATCCACGATACCAATCAGCCAAATGATTTAATTTGATCCACAACACCAATCAGCCAAATGATGTAATGTGATCCACAATACCAATCAGCCAATGATATAATGTGATCCACAATACCAATCAGCCAAATGACAATGTGATCCACAATACCAATCAGCCAAAAGGGGCCCTGAGTGGTCTCAATCGTTGACCGTTATGGATCACTGCCATCTCACCTCTTCGTGAGTTTGAGTCCAGTTGTGGGTACATGAGAAAGCCTGCCAGTAACTTCTGGTGGGTCGGTGGTTCCTCCCGGGGTTTTCCAGGGTTTTTCCTCCACCATTAATACTGGCCACCATGTATAACCTATTTTGTGCTGAAAAATGGTGTTAAACCCTACAACAACAACCAATCAGCCAAATAACATAATATGATCCATAACACCAATTAGCCAAATGACATAATGTGATCCACAATACCAATCAGCCAATGATATAATGTGATCCACAATGCAAATCAGCCAATGATATGTGATCCAAAATACCAATCAGCCAAATGATGTAATGTGATCCACAATACCAATCAGCCAAATGACATATGATCCACAATACCAAACAGCCAAATGATGTAATGTGATCCACAATGCAAATCAGCCAAATGATGTAATGTGATCCACAATACCAATCAGCCAAATTATGCAATGTGATCCACAATACCAATCAGCCAAATGTTCCATAGCATATATGAGCAGCTGATGGTCTGGGCTTCTTGCATTCTCTTAGTCACTTGGTGCTGATGAATGACTTCCTGTGAAGGCATATTAATCACAAAATATAAAAAATGTACTACCTTTTTTCTAATGAACTAGTATATTGCCACAAAACTATGATTACATTGGATGTGTTGGATAGTTGTTGCTGCAAAAGTGAATAACAGCAGAAAGAGCAATATTGCTGTAGAAAAAAGGCAGATCAAATAATGAGAAGAAGGAACAAATAGGCTTGGAGAGAATTAAATTGAGAAAGGACTGATAGAAGACACATATATAAAAAATGAAAGAAGCATTAGAACATACATATTTACTCCCCAGGGAATGATGAAACAAACAGAGCCTACACCAGAATCTAGAAATCTGTTTTTGATGCAATGGCATTTGTTTCAAATCTGTATTGTTCAAAACTTAAAAGTCAATTTTGTGGGCAATTGTTTGGGTATTTACTTTTATGGATATTTTCTTCACTTAACTTAAAGAAGTTTATTTTATTAATTTAGTTATTTTTGGGCTGAATATTGCCAAGTTTATTTTAAAAACAGACCATTCAATATAAATGCAGACCCATTCCTTTTATAAGGCAAGACCATGTACAAAAATGCTTTTTCTTCACTTTTTCCAATGTACAAGTTATTAATTTTAAAGCTGGCAATAAAGGTTTATAAAATAAGTTTTTTTTATATAAAAAGATACCAGAGATGCTATATTTTTATATTTTTCTAGTCAATGTATACAAATATTTAATATGTTTTTCCCTCATATTCCAGTTTTCCTACAGTATATTAAGGGTAGACTTTTTAATGGCTATGTGTCTATGTAACTTCATGCTTCTTAAACATTTGAGAAAAATAAATATATGTATAATCAACTTGATATGTTCACTGCTCAATGTGTTAAAATATTTCTTTAGAAACATAAAAAAACAGCACATTATTTTAAATTATGACTATGATCAAAGGTTCAGAAAGTGAATGCATGTCTTGATATATAAATTTCAAAGTTAAATATGTTTTCTGTTGTTGTCAGAAGAATGAGTAGATTGTGTTGTGATGAAAGACTCTCTTTCCCCCTCACTAGGATTGTATGGGCTGGTTGGAAAATTGAGCAAAACTATTCTTTCTCTCTCTTTAATTCTCACATTTCCCTTTTTTCTTCAGGCAACAATGGGGCTCCGAGTGGCCGAGTGGTCATTGTCCGTTACAGATCACTGCCATCTCACCTCTTGGGCAAATTGGGCAAATGTGGATATGTGAGAAAGCTTGCCAGTAGCTTCTCATGGGTTGGTGGTTCTTTCCGGTACTTTCCTGGTTTCTTCCTCCACCATTAATACTGGCCGCCATGAATAGCCTATCTTGTGCTGAAAAATGGTGTTAAGCCCAACAACAACAACAACTTCAGGCAACAAAGTATACCTCAGAGCCATCAGTCTTCAAACCCTGAAAATTAATTGTTGGGCTCTTTCAAGCCTATGAAAATTCTGAATCTTTTAGGTCCATGTATATTCCAATAGAGACAAGCTGATGGGTTACGCAAATTAACATACCCATACCTTTCCCACATTGCACTCCTAATCCATCATGGGGGACAAGCCTACATTAAAAGAGCCACAACTCTTCAGCTCATTGTGCTAGTAAAATGACTGTTCTACATTCATATTTCTGATGAAGACCATAATATTTATTAAGTTATATAAGGGCCCCAGGTGACTAATTGTCTAAACTGCTTGTCTTTATTTTGCATTGTCATCTCACCTCTATCCACATGGGTTTAAGTCCCAGGGTTGGTCAATATAGGTATTTGAGAAAGCTGCCAGTAACTTACCATGGGTCAGTGTTTCTTACCAGTGTTTTCCCAGGTTCATCCTTCACCAATTAAACGTGCTGCTTTATTGCCAATCTTGCATTGAGAAATGGTGTTCAACCCAAAACGATAACAACATTTACTAAGGTTTACAGCAATGTACTCAAAACAGTAAGAGTAGTTGCATTCACGAAATTCCGTCAAATACTGCATCCAGGTACAGGTCAAAAAGAGAAATATCTTACAAAAGCCATGAGAACACAAAGATTCTCAATAATCTTTAGGTGATGGCCATAATATGTACCAAATTTTATTGTATTCCATACAAAGCTGCTGGACAAGATGGGCAATAGCTTGAACAGATGTGACACGCATGCTTTGAAATGATAACCATATTATGTACAAAGTTCCACTGAAATCTCAGTGATCAGTTGTGCTGTGTTCAGCAACAAGCTACTACATATATTAACTTGTGCCAAAAATTTGAGAACACAGAGATTTGTCAATATGCGTATCTGTTGGTAATATGTGTATGTGTGTGATTTGGATTTTGAATGTAGCTTTAACAATTTTGAAAATTGTCATAATGCTATTATGTCTGCATTGTGGCAATTTATACTGATGTCTAACACTGGATTATCATACAGCAGACATCTAGCATTATGTCATACCCAGTCACATTTTCCTGATACCAGGCCAAACAGTCCTAAAACTTACCTTTTAATGCTGAGTGCCAATTGAGGCAGCTGCAAGTACCATTTTTTTATGTCTTTGGTATAACTTGGATAGGGTACGAACCCATGACCTCCTGCATTCAAACCAGATGCTCTAACCACTTAGGCCACCAAAGCAGTTATCATCTGGTGATGAACATACAGAAATATAGGACTAGACTAGTAACCTATTATATTTAAAATATAATTAAAAATGCAATTTATATTTTGTTCTAATGTCAATCCTCTCACCACAGAAAGTTAAATTTTTGAGCAATAAGAGTTCAACATTAGATTCTTCAAGAATTAATGCACGTACCTACAGAAGTATGGAGAGTCTTTCAGTGGACTAAACCTGTTTCTCATGGTCTTCACAACAGACATACTGAGATTATACGCTAAGAGGGAGTAGTCACATTTACTTGGAATTACCTCTGAAATATTAGTTTCAAAAGATTAAATAAATGAAATGTATGATAAAAGGTAACAGGTATATATATATATATATATATATATATATATATATATATATATATATATATATAATATAGGTATATAATATAGGTGCACATATAATACATAATAGTAAGTACTTTTAATTATATGATTATTGTTGATTTTTGACATCAAAACTTAACTGCCACCTCACAAAAATCTAATGATGTATAAAAACTGGCAATCGCACTGGCACTGTAAACTGGGAATTGCAAAAACAAAATCATAACAAATTCAGCAATCAACCAGATGGCATGAAAATGTAATTAAAACATTTACATATAAAGGATTTATCAATTGAACAATCAAGCTTACAATCCTGCCATGTGGAATATACCACCAAGTCAGCTATTCTGCACGTCTGGTAATTCCTGTAAACATTGGATCATGTGTTGGTTTTGGTAAAAAATAAAATTTGAATCAAGTAAAAAAAAGATCATCTTTTAATTAAGGAAAGTGATATTCATAAAGTATACAAAAATGTCCCACATTTCTACCCTAAATGCATATGAAAATGTGATTTCTAAAATATCAAAATGAAAACCTACTCCATAACCTTGTTCAACTTTTAACCCCCCGAATCCTATTTACTATATATCACAAAATAAATACATTATAAATACATACATTATATATACCTTAAAATGAAATTGCATCTTAATCAAAGTCTCCAAATTTGCAAGCAGTTGTCCCAAACATACAACAGTCTGCTATCCAATTATCAACTTGCCGCTAGAATGGGATTTTCAAGAAATTTCTGTATATAGTCTGTTTCTAAGTTCTTTGTTTTCCCATAAACTTATTATATCATTGTAATCTTATTAATCCTATTCATTGTTGTATCTCTTCTACATAATAGCTTTTTAAAAATAAAATGTTGAACTTTACTCATTTTTTGATCAAGATCAGTTTAGTTTAATTAATATCTCTTGCCAATTATTGGCAATGTTACATTGAAGCTTGTAAAACCAGCTACAAACCTGACTTAATTATTTGACTGAAATGGTGATAGAAATAGCCTGATGGATAATTACATCTTTTCAATACTAAGTGCAGAATAGGCCAACTTATCGCAAGTCACAAAAAAACAGGGGTGGTATCTGGTGTGTCTAAAATTAATATTATTTTGAACAGAATATTCTGGTGACAATTGCCTCTTTTCAAAAGCATTTTGCTTCAACACTAGTGATGAAAACCTTAAGGACACAGAAATGCCTGACAGCATTGTATATATAACACTGTAATTAAGTACAAGAAGATAAAACATTAAATACAAAGATGTTCCAATTCTGCGAAATATATAAGAAATCAAAAGTGGGATATTTAAACTACCTAAGAACATAATACCCTTCTACCACATATTCTGTCAATTTCTCTTCTTGTTGTCATGTGTAAGCAATTAAAATGAAGAAACGTGTAGGTATATTATACAAGCAGTAAGTGAAATATTTGTGTGGTATTAAGTCACAATTATTATAATCTATTTTGCTATTTATAAATCCTTACACAACTTTAGTTATGAATTATTTATTATTATTATTTGCTGTGGGGTATATCTACTCTCATGAAAATTAGTATCAAGTTAGTATGGAGAGTGGTGTGTACAAATTTTTTCAACTGTCCTAAGAATTATATTATAGTTAAGACAGTATGGATAGAAGTGTATTTAAATTACTTCTACAGTTATGAGAATTACGTTAAGTCAGCAAACTTCTGTATTTGCAGTGGGGCATAAAAGTTATTTCTGCTATCACAAGAATTATAATTATGTCAGTATGGTCAGTATGGCATACAAAGTTATTTTTACTGTCATGAGAATTATAATTAGGTCAGTATGGACAGTATGGCATACAAAGTTATTTTTACTGTCATGAGAATTATAATTAAGTCAGTATGGACAGTATGGCATACAAAGTTATTTTTACTGTCATGAGAATTATAATTAAGTCAGTATGGACAGTATGGCATACAAAGTTTTTTTTACTGTCATGAGAATTATAATTAAGTCAGTATGGACAGTATGGCATACAAAGTTTTTTTTACTGTCATGAGAATTATAATTAAGTCAGTATGGACAGTATGGCATACAAAGTTTTTTTTACTGTCATGAGAATTATAATTAAGTCAGTATGGTCAGTATGGCATACAAAGTTATTTTTACTGTCATGAGAATTATAGTTTAGTCAGCACTGATAGTGGGGCTGCCATGAGAATTTTAATTTAGTCAAGATTGACAGCCATTAAATCAGTACTGACAGTCATTAAGTCTGCATACCTCTGCATATTCTGATGAACAGCTTGTCTAATATTTCAGCCAACTTGTCAAATTCATCAACAAAGAATCTATTGTTTACAGACGGTTTATCAGCAATTCCATCAAGCTCTTCTTCATCGGCATCTTTGATGCCAACAGCAAAAATGTGTATTCCCAATGCTCTTGCATTATTTGCTTCTTTAATGGTGTTTTCTTCATTAACATTTGATTTACCATCTGTCAAAATCACAAGTACATTTCTAACATCATCTCTGTCACCATTTCCTCTCAGGAAGAATGTATCTGTAGCTCTTTGAATAGCTCCAGCTGTGTTTGTACTTCCTTTGGTATATTCAATGTTTCGAATAGCCTGAATTATATCACTTTTGTCTGAGTAAGTTTTCAAGTAGAAGATATCTTTCACACTGGAACTGTATGTAAGCACACCTATTCGAACGGCCCCTGAACTTATGTTCGAATATTCAGCAATACGTTCTGCAAAGACTTTCATCTTATCAAAATTTGGCTGTGTCACACTGGAAGAGGCATCCAAAATAATTACAAGGTCAACTTTTGCCTCTTCGCACTCTGTGAAAATACAGAAGACATAAAACTATAATGTACAATAGAAAACCATAATTATGTATAGCTGAATTCTGTTAAGCACGGCAAATACATCATACACAGTAGAATGCCATTATATAGACTACAGTATATACTGGTACATTACAATACCATTTTATAGACAATATCATTATAAAGAATGCAGTATATACTAGTACATTACATGATCACTATACAGAATACAGTATATACTGGTACATTACAATACCATTATAATTACAATACCATTATATATAATTTAACAACATTAGATACAGCAGAAAATATCACAGATATGGTAGTATACCATTTGATACAGTAGCATACCATCTGATACAGTACAATTTCATTATATACAGTGGTATACCATCAAATACAGTGGTACACCACTGATATAGTAGTATACCATTATACAGTACATAGTAAAATAGCATTTGATACAATAAAATACCATTATATACAGCAGTATACCATAATTGATACAATAAAATACAAATATATAAACCAATATATACTATTTAATACAATAAAATACTATTCGATTCTGTAGTATACCATTTAATCAAATAAAATACCATTCTATACTGTAGTATACCGTCTGATGCAGTAAAATACCATTATATTGAATGTGATTGCATAAAAGGTCATTGTGACCTGAATACTAAACACTTAAATACTTGTGGCATCATTTGAATTATTTCTGTATTCGTTATGTATTAGCATTCTTTTGCCTGCAATCTCAAAAAACTCCAACAACAATAAATAAAGATGAAAAGTCTTTCGGAACAATGTGTCATACTGTACATAAAATGAATCCAAGTCTCAGACTAAATGACAAAAAGAACTGTATTCATTAAAACAAAGTTAGATATATAATAAAACTATGTACTAAGAATTGGTTTTACAGTTCAAACAGCCAATTTTATTATGATCTTTCTTTTACCTATGTGCTATAAACACAGTACATACTAAACCAGTCATTCAAGCAATTAAATTGGTTTTGACATGTTGGCTTCATGGGAAAACACTACAAAATCAAAACTTGTATTCAAAAATAATTAAACATTTCAACATTTTAATCAATTAGAGCCTATACAAATCAAGACTCAATCATTTACACATTGTCAAAATTTCAAACTGATCAAACTGGAGACTTGGTTTTTTATTTCAACATGGTGACTTGTAGATATTACTTGTATTATTGAATATAGCATTAAATATGGTAACAAAACTAATTTTAAATAACCTTTTCTAAACACAAAGAAAAAATATTTCTTATATAAGCATGATTATTAAAAGATTCATCAGAAAAAAATAACATCTTCAAAATTTGTACTCTGTTTAAAACTGTATTCAGAAATCAAGCACTAATGTTTTTCCTAATCAAACTGACCTCAACAGGTTTTAGTCACTTGCACTAAAGGAGACAAAACTTGTAATTTTACTAAACTTTTACTCACCCCACATTTCTCCATAATATATGATACTTTTATAATTGCACTTATCTGATCTATGAAAATCTTGAAAAACCAAATGTTTTTAGTAAAATATGTTTTTTCTTTAAATGAATTACCCAATCATCATATCTTAGGAGGACTACTTCTACCTTGCAAATAAAGCCCTCCCAGATACTAATTTTAGTTTTGAAGGGAGCTAAAAGATGTATCCTAACCTATGTTGCAGTCATGCAGTTATCTCTCCTTATGGCATAAGCATTGTAGGCAAAGTCTAGGAATCTCTCAGTTCCTACTGGAGCAGAAGGCACACTCTCCAGAGATATAACTGGGGGAGATGTGTTTGTATTATGACTAGGTAAGTATTCTTTAATTTAGTTTCTTCTTTAAATATGTTACCTAATCATAATATCTTTACAAGAATAGGTAAGAGATAGAGAGAGGTGCATCCCCTTACCTTGGAGGTGGCATCTCCAGTCCACTAAGGTATGTAAGACAACCTCTAGGTAATCCAACTGGAGGGGGACTCCATCTATGTGGCTTTTAATAGCGATAAACCCTTCTCCCCAATCCAGCCGAAGACATAAAGCCATGCCTTAAGAAGCTTTCAACTGATTTGGAAAGGTGACTGATTGAGCCGAGGATATGAATCCTACCATTGGGGGATGACAGATCTAGGAGATAAAAGAGGATGTGGACTACAATCTCAATCCCACAGCCTGAACGATGTTGATTATGCAAACAGTTCAGGATGGATGCTAGGCTGTTTGCAAATGTTCTACCCTAGTGAGCCAAAATGTACAATAAGTTCATGTCAACTAAGGATTCTCTATATGCTGAGCAAATAACCTCCTTAATCCATGAATAGACAGTCTGTGTTGATATATCCTCCTCTCCTATCTTGATGGGTAAAAAGAGGCATGATCTCCCTCAGTGCAATGGCTTTTTTTAATTAAGGTAGCACTTCAAAGCTCAAAAGGGTTCTTTTAGGTGTCCTTCAGATGAGACTGGTTTCATGATAAAAATCTGGTTACCTGTGGAGGGAAGCCAGTTCCTGGAGATGAAAGAAGATGTTATCATGAATAAGAATGACATGGCTTATCAGAACTGCATGTAATACGAATCTGCTGATAGAGCATGTATTTTGCTAATTCTGCCTGCAGTTGCTAAAAGTGCCATGAGGAAAAAGGTCTAGTAGGAATGATGCAACAGAGATACCATTGAAATTGGTTCAAAAAATAATTTTTTTTAGACAGATTATACCCCAAGATTGGTTCCATTTAGGCATAGGATTAAGTTGGCAACTAGGGGTCCTTGTTTCATCTGATATTCTGTTTTCCATGATGATGAAATGTGTCAGTGATCTTGGAGCAGTAACTTTCTATTATACTCAGAGCTAACTTTCTCTCTTCACAGAACCAGAGCAGGAAATTAGCTGTTTGCAGTATAGATGCCTAAAAAGGCAGGATGTTCATTTGTGGACCACTGAGGGAACAGGTGCCGTTTGCCTTCTGTACTTGCTTTGGTACAGACTGCAATCTTAGCAGGTTGTACTTGCAGACTTACACTTGCCATTAGTCAAGCTGGATGCCCCAATTCCACATATGGTGACTCAAATATGGGCAGATATGAGGAGGATGTTCAGTGGGCAAATATTTGACCTCCATTGGGACAGAAGACTCATTTGCATTGGCACATAAAAAGGTGACCTAGGACAATGATGTGTGCTACCATATTGAGCAAGTCTAGCAAATGATGGAGGATGCTAAAGCTCTATTGCAGGTTAATGATGGAGTAGAAAGAAGGCCAGAACTCAGGGGCTCAAAGGCGGAAAATGTCCTCAATGGAGGTTCAGAAGGTTAAATATTCCCATGACATGAGATTGTCTTGAAGAGATGACATTGCTTGAGAACAAACAACATCTTCTGGTTGCAAGAGATGAGGCAAGGGTCCATGTAATGGTGAAGACTGATGAGGTCTGCTGCTCACTAAACTTGTAGAATGCCCTGATTTAAAAACTGTGGCTTCAAGCAATTGCTGACTAAAGAGCCTTCTCTCATGGCAGAGAGTAGAAAAATAGTGAAGCAATATCTGTTGAAGCATGAAGGAAGTATTATTGGCATTTCAAATGAGTGTCTCAATATGGTATGTGTGTTAGACTGGTCTCTGCATATCTGTAAAAGTTGTGTTTAGTGACCAGGCCAGTATCATTGATGTTTCAGACCTTTGTCATCCAGTACATGGACTAGGCAAGTTGCAATGGAAACAGACCATTCATGTGGGAAGGATATGATCAGGATCATCAGTTTCAGATGGGTTATGGGATGTTTAATCCATGTAACCTGTCCGTATGTCTGCCAGCTGAGTGAGACTGTACTTAGCTGTTTGTTTAGCTCTGTCCCTTGCTGTTCCAAACTAGGAATCAAGTCAAACCCCAAAATGGCAAGGTAGAGAGAATTGCCAATAATGATGAATACTGTGATGGTGAGCTGTTTCAGAGTGTGTCAATGTGTGGCACTTCATGGCTAATGGGTTGGAGTTCAATTTATCTCCATGTCTACCAGAAATTCTCACACCAAGGAAAGGACAGCATACAGACTGGTGATGTCTTTGTACTGAGTTATGTGTTTTTGTACTTCATTCACAGTTCTTATCTGTAAAGCAAATAGAGCAAAACATGACTGTATCCCTGCAGCTATCTATTAAATGCAATGTCTGTACAATCCTAAATCTTAAAAAGCTGACCCAGAAATTGATGACAGTCTAATAACGCAATGAAGAAAGAGTTCAGGTAAAATATAATGACAATAGCACATGTAAGGAGGAAAAGTTTAAACATGTGGGCCCACACAGATTATAATTGAATACAATATGGGTAGAGCTATATCAAATGCCAGATTCTAACTTATGTAAGGCATTTTGTGACTTTGCTATCATTCCTTGTACCATAAGGGGAAATCACTCTGCCTGAATGACACAGACAACATTTAGCTCCCATTAGCCAAAAGTCCTATCTGGGAGGGCTAGAATTGAAAGGTAGTAGAAGTTCCTCCAAGGTAATATCATTGGGTAATGTATTTAAAGACATTTGCTCTTCTTCATCATCCACTCATAAATACAAGTGGAAGAGTCTAGCCCTGCCAGCATGTTATAGCCATATTAAAAAAATGAATAATATTGTAAAATTTTACAAATATCTATGCAAAGATCAAATAATTTACAGATCTTATGCATCCAAATTATTTTTTTGCACATAAAACTTTTAGAGAGACTCACCAAGTACAGTATTTTGTGATTTGTTTGTAGCACCTGAAAGAAAAGAAAATCAGCTTCTGTTAATTGCATTGCATCAAAATATTCCTTAATAGATTTTATTTTGTCATCCACAGTCAATGTAAATTAATGTTAATCAGTCATTTATTGTATCAGCTGGAAATATAACATTAAATATGAAATGCCTTTACCACAGAATTAGTTTATTCAGTTTTTATTAGTTTTTAAACACTCAATTAAGCAATGATATTTAAATGTTACGCTATTTGTTCATGCTTAGGACATGCATGCATGTGTGTGTCTGCATGTGTGTGGGTGTACATGTATTGATGTATACACAAATACAAACACACACACACACACATACCATGACAGGATTCACTAAATCATTCTCATGGCATTATCATTAATTACTAATATTTGAGCAGGACTAATTTGTCCTCACCCAGTTCTTTGAATACTTATTAAAAAAGAACTCATGGAGAAGCAAAACTCTTAAGTGTGAGATTGCAGAGTAAAAAAATTGAAGGAAATACCTTCAGAACAAAGTTCTTTCTGTTTTATTGCCAGTCCACTTATTAGGTCTGCTGTGTACAGCTTGGCTAGAGCTGGAAGCTTTAAATTCTTAACCTTATGCTCTACGTCTGACATAAGGTTACAGAAATCAGTAGTGAAGTCTACTGAAAACAGCATAGCTTCATACAGATTCTTGCCAAAACTGAGGATGTAGTCCGAAAATGTGAAATAAGTGTCATTTGTAACCAATATTTTTGACCTGCAATGAAGAAAAGGTTTAAATAATGGTTTGCAGCTGTCGTTATGATGTTGATGATAAATACTTATGAGAGCAACAATACTAAAGTTGAAAGGAATAAAATTCACAGTACATTCCAAACTCAATACAGGTAAGCAAAAGCAGGTAAGATGTTTCATCAAATGTTTGTTTTGTTAGAACAATGGAAAACAAAACCAAGAAAGAATCTTGATCTAGAAAGTTAACATTAACTGTAGCTCAACAAACATGCAATACTGGGATGATGTTTTCTCAGTCTTATAGCAGCTGGCTCTATTGTCTTTAGAGGCAGAAAGGTATATAAGAAATATGCATACTATGTAATTTTTGTCCCATGATTTCAATTTACATTTGATCCCAAACTTCTGATAAAAACATAATCTAATACTGATTTTTTGAGCATGGAATGCTGACAGAATACCACACTTAAAAAGAAATTAACCATATGAAAATAAGATAGGTGTTACATTTAGTATTTATGATTATATGACCACAATGCAGTGACCACCTGTCTTTCATGTCTTGAGTATAGGACTACCATTGTTGGGAGTCCTAGATCACAGGTCTTACATGTCATGAGTCTATGAACACCATGTAGGAAGTCCTATATCACAGTTCTTTTATGTCATGAGTCTATGAACACCATGTAGGAAGTCCTAGATCACCTGTCTTTCATGTCATGAGTCTATGAACACCATGTAGGAAGTCCTAGATCACCTGTCTTTCATGTCATGAGTCTATGAACACCACATAGAAAGTCCTAAATCACCTATCTTTCATGTCATGAGTATATGACTACCATTTTTGGGAGTCCTAGATCACAGTTCTTACATGCAATGAGTATATGAACACCATGTAGAAAGTCCTAGATCACCTGTCTTACATGTCATGAGTCTATGACCATCATGTAGAAAGTCCTAGATCACCTGTGTTTCATGCCATGAGTCTATGAACACCATGTAGAAAGTCCTAAATCACCTATCTTTCATGTCATGAGTATATGACTACCATTGTTGTGAGTCCTAGATCCCAGTTCTTACATGTCATGAGTATATATGAACACCATGTAGGAAGTCCTAGATTACTTATCTTACATGTCATGAGTCTATGAACACCATGTAGGGAGTCCTAGATCACCTGTCTTACATGTCATGAGTATTAGACCACCATATGGAGAGTCCAAGATCCCCTGTTTTACATGTCATAAATTTATTATCACATTGTAAGGAATCCTGGACAAACTGTCCTACATGTAAAGTGTAATATTTCTCTATTATCTTACAAGATCAAGGAAACATTGTAATCCATTTCACATTGATCAGTCAGCATGGACAAGTAGTAGTACATGGCAAATCCAACATCAAGTTGATGTACTGACAAACATCCCTGGACATGGCTGTTGATACACCGAATGACAACATTGACTGTGTCCATACTGCAACACAAAAATGCATCAAGATATTAAATTTATGGTTATACTAGACTTGTGTCAATTCCAAAACAGATACCCCAACAAAATGATGCAATAAAGGGCAAAGTTTTAAGTCAAAGAAGCTCATAACTCTGTTAAATTTTATCAAATAATGGTGATAACCCATCATGATGTTATTAATAATAACATATTTATTTAGGTAGGATTTGCAAATCACACATGCAGTAGTAGATATTACAAGGCATATTACATAACACTGACAATACCTACCTACCTATATACCTACATACATACCTACATACATACCTACATACCTACATACATACATACATACATACATACATACATACATACATACATACATACATACATACATACGTCCTACTACAAAAACAAAACTACAAGATCTACTTAGGATGACCCATAAATGTTCAAACAAACCAATTTTTGATGAGTCCTGATAATGTTCTGCTTTTAGTAAGGCCCCATATTGAATTTGGTGTCATTCCATTACATTCTACAAATTATGGCATGAAAATGATATTTATAGATTTAAAATAAATGTGACATACAGGCACTCTTTGCAGAAATAGCAGAGGTTTAAAAGCTTGGAATCTGTGTCTCACTAAATTAGAGTCTCCACTGAGATGTTGAGAAATGGTAATACCTACAGAGTATTTGACCCTTTCCATTTCATTCCAAGGTCTAAGAAATGGTTCATAAATTTTGCTGATTGAAATCTTAAATAACACTATGCTGTATTTAGGTTTGAAAATCAAAAACACTTTACAAACAATGAATGAACCAAACCAACATCCCTTACTAAAACACTTACAATTATGAATAGCCATACAATGGACTCTAATATAAAATTTGGTTCCTGAAAAAAGTTTTGTCATTAAATACTCTCATTTAATTACAGTGATTCTTATCTGGCAATTGAATGTTTCTATTACAACTTAAGACTCTATTATCACTTTTTCCTAAACTGGTAACTACATGTATCTAAATCTGCAATATTTATATATGTAAATGATCATTTAGTTTACTGCCTGTAAACATTCATAAAATTGGTGAACACATAAACAATGCTTGTAACTATAATGGCACCTGATGTACCAAACTTACACCAGCATGGATTGGTTAGTATTATTTTCTTAAAGTATGCATCAAAATTTTCACAGAAGTTGATGAATTTTGGTTATAGCCTGAATTATACATCATTGTTGGTATACTGATAATGGTGATAAACAAAAATGTTAAAACTATTTTTCTTTTAAAAACATTTTTGTTAACAGAACTTTTCATTAATAATATTTTATTATAAAGTGATACTGTCTATGTCTTGTAAGTCACTGCATAGTTTCTATACATTATAAATAGCATCCCATGCATCTGTTGTGGCAGTATGACTGGTTATAGAATCCCATGCATCTGTTGTGGCAGTATGACTGGTTATAGAATCCCATGTATCTGTTGTGGCAGTATGACTGGTTATAGAATCCCATGCATCTGTTGTTGCAGTATGACTGGTTATAGAATCCCATGTATTTGTTGTTGCAGTATGCCTGGTTATAGAATCCCATGCATCTGTTGTGGCAGTATGACTGGTTATAGAATCCCATGTATCTGTTGTTGCAGTATGCCTGGTTATAGAATCCCATGTATCTGTTGTGGCAGTATGACTGGTTATAGAATCCCATGTATCTGTTGTGGCAGTATGACTGGTTATAGAATCCCATGTATCTGTTGTGGCAGTATGACTGGTTATAGAATCCCATGCATCTGTTGTGGCAGTATGACTGGTTATAGAATCCCATGTATCTGTTGTGGCAGTATGATTGTTTATAGAATCCCATGTATCTGTTGTGGCAGTATGACTGGTTATAGAATCCCATATATCTGTTGTGGCAGTATGACTGGTTATAGAATCCCATGTATCTGTTGTGGCAGTATGACTGGTTATAGAATCCCATGTATCTGTTGTGGCAGTATGACTGGTTATAGAATCCCATGTATCTTTTGTGGCAGTATGACTGGTTATAGAATCCCATGCAACTGTCCTGGCAATATGCCTGGTCATAGCATTCCATGCATCTTTTTTGGTAGTATGTCTGGTTATAGTATCCCATGCATTTGTCCTGGCAGTTTGTCTGGTTATAGCATCCCATGCATCTGTTGTTGCAGTATGCCTGGTTATAGAATCCCATGTATCTGTTGTGGCAGTATGACTGGTTATAGAATCCCATGCATCTATTGTGGCAATATGGCTAGTTATAGAATCCCATACATCTATCCTGGTATTATGTCCTAGCATCTGTCCTAGCTACATGTCTGATTCCCTTAATAATTTTTGACTATGTACATATGCATAAGAGAAGGAAACAACAGAGCTGAGTACCATGAAAAATTCTGCACCATGTTATACCACAAAATTTCTGAATATACTGCAATATGCACCATGATATAACAGGATTATGTAAGAGACTAACAATTTAATGTTCTGGGCCATTCTGTCCTGACACTTTTGTAATAAGAAAATTCTGTCTGTTGATAAATGAAATTTGATAGTCTTATCTGATGATAAACTATATGTGTAGTGTGAGGTGTGAGAGATGAGAAAAATAGTGTACTATCCTTGTGTTTTCACAGGAATCTTTTTGGGGACAGAACTTCTGGTTTGAGTTAGTAGACCCGAGTCTCTAAGAGATGGAAGAGAGACTGATGGTGTAGTCAGAGTTGGCGAATTGGAGTCGATGTATAGAAGAGGTATAAAGATGGAGGAGGAGGAAAGTGTCTGGAGGAGGAAATAAAGGAGGAGTAGGAGAAGGAACCTGAAGAGATTCTGGGAGGACAAGGAGGAATAAGGAAATAGAGGAATATACAGATGAGTAAAACACAAGGACAGGTGGAAAGATCTCACACTATGAATCAAATGATGCAATAGGCTAGAAAAGGGTCAAGTGGAAGAGGCGTATTTTGGAAATTTGAATAATCGACTATTTATTTGTTTATTAAATTGTTATTATTACATTTTACCCTTTTTTGTATCTTTTATTATTTAACCGTTGGTGTTGCTGACTGAGGGATCAGAATTGTGCATCAAATGCTCACTAACTTACTTCCAAACTAAAATCAAACCTGGGTGGGTCTTCTGCAATAATTTAAATAAAATATTGGAAGCACCCCACACCTATTCCCTGCAACCAAAACCCTTACAGTGGGGGGAGTCACTGCACATGAACTGTCAGATGTATTCAATAAAGATATGTCAAAAGTTGTCAGATATATTTAACAAAGACATGTCATACTCTGTCAGATATATTCAACAAAGATATATCAAAAACTGTCACATAAATTCATTAAAGACATTCATAAACTTTCAGATAAATTCAATAGAGACATATCACAAACTTTCAGATAAATTCAATAAAGACATGTTAGAAGATTTCAGATAAATTCAAATTCAATAAAGACATCATAAACATTCAAATAAATTCAATAAAGGCATGTCATAAACTGAATACTGTCATAGCAAGAGACAAAGGACATATAGAAAATGAAACAGCTGCACATTATAATATATTTGAGAAATGTCTTTAATTATTCTTAGTTGCTTTGAGTTAGCATTTTCTTTACAAGAACTTCACAATATAAATTAAACACTACTCATTGATGGACTAAATTTTTCTAAGACTAATATCTGTCAGGGGTATTATGAAAATGAGCATTTCAGCACATAGGCAAATTGATGATCCAAAAGTTTTGATATAAATGTAAATTAGAGATACAAAAATGTAATTTACGTTTTTATGTGAAAAATAACATTAGTTTACCTGCATTGATTGGCATCACTTTTAACACCTTCTAGTTGGTTTATGCATTGGTCAATTGCCCCTGAGACGTTACATACTTTTCGTACTTCTGTTTCCTCACTTATGTATTCTACACTACAAATTCCATCAACTTGAATATTGGCCAGTGTAAAGGACTCCTTGAGGTTGGATACTGCTTGCCCAGAACAGAAGCCCATGCTCTTTACAGAGACCGCTCCTTCCACTGATGCATGGTACTGTCTGTAAAATTAAATGCATTCATTTCACTGGCATACCTATCAACATGAAAAAGAAGAACATGACCAGAGAACAAACCTTCTAGTCAGAAAGTGTTTTAATTGATTAGGAATTGAGCCAGGGATTGACAAATCAACTTGCCAGACTCTGGGGAAAAGCTCAAATTCAGCTTAGACTCAAATTGCAAGACATTAGTCCACAGGTAAGGCCACAAAACTGAGAGATGGATACAAGATACAATTTTTTTTATTGAATGTCAGTGTATAAGTATAGATAGTAGCTCTGTGTTAGCTAATTTAATGACAAGGGGTCATGTTAAGTTCCTGATTGTATATGTTCTTTAACATTTTAACCCAGTGATCTTGTTCCAATACATATATCAACAGAATTTGTTAGCACATTCTTGTGAATAGTGGCTACAATTTATTTCATCTAGTGAAGAGTTATTTCCATCTTGTAGCCAATTTCAAGGATTCCTATTTTCTCATTCAGAAGATGTAAAAATAAGAATATTAGCTAGTTAAAGTAAGTTTTGGCAAATATGGAAAAAATATTTATATTTTAACTTATCAGTTATATTGTAATCATCAGTTTTTGTCAACATTCAGGTTCTAAGTTAGTTTATTAAATATTTTCAATAGTAGTTTTGATCCATGTCAATGTGGTAATTACTAAAAGTACAACTTGTTAGATTTTTTTGACAATTGTGTGTTTGGAAATAAAAAGTACCTGTCTTGATTAACATCCTGGCAGATATCATTCAAAGCATGAATATGTTAGTAAAAATGGAGCATTTCCATGCCATGTTGTTTATATATTACAGAAGACTTGATACACAGTACTTGGTAACAAATAAGTGCACAAAATAAGTCTCCTCAAATAATTTTCAACAGTAGTAATTTCAAATACTTGGTATGTCATTGATTTGAAGGTGGCTATACAAATATTATAAAATAAATAGCTGAAATAAGTGTTCACAAATCCTTGAGTTGTAAGTATAAATAAAATTATCAACATATGGTTGTAAGATGCTGAAAGAGATACAAAGGAAACAAAAGTTTAAACAAATACAATGCAGTTTTGTCTTATTATTTTGCTCATCTTGGGATATCATGTTTTGGTCAAGCTCAAATTTTCCAAGGGCAAGTTCAATCTTCCAGTCAGCGTGCCCTTGGCAAGTGACTAATAAGATTTGTAAATCGCTTAGAAAGGAAAGAGCTAAAGAAAAGCTATTTACAAGTTTCATTTGAATTAGTAGAGGCTTGAAGTCTTCAGGAATACACTCTGTATAAGTAGGAGTGGAGAAGGTGAGAACAGGAGTTGGCTGGGTACTAGTAAAGGTGGTGATATTGTAGACATGGTATCAAAATTTTGTTTACCAGTAAAGCACTTTTAACAAGGAGTAGTCATTCATGATGTATCTTAAAGGCAATCAATTTTTACATTTCAACTTACTGAAATGGAATTTGTAGTAATGCAAAATTCATATTCAATTATTGATAAGAATGAATGCTTTATATCTGACATAAAGAAATATATTTTATTAATTCAACCTTTCTTGTATAGAATAAAAAATATAGTAAAATTTTTTAAAAATAAATGTGAATTCAATATTACTTTCTATATTTAATAAATTAATAATAATAATAATAAAAATGAGATCACTTACCCACAGAGAGATATTTGGGTAAAGAAACGACTATCCATGACATGGCCAAGAGAGACAACTGCTGATGTACCACACATAGGATCACCATATGCTGCTACACACTGACGTATTTCAAGAAGGCGTAGAATTTCAAGCCCAATATAGTGTAAATGGAGAGTTGTCTCACTCAAACAGCCAGCTGCCTTTTCCACGAGACATACAGCATGCATCTTAATTAGCCTACATAGAAAAAGCAAAACGAAAAATATTTCACTTTAAAAATTACATGAAAGTCTGTTACAAGTGTACTACAAATTTATAACATATATGAATACATTGTTTTCTAAAATGTGACAACTAAGTTGGAGGAGTTTCAGACTAATAATGTAATCCAAGGTTTGCACACCGACATGATAGCCCAAATCAGCTGTCTCAGTATTTCTTGGCATGATATAGCCAACATGTTCGAGGTGCTACTAAAAGCTAACAATAAAACATCTTCTATTATGAATAAAGGCAATCAAAGGTTTACAAAATAAGAGCACTGTTACTAGATTTTCAAACTGTGAAAATAAGGCAGCAGAAATATGTTTTGAATCATCATCCAATCTCTGAAAAACCAGTCCATATTTCCAAAAAGATGGGTTCTATAGGTGACTATGTGAAGTTCTCAGTTAAGAAATTCTAGACTATTTTGGCATTTTGTCAAATACATGGTTTAAAATGTAAATGGTTTGGTTTTCATTTGTGATTAACAAAACATTACATAGAAGGTGCATGTAGATGGTATAAGTTTGCAGAATAAAAACACTTAAAATTTATAATTTGAAATTAATGATATAGTGAAACCTGTCTTGAAAGACCACTGCTATCTATTGAGACCACCTGTCTTGAAGAACCATATTCTCAATGCACAAATTTATTGATTATATAGGATTGTGACATGTTATGAGAGACCATCTGCCTTGAGAGACCATAATTATTTGGCAGAATAGGTGATCTTTCAAGACAGGCTCTACTGTACTTGTTTCTTCATGCTTTTCTATAAAATTTTCTTCAAAGATTTTTAAACAAATTAAGAACTGATTTGAATTACAACCTTCTTATGGGACATGAATTTTTTGATTTACTGCTATAATATCTATGAAAAAATATTCCAGTGATAGAAGAAAATAAAGTAATTTTCTATAGGGCACACCTTGACATGTTTGAGACATAATACATATGGTCTTGAATTATAAACTCTAGAGCATGTGCTTGAGATTTGTGTCTACCAATCACAAAAGAACTTACTTTTAAAAGTTCATTTTGATTGGCTGTTAATGGAGAACTCAATCTCAGACTCAAGCTCTGAAATGTATGATCTTTAGAGCAAGTATTGATTCACAATCAGATGTAACTTACTGGACATCATATATTTCTGCTGACTTGAATGAACTGGTAATATTGAAAGCACAAGACACAGCTGTCTCAACATCACAAACTCCTGCAACTGAAAATGAAATTTAAAGTGCTCTAATTTGAATTTGCATGCTAAACTTTATCAAATATCTACCTGAAATCAAGGTAAACAGTGGTGATATGATATAGTAAGGCTCCTCTTCTACTAATCATGACAAGTAAAACATTAGTAAGTACAGGTGTTTGTTTATGTACATAAACATGAAAAATATTATTTTATTTTTTCTGAAATACAAGTAGCAATTCTGAAATAAAATGTTTTGTGCTCTGTACAAGACAATATATTATAAACTATAATAATTTATCATTATTGAATGTTAGTAAATCATTGAATTTACATATTAGTGAATTAGAATTTTGGTAAACTTATTAAGGCAAATTAAACAAATTACCAATGATATGTGTTTGCATATTGTCTTATGTCAAAAAAATGAAGTAGAGTATGGGATGGGATGTTTTGATAACCAAGGTGGTGAATTTGGGATATGAAATTTTTCATTTCCAACAATGATTTTATTTTTTTACTGTTTCAAAGTGAGAACAAATTTGTATGTGAAAAGGTGCCATTTAATTGGGTTTCTGAGTTTGGTATTTTGTGCCCAAAGACTATATTAAGCAAATGAACCATTCAGGTTTATAAAGAGATGGATCATCAACCTCAACTTTCTGAAGGGGAGGTTCTAAATTCAGCCAGACAAATTCTAAGTCCAAGCATCTGTTGTAAAATTTATAACCAGACCTGTATACAGCTATATCAAAGACCTGCATGAGTAAATAAAATTTTCTGATCTGACTCCAATCTGTCTTTGCCACAACTCATCCAAAATCTCAACTCTCAATCATTTTGACACTTATTAAAGATGTATCTAAAGTTATTATATCATTAAAAGTAAGGTCTACAACTTTTGTCTTCTTCACAACAATCATGAAGACAGAGTTATGGGTCATCATGAAATTGATGAAATGCATACAGTTTTAGATTTAACCAACCTGATCCTGCTTTTTATCTGACATGGCTTTTTATCTGTCTATTTCTGAAACCTCAGCAACAACCTGAAGTACTCTTGTAAATAGGGGTATTGGATCCACTACATTGTCAAAATGGTTTGTGAGTAGTTCTAGTTAAATTTATTGGTAAAAGGACACTGCTATGAAGTTCTCACAAATATCATAAGGAAAGTCTGGTAAAATTGATGGATTACTGATGGTCAGATCTGAAATATGTATGATCCTGTCACAGAATGGGTAGGTACATGACTTATTGTGGAAAAGGCAATAATTTGTGTCCGGAAATGAGACCCCTATTTTCTTTCTTATGACTTTTAAAAATATTTTGTGCTTGGAAACAAGTCTCCTATTTTCTTTCTTTCTCACTTATATCTTGCAGCTTTGAAGTGTATGATGTTGTTGTTGCTGCTGTTGTTGTAGGGTTTAATTCAGCACAAGACAGGCTTTACATGGCAGCCAGTATAAATGGTGGAAACAAATCCCTTGGAAAACCCTGGAAAGAACCACTGACCCATGAGAAACTACTGGTAAGTTTTCTCCCATACCCACATTGTCCGAACCTGAAACTTGAACCCTTGCAGTCAGGGTGAGATGGCAGTAATCCATAATGGTAAGTGCTTTAGACCACTCAAACACTCAGGGTCCCCAATGGTGGTTGTTAAAACTGCCAAGTAGGACTGAAGGTACTAACATTCACTAGAGTGCTTGGACACAGACGTATTGAGCTAAGTGTAGAAAGGTTATTATGGCTATTTAAATAGCTATAGCCTTTAATGTGTTGTTATACTGAAATTAATTTATATTAACTTTATTATCTATGATGATTGTAGTATTTTTTGGTCCTTCAGAAAACCATGTCTTCTACTAATTTGGTTAGGTTTTTCATGATTTTTTTTTCCCATCATGAATTACAAATATTTCATCAACTGTGCATTCTGAACATCAAGGCCCAACAAGGGGACATAGATGCATGCTCATGTATTGTGTTTCATATGTCAGAACCAAACTTAATGGTGATGAACTTAAGCAAAGAAGTAAATTTACTCAACTGATCATTACCACTGCTCATTGTCCTATTGGGGTGACCGGGGAAGGAGTGAAGTGGTCTTACCTTCATGGATCACTCATACATCTCACCTCTGTCTGCATGGGTTCAATTGTCTAGCTTGGCCAACATGGGTATGTGTGATATCAGCTTCACGTGGGTTCCTGGCTCTTCCTGAGGTTTACCCAGGTTCTTCCTTGATAATGTCTGCCATGTATAGCCTGTCATGTGCTGAAAAATGGCATTAAAACCCACAAAAATCCCCAATCTTATACCTTTATAAGGTTTCAAGAACAAAAAGTATGCTTATTTTTTTAAAAAAAGGAGCCTTGAAAAGAATGCATATCAGTGAAATTGAAAGTCTTTAACAAAGCCACTGAAGCTTGGAAATAGCAGCCATTATCAGACCAAGCACTTCTAACTTCCAGCTAAAGTTGTGGCCAAAGTAGTATGTTGCTTTGGAGTGCCTGCCATCAGTCTCTCCTCTACTCAACCATCATGATCCTCTTCAATGACATGAGATGCAACCCCTGGCAAGTAAGTCACCTATCAAAAGAACTCATCAGGCCAATTCTACAGCCCTGAATCCACAGAGGATGTCCTCATGAAGACATCAGGCCAATTCTACAACCATGAACCCACAGAGGGTGTCCTCATGAAAACATCAGGCCAATTCTACAACCCTGAATCCACAGAGGATGTCATCATGAAGATATCAGGCCAATTCTACTACCCTGAATCTACAGAGGGAGTCCTCATGAAGACAAAAGGCCAATTCTACAACCCTGAATCCACAGAGGATGTCCTCATGAAGACATCAGGCCAATTCTACAACCCTGAATCCACAGAGGGTGTCCTCATGAAGACATCAGGCCAATTCTACAACCCTGAATCCACAGAGGGTGTCCTCATGAAAACATCAGGCCAATTCTACAGCCCTGAATCCACAGAGGATGTCTTCATGAAGACATCAGGCCAATTCTACAACCCTGAATCCACAGAGGGAGTCCTCATGAAGACATCAGGCCAATTCTACAGTCCTGAATCCACTGAGGATGTCCTCATGAAGACATCAGGCCAATTCTACAAACCTGAATCCACAGATGGAGTCCTCATGAAGACATCAGGCCAATTTTACAACCCTGAATCCACAAAGGGTGTCTTCGTGAAGAACAAACATGGATTTATCAACAGATGTCCTCAAACCAATATTGGACGATACAGTTTGGTCAAGCAGCTATATCAGCACATTTGATAATGAGCTAGAATAAATTACAACTACCAAACAACAACCAATATTTCCTGTATCTTGTATCTTATATCTATAACCTGTGCATGATTCTGAATAATCATAACAGAGCATAATCAATGCATTATCTATTTTTTTTTAAAGTTCATTCGGCTGACCCTTGGTTGTTTCCTTGGGAAAAGCATGTTATAAGTATTATACACACAAGAAAAGATTTTTTATGGATAATTGTATTTATTATTCTTAAATAGCTGATAAAAGTTCTGAAAAGTTAAACTTACCATGTGGGAACCCTGGATGATTACACTTGTCTCCTGTGCAACAGTAACAATGTTTTTTGCCAGCACACATTTCCTGACAGGTTTTGGGGTTTTGGCAGCCCTTTTTGTAGTATCCACCATCCATCATAGCAATGCAGCTCTATAATTAGGAAGTTACTTTACCCATATGACTAGGCAATTATTTTTGGAGAAAATGATATAAAATTATTACTAGTTATAATGACTGCATCTGATTCAATCATAGAATGTTGATATTTGCTTGAGAAAATAATATACAACTTTTACTTGGTTATTATTCGTCTATGTTTATTTGTATTTACTGTGCAGTCATTTTATATCCGAATATAAAATGTTATCGAAAAGCATATAACATGAAACCCTATAATAGATAAGAGATGTAAAAATTATAGACAAAACGTCGATGCATTTCCTTGTCACATAAACAAACTAATCTGTTTGCTCATTGGATTTACATGCACAGAATAGCATGATACTACAGGTGGACACTAATTTCAAAAACTAATTACAACCATTCAGAACTGGAAATTTCTTGGAATGTATTTGCCTTAATATTTCATCTCAGACTTCATAATGAACATTTTGATGGCATGTGATGATTTCATATGGTAAAGGAGTACATGTCATGTTGTACTTCTAATGTGTTGTTCCAATCATTGGTAGAAAGACTTAAGTGTGTTCCAGCTGTTAGATGAATTATCACTCTAAACATACCTGAGCTTGAACGCTACATATCTCAAAGGGCTGTGCATTGCAGAGACCATTTTCATCCAGCTGGGCACAGGAGTAGCACATCATGGCTGTACAGATAGAACATAAGATATGGATGCTTTTTTCAAATGAAATTTATGATACAAGTTAAATAATTTATGTTTTGGAACCCTTATGAGGTAAGAATGCAACATCCCAATAAATTACTTATATCTTTGCTATGTTCTTCAATAATATAAAAAAAATATTATATACCAAACACATTCATATGCTCATAATTGCATATCATGTGATACAATGATCATGAAAAATATAAAACCAGTGTTTGAAGTAAAATACACTTCTATGATGATGTTTACTCAATTGTACTAAATTAAGACTCCTTTCGTTACTTTGCAAATCCAGTCCACCCAAATAAAAAAGATTTATAACAACCTCTTTAATTTGTTTTAACAATAAAATTTTATGGTACAAACAAAATGTCATCTGCTTACCAAGACCAAAACAAAAATCAGACAAGTGTAGTCTGCCCTATAATAGAGGGAATGACACCAAATCCTATCATTTATAAGTAACCATTGTGATGCAACTGTGAGAAGGGATTGGTAGGGTGTACCTATATTATGATTTGGTAAATATTACTGAATAAACAGTTTACTTCAATAATTGGTTTATTCATTAAGTAAATTACTTGATCATACAATATTAGGGAGTCCCTAGATTCTCCTCACTCCTGAGCAAAAGGGTGAAGTCTCATGAGGCAATGGATAACATAAACTGATGAAGATATTACGGTCTTAAAGAGATATATTTTATTGCTGCAAATCAAGCAAAAGGGAATAACATGCATAGTAGAATTTTGACATGTTAATATGCAGTATTGTACAGGTTATTACAACATAAAAGTTGGGAAACCCTTAAAACTAACTTGTTTGATGCACTATAAGTTTTGGGAGAGTTAATTGTTTTACTCCAATGTGAACTTCATCCATAAATGTGGTTTGTTTGTTCAACTCTAATAACTATGTATGGAGCCTACTCCCCTAAACAGGCTGATTGAAAAATTACTCCATAAAAGTTTTTTTACTTACGTCTACACTTCTCCTGAACAACTTTTAGTACACCTTCAATGGACATGGCGGCAATAAGCCTGAGTCTTTCTGGAAGATCTTCTAGTGATGTCTCGACACACTTCCATGCTTGAAAAACCTCGGCACACATTTGTTCCAGTCCATATTTAATATCACAGTCATTCTTGACACTGTTTTCTCCAGCTGCATTAATTTCTGTACTGAAATTACCTTTGATGCCATTACCAGCATTGCTATTACTTCCATTAGAGCTGTCAGTAATCCCTTGTTTATCACTAAATATGTAATTAAAAAGGTGTTACTGTTTTTGTTTTTTTTACTTTGTCAGTTTATTATTTCTATATCTCAATTACTGTGAGAGGCTATGGATCAATTAGCTATAGTTAAGCAACATTTTCAGGTTCCACTCCACATTTTTGTATTTTGTACAGGTTTAAAGTTCTAAACAAAACATGAACCCTGACATCTAAACAACAGGATCATTTTAGATACTAAGTAGGAAACAACAGGATTACTTATGTTTGCAAGAATCAGTTAAGCTTCCAATTCATGCCATGTGATACGGGTGTTTTAGCATGATTACCAATTACTAAAGATAATATGGGTGTTTTAGTATCATTACCATTTGGTACAAATTATATTGGTGTTTTAGCATCATTACCAATTGGTACAGATAATAATATAGGTGTTTTAGCATGATTACCACTTGTACAGCTGTGACAATAGTTTAGCAGATCAGAGTTTCTTCAAAATTTGTCAAGAGAAAAAGGAATATTCAGTTATTTAGATCTCCCAATGAGTGTAGCTGTAGGAAAATGTATTTGTTAGAACAGGCACAGAAAAAAACATACAGAATTTCTTTAATTTTAAGAAATTTTGCTACTTCACACACTACAATTAAATGAATGAGAAATTCTAACTTAAAATACAATAAAACCATATACTTGACAGAATTTAATTTTTGATCATAAGATGTGAAAAGAATATTCACAATAATGAGCAGTTTTTATGGCAATAATAGAACCTCATGTAGTCAGCTTATGGGTGGTGAAATTTTTTGAAAAGTGTGGAGTAGGTGTTGTCACAGAAAAATGTGCCATAAAGTCATCAGTAATGTATAGTCAAAGTATATTTGTGCATGTAAGAGCTAATTTGTAGTTTAAATATTATTGCTTGGGGATGGTAATTTGAACAGATCATACTAAGCTAATAATATTGAGATAATTCTCTTTTATGCAAGGAAAATAAAACACTAGTGCTAACCTCTATAATCCTAACAATGCTTTGGGTACTAAAAAAAGTATGTCATATGTAATAGCAAGATTTTCATCCCCTATCTAACTCTTCTGTTACTGTTTGGTACAATCTGATAGCATGCCTTGTACATTTAGGAATCACAGTACTAATTCAGTTCCCATAGTAAACCTATGCAAACACCATGATATTAAAAATTCAATAACTTAAAATTTTGGAATGCTAATGACCAAACTTATATTTATCAGTATAGATGAAACCTGGAAGTCCGCTCCTGAGCAGAGGCATTTTCTGGAGCTGCATATGTTTGAAACATGTGCTTTCAATTCCACTCCAAAGAGTCAGGTGATAATTTTAGTAATGAGTGTTCCAAACTCAAGACTATTAAAGAACTGAAATTCCATCAATAAAACAGTGTCTCCATTTTTATTCACTTTCAGCTAGGATAAGGTCTCAAAAGATTCTTTTTCCAAAAACATAACTTAAATAATTAACCAATCCCTGTCAGCCAAACCCATATATACTCTATTTAAAGTTCACTCATTTCTAGGCTTGTTCCAATTTTTTTCAATACAATTAGTACCATGTGTACTACAAGAAAAGCTACTAAATTTTTTAAATAGTAAGATTTGCATCATTTACCTAACTCTTCTGTGAAATGTGGTCACAAGCTGGTAGTCTGCCTTGTACAAGGACCACTATTTACCATGACCAGTTGTGTTGTCAAAATAACTTTTGTAATTCCCTTGTTGTAATGCTAGCAGTGCTACAGGCCAAAGAAATTCATTTACAAATCATTTATATGCAGTCTTTATATAATCAAAACAATAATATACTAACTTGAAAATACAAGATGTAGCTACCAAACATAGGGTATTTTGGACTGAAATTAGGCTTCACATAGGTTTTTAAGGTGACAAAAAAATTTTCGTCAAAAGTTTTTTTAAGTCACACTCACCTGGAAGCATTTTGCACTGTGTTGTTGAACTTCAAGAGACGGTGTAATTTCATCAAAAAGTTGTCAAAGCAATCTTCAGGATCTAAACCTTTGATTTCACAAAATGACATGAATTGATTTTGGATACTTTCAAATGCCTGTATGAGTGGCAATTTTTCAATGCCTTGGCACAACAATGTGGATTCATCAATGCATTTCCTTGTGTGTCCCATCAACCTGAAAACATTTTGATACACTCTTTATTAAAGTCCAAGCATAAAATAAAAATATATAGTGAAACATATTATGATCCTCTTCTTCCCATTAACTTCACAGACAGAAAAAAAACTATAATTTTTGTACTTTTTTCTCAAATATATCACTTCTTGTTTTAAACTGATAATATAGTCACTTGTTTAAGAAAATTGCTGTTTTTGACCTGAACCACTTAATTTTTATTATGACTGATACTCGAAAATAAAATGATGTAAACATACATGCATACTGTGTCCATGTCATCATTCATAACTGTAACTTTCAGAGATGTAAGACACTTCTCTGCTTCCATTAGTTTGCACATATTTGCTTCTTCATCTTCCTTCACCATGCACCAAATGTTACTACATCTGTTTTCTACTTTATTTAGAAGCTTGTACATTATTGTCTGAACAGGTGCAAAGACTTCTTGTGCACAGCCTACCATGTTGCGACGGAAATGAAAGATGGCTTGCTGCATTTTCCTGAAATAATAATAATAATAATAATAATAATAATAATAATAATAATAATAATAATAATAATAATAATAATAATAATAAAAACAACAGCAAGAGATTATAACTGTCTGTCAAATAAAAATTAATAAAAACCAGGAAGTATAATGTAGGACTTAATCCAGGAAGGGTGAACAATTTTTTTAAAACTTAAACATTGCTCTTGTTTATTTAATACACATATACACAATGAATTGGTTGTTTTGCTATAGCAAAGTCAAAATGCAGTAGTTGATTTCAAATTTTTTCACTATGACGGATGCAAGTACAATCTTCATTCAACTTCCATATGATTCTTTTAACTATGTTTCACAAACCTTGCTATCTAAATTGCACCACATTTTGGTTTAATCTATTTACATTTCTATTAGTGTTTCTATATTAAAACTTAAAATGCTGTCATGCACATATTTCTACTTTGATCAAAACTTTAAATCAATTTGTAACTTAAAAAAGAAAACTGACCAACAGATGCTGCCTTTTGTACTGAATGGATTAAATATATCGCCATCCAGAGCTGCAACATATTGTAGTGCAAGGCCAGGTTCACAGCTGCCGTTGATGATGTCTTCTTCCAGACTGATGCATTCTGGGACAAGAGGTTCAGCAGGAAAAATGGTATTATTATATGAAGGGTTACAAACTATCTTTGCCATACTTTGCACCTGTTTCCATGTCATAATGACGGAAGTCTTCTTCACTTCATTACAGTCTCTGACATTGTGCATCACACATTCATCCACATACCCAATTGATCTGAAATAATTAATCCAAATTAAGTACGTATGATTTTCTATTGATTGTTTCAATCATATTTTTCATAAATTTACAAATGAAAAATTGTACTTGAAATTGACCTAAAATGCATTGAAGAGGAAATAGTTTAATACAGTAAGATGAAAGTTACATCAGTTCATCAGAAACAAAGGTAAATAACTTAAGAAATAAAATTATTTTAGCCTAATTATAGTTAAATCAAGAAAGATGGAAAAATTAACATAACTGATAATTTTAAAAAACTAAACTTGTCATCAGGGAAGAAACTGATCATTGATTAATTATCCCAAAACATTTAAAGAAACATTCATCCTGTGGTTTAAGGTTAAAAATTCTGTAAGTTTTAATAGTAACCAGATATTCCTAGTGATATTCTCGCTAACATTACTGATATCATGTGGCCATAACATATTGTTATCAACTTGAACTCCTAACAGTTTATCATTTTCAGTTCCACATCATTTAATGGATGTGGAGAATATTATTTTCAATTCTGTTACATAGTTGTGGAATGGTTAACAACATCACTTTGGTTTTGTCTAAATTAATGACCATTCCATTATGTTTACACCACTTGGAGAGTTTGCAAGAGCATTATGTATGCTTCTTTCAACAATACTTTAAAACAAGCTAATATCATAAAAGATGGTGTTGTCAGCATAGAGATCACATGAGGAGCAAAACAATGGCTTCTACTGGTGGAATTATCCATGCATCATGTAACTTGCTGTACAGAGGTTGCTAATAAACTATGAGAATTCCAATCAAATTACAGGCATGCCTATCATGTGCTGAAAAATGGTGTTAAGCCCCACAACTGCAACAACAAAATATTTTTTGTCTATAAGATTAGATAGGAGTGTCAGAAATCACAGTTACACATCATCTGAATAAATGTACTAACTGCAACCAGAATAGGTGACATCATTGAAGCATCTGACCCTTTATAAAGTGGGTGGAAAAAAACAATATAAAGGTAGCTAGAAATTTTCTGCAATATGTAATACTGTAATCAATGACCAAAAAGCATCATATAAATTTGCCACAAAGTTAATACTACTCAAAAAATAAATGTTTATAAAAATCTGCACAATAATGTTGTCCAGTTAGTGACTGAAAGTATATTATCAGTTAAATGCACGTTACTCTATATAAGCATTAGCTAATGACATGAGCAGGTAAAACCTTCCAAGTGTCATGTAAACTTACCATGAACTGGATGCTAGTGAACCACCATATCAGCAAGATTCTAATAAAGTTAGATAAACATCATAACAGATAGAGAAGAGTGAGATATAGTTAAAAATATTTATGGAGTAAAAATCTCTTATGTGTGAAACTCCTGAACTCAATCAGTAGCATGAAAATACCATTTAATGTAAGATTTTTTTGTGAGGCCTCTAAAACAGAATGGTTCCTTGTACAAGCTGAAGCAGTGACTGAAGTATGGATGGGATATAGGATCCCCAGCAATGTGGGCAGACAATATTTAACATTTTACAACTAAACTAAAACTTGGCAAGGCTGAATTTGCAAGGTACACTTGTTGTGCTCCTTTTAATACCTATCAATGAATAATGTATTTGAGGAAATGAGTTAACCCTTTACCTCATAGAGTGTATGGTTTTTTAGCCCTTCATTATACATGTAGCAAAGTTACCCAGTATAGTACACTATAGATAGAACATCTGTTACCTATTCGACTCCATACATAGACCTGTTAAGTAGTAAAGTGTATGTTATTTTTAATAGCGCTTTTAACCATTTTCATTTTTGGTACATATATATTATGTATGAAAAGATTTAAGACTAAAATCTGACAGTCATAACTGTATAATTATTTTTTCACAGAAGAATTTTGTATGTACTTAAAAATCTTTAAAGAACTCATTCACCATCAAGTCAGTGAAAACGCGTGACCAACAGTAGCTGCAATTTCTCATACTTGAAATTTACAAGTTCTTTGTCTGCATCTACATCAGTAAATCAGCTGAATTTGATAATTTATAAAAATTAATTGCTACCTACATCAATATCAGAGCCTTTTACCTAAGTTACTGAAGATTTCATAGTTGTGATTCTAATTGTGAAAACTTAAGTACTGAACAAAATCTGCAATCTACATTTTGGAGAGTGGAGAATACAACACAGTTACTTTAAATAGCAGATTTTAACCATAGCATAAGCAGTAACCATGTGATATGACATAATGCTTCTTCACACCAATGAATGTAGTATCTAATAGGGTTTTTTTTCCCAAAGGCAGTGCTATGAAATCTGGCTTAAAATTGCTGATGTTTACAGCAGGCATCAAAACGCGATTTCATGTGACTTGGGTAGAGGCATCCAAAGGTGCTTCCGTGCAAATGGAGCAGAGGCAGCCAAAGGCAATTGCATGAGGTAAAGGGTTAAACATTAAAACATGTTTCCTTTTGGGTATGAAAACAGTAAATAATTGGAGGATACATATAAGAAATATCATCAGCTGGAAAGATTTGGCATTACTTGTAACAAAACAATGTCCACAATATCCTCTTTGCAACTGATGATTAGGATAGTAATGGTGGTTTTACTGTCACAGATTAAACTTGAACAGCAAAATGAATATTTGCTAAAGCGCATTCAATGTAAAATGCCTCAAGTCCTCAACCACAAGGCAGTTTTCCCCGTTCTAATACACTACAAAGATTTTTGTCACAAAACAGAAAAATGTTATTCTCCACATCACTATATTACAGCGAAAGTCATGGCATCACTAAGGCACCAAAGTCCTAGAAGTTTATTTTGAATTTTACTTCAGCAAACATTTTTATTTGCAACCAATCATATATCTTATGCTGCTGTGATAAAATTGGATTTAAAGTGATATTTTGTTGACTTTGCCTATGAATATCTGAAAATGGGGCACACAAAGCTGTAACTGGATAATGAAGAAAGGGTTAGAAATAAAAGTAGGACTTGCACATTCTTAAAATGTGCATAATAATACAAACAAACCTGCACACTGATGTCTGATGTCGTCTTGATGATATGCACTCAGTAAGTGACATGCTGAGGTTTGTAATGCAATCTAATGCAAACACTGTATTGCACATTTTATTGGGTGGTGGTGGTGTCCCAGATTTTGGGGTTGATATGGGTCCTGCTTCCATAAATGTACACATGGGTGACCTGAAATACATGCAAAAAAGGTTACCAATAATTTTTCAAGACATCTTATAAAATAAAGATAGGAACCAAGCTGTCTACAGACCAAAAAAAAGAATAAAATGTTCAACAGATACATAATTAAACAATGAATTATTTTGTTATTAAATGCTCTATACCTCAATAACTTCAGGACAATCAAGGGAGAAGTGAGAAGATTTCAAGCAGAATCAAAAACAAACTTTAAAAGTAAAAAATGATTGGTTGATATTTTTGATTCTAAGTGTGACATAAAAAATATAATATATTTTAAATATTACTGTCCATGTGTTTTATAACTGTTTTATACCTTGCAGACATTAACTTCCAAATAAATCAAACACATTGTCAACAGAAAGATGAACTGTTAGATAAAATGGGGTTATTTATTTTCAATTTCTGTACATTAAAGTAGTCTGTCTTGAGTGACCCCCTGAGAAGTGACCACCTGCTTGATACAGTCAAATTTATAAATTATTCACACCTTTTACTCTTTGTATGTACTTATCACACTCATCTCTGTTGTGCTTCTTAAAAAAGACACCTCTCTTACAAGGTCACATTCCTGCTGCAGAAGGCATAACTTGATATGGTTGGGACCATTACATTCATTCATTCATTCATTCATTCATTCATTCATTCATTCATTCATTCATTCATTCATTCATTCATTCATTCATTCATTTACCTCACAAGGATAGACTGGAACAGTGTATCAAGACTGCTATATACTGCTCCAATTTGATCTGGTATGTTCACATCAGTACTATTTGGGCAATCAACAATAAAAGCTGAACAATTCTTCAGGTGTGTTGCATACCTATGACAATAAGGAATACATGTTTAAACAAATGTAATAAAAACATTTTTTTAAAGAACTGATTAATTAACAGTGCACTGTAGTATTAGACTGAAGCATATCATCAGTAGACAAGTAGCATATATATATATGTACACCTAGCCATTAACTTCATTGAAATGACTTAAGCTTTTGAATTCCATTGCACACTTCTAATGATTTTACCTCTGCCTGTCACCTCCCATAATCTATACAATCATCTGCTCTTACATTTTAAGTTAAGAAAAGATCCTCTGTAAATTTAATATCTGCTTCTACTTCAAATCATTCAAGGTTGTCAAATAATTCTAAGTCTTGTTTTGGGGGGATGGTGGGAGTTAACAAAGCTGAATCTGAAACCACTGAAAGATTTGCTATTGTGATTTATTCCTTACAGTGATGGCTTATATTATATTGAATAGGTTTGATTCTGAATATATTTTACAATCATGGTTGCTTTCACTCACCCTGCATCACATACAAAGGATTTGTCATATATATTGAGTAATTCTCCAAACATGATTGGTAGTCCAGTGGATACTAGGCACACTGCAGCCAAAGATGGCTGGCATGTAGCTGGAACTAAAATAGATATGAATGTGTTAACTATTTATATTTTCTCAGACAAATCAACTTCCTTCCCTGTCTGTCCCTCCCCTTCCTCAATCTATATCTCTTCTTTCCAGATGATTGTATATGTGAAAAAATGACTATTTATAGATCCAAATAAAATTTAAAGATTTATTAGCAGCACATTACATGATCTTGGCATCTGACCTTTGAACCACTTGATTCCTCTGCTAACATAAAACAAATCTGATGTAAATACATGAATGGATGCAGAAGATGTAACAATTCTCTCAACTATAACAGTTTATGTTGAAAAACTAAATAGTAATTCAACTTCATGAATCTCAATTTACAGATGGGCAAACAGACATTGTATTTGCCGTTTCAAAGTTTGCAACAAACAATGCAGGCAAGATAAAAAAAATAAGCCAAAAACTTGCTGAGCAAAAATATAAAATTCTTAAGGGTTTTAAGTAAATACTGCATCATAAAAGTTAAGAATAGTTTTCTTATCTTCACAGACTTGTTTAGTGCATGCTATAAAAAAAGTCTTAAGGCTTCCCTTTTACTCCTTTCCCAATTTGATATCTACCTATCCTTTTCAAAGGTCATGTTTGCTAAGCCCCAATTATAAAGTCAGGTATAAGCTATAATCTACCTATCTTAGGACTATTACAGCAGCCAAGTGTTTGACATCTAAAGATTGCCATGGGCTAGTGATGAACTCTTATGCAAGATTACATGACTGCAAGAGACCGGTGATAGATTGTGCCTAAACAAAGGCTTACATTCATCACACTTAGGTGTTAGTCCAAAGATCAAAAGGAATTCCATGTGGTGAATGGGGTGTATTCTTATCCATCCCCCATTGACAGAAAGAGGACATTGTCTCTGTTAAGTTTGATTGGATCTGTTCACAGTGATATCCAATTAAAATTGAGATAGAGGGTGTGATTATAATTTAGACCCAAATGATAAATTTCAAAACTCCTAATAGAAAATTTAGTATTTGCCTAAAAGAAATGTGGATCAATATGGTTTACTCCAAGAAGAAACCACTCATAATTTTACAAATTCATTGAATTTCAACTTTTTTGTATAATTTTTAACTATCTAACCATCAGCATTGCTGACAGGGGGCTTGGAACTTTATATCTATCTTTCACCAAATTCAATTTCCAACAAAATAAAGCCTGGGTGGGACTTCTATGATTGTTTAAATAAACAGTGAGAACACTCCACCCCAACTATACAACTATAACAATCCTCAAGTTTATTCATTTCAATGAAAGCTGACTCACCTTTTGGAGTGTTAACATTCTTCCACTCTGAAATAAAATGCATCTGACATTAACGATACAATGAAAATCAATAGTATTTATATAACTACCTTAAAAATATTTTTATCAAATCAATAATCAGCTAATAAAATACAGTTTCATGGTCATAAAACTATCTTAAATTACAGGTTATAATGAGTTTTCAAAATGGAAATGGAATGCTAGGAAATGCTAATTCCTGGCTAGTAAAAGTTTGATAATATTATAGCACTCCATCATTATTGAACTCATTAAAGACCTCAGTAACTATAGCAATCTGTCATTACAGCACTGTCATTTTAGATGTCTGTCATTAAAGCCCCGTTACTATAGCTGTCATTTTACAGCACTGTCATTATAGTAGTCTGTAACTATATCACTCTGTCATTTCAGCATTGTCATTATAGCATTTTGTCATAATTGCAGTCTGTCATCACAGCACTGTCATCACAGTATTCTTTCACTACAGTCCTGTCATTATAGCACTATCATTACAGTACTGTCAATATTGCACTCTGCCATCATAGCTGTCTGTCCATGGCAGCAATAGATTATACAGCTTCAGTAAGATGTCCTTGTAATGATGTACACTAAACACAGACTTTTATGATCTTTTGATGAAATATAATCCATGGCCATATTGATGTACTGTATCATAATAAAGTGTCTTATAACAGGGTAGTGTGCTAAAGCTAATTCAGGAGATGACTAATTAAACAATAACAGTTTCCATGCCTATGTCTAGTTAAAGATAACAGTATCCATGCATGTTCTATGACTAATTCAAAATGATAGTATCCATGCATGTTCCATGACTAATTCAAAATAATAGTATCCATGTATGTTCTATGACTAATTCAAAATTATAGTATCCATGCATGTTCTATGACTAATTCAAAATAATAGTATCCATGCATGTTCTATGACTAATTTAAAATGATAGTATCTATGCATTTTCTATGACTAATTCAAAATAATAGTATCCATGCATGTTAACTCAAAAATGATAGTATCCATGTATGTTCTATGACAAATTCAAAATAATAGTATCCATGCATGTTCTATGACTAATTCAAAATAATAGTATCCATGCATGTTCTATGACTAATTCAAAATAATAGTATCCATGCATGTTCTATGACTAATTCAAAATAATAGTATCCATGCATGTTCTATGACTAATTCAAAATTATAGTATCCATGCATGTTATATGACTGATTCAAAATAATAGTATCCATGTATGTTCTATGACAAATTCAAAATAATAGTATCCATGCATGTTCTATGACTAATTCAAAATAATAGTATCCATGCATGTTCTATGACTAATTCAAAATTATAGTATCCATGCATGTTATGTGACTGATTCAAAATAATAGTATCCATGTATGTTCTATGACTAATTCAAAATAATAGTATCCATGCATGTTCTATGACTAATTCAAAATGACAGAATCCATGCATGTTCTATGACTAATTCAAAATAATAGTATCCATGCACATTCTATGACTAATTCAAAATGACAGAATTCATGCATGATCTATGACTAATTCAAAATAATAGTATCCATGCATGTTCTATGACTAATTCAAAATAATAGTATCCATGCATGTTCTATGACTAATTCAAAATAATAGTATCCATGCACATTCTATGACTAATTCAAAATGACAGAATTCATGCATGATCTATGACTAATTCAAAATAATAGTATCCATGCACATTCTATAACTAATTCAAAATAATAGTATCCAAGCATGTTCAAATTCATTAATACAAGATTGATTCTATTTTTCCATAGTGCTCCAAGACTGTGAGATCACTTCAAGATGTATGTTCAGTCTATTCTGGTCAATGTGCAAGGAAACAAGACAAAAACATCCATCAACATAATGAGCAAAGTAGATTCAAACCAAAAGAGAAAAAAACATTAGGATTACTGTAAGCATTTATAAATTGATCCATCTGCAAACTACACAGACCAAGTCCTGCCATTACAAAATGCGCCAGAAGATCTGGGCCTGTGTAGCTTGTTAGGAGTAATCATTAGAACAAACAGACAGACCCAAATCTCCTTTATGATATGGCAGATAATGATCTTTGTTATTTGCACACCGACTCAACTTACAGATGAGTATATATGATGAATTCATTCACAAGTCACATGTAAAAGAAGTGGGACAGTTTTAGAAGTATTGTACAGGAAAGTTTAGACTTTTCTTGTAATGGATGTGCTTTGGATAAGTAGTTTGTTTATGTCTTGTAATGTTTTCAAAGTTTCTTACTCCATCAAAAGAAATTCTTCATTTCTGGTTTCTAAGGTGTCTCCCCAACATTCACTTAGTGCTGACATTCAGGTTTTTGCTTCAAATTGTGCAAAAATCACTTTTCTTTAGAATGAGATTTTGCATCTATGAAGCCATCTTCAAGTTTGCTTTGGTAAGTGACTTGCAACCCCTGTCCCCAATTTTAATTATGACTCCCAATTTCACAAGCGGCTATTTCTCCCTACATTCCATTCTAGAGATTAATCATGAAAAAAGTTTTCAGTCCTATAATATTCAATTTTTCAATCAACATTCTTCAAGCAATTGGAGCAATTGTTAAACTTTTATTTTTTTTTAATTGAAATTAGAAGTTCACAAAACTAATCAATGGGATCAGACTTTATATTTTATTTTAGTTAAATAAATGACTTGTCAAAAACTCCCACAATGCTTTAAGAATGTAATCTAAACATTTGTAAAAGGTTTAAGATCATGTAACATCCATTGGTCTCAATATAAATCTAGTCTCAATATAAAGCTGATGGATTTATAAAGCTGGTCTCCATATAAATTTAGTCTCAATATAAAGCTTGTTTCAATATAAAGCTTGTCTCAATGTAAAGCTGGTCTCAATAAAAAGCTTGTCTTAATATAAAGCTTGTCTTAACATAAAGCTTATCTCAATATAAAGCTTGTCTTAATATAAAGCTTGTCTCAATATAAAGCTTGTCTCATTATAAAGCTAGTCTCAATATAAAGTTAGCCTCAATATAAAGCTTGTCTTAATATAAAGCTTGTCTCAATATAAAGCTTGTCTCATTATAAAGCTAGTCTCAATATAAAGCTAATCTCAATAAAAAGCTTTTCTTAATATAAAGCTTGTCTCAATATAAAGCTTGTCTCAATATAAAACTGTTGTTTATTATATTATGTAACTACTGCACCTAACATATTTTATTGTAAAAATATTATTTACACTTCATAATGCTATTTCAAAATATCCAGAAATTATTGAATAAACCAATCCATAAAGTGCAAAGTGTCTCCCAACTGTGGATGGTATACAATAAGATTTACCATAACATAAGACCATGAGATGTTTTACGGTCTGTAGTTAATTATGTAAGATCACAAACATGGCACAGACCCTAAACCACTAGCATATGATGTGGTGATTTGAGATCTGTCTGAATGCTGCACACAGCTGAATGCAGATTATACTGGAATAAATACTAAATTTGTATTGGAAAATATGTTATTTTTTAAGCAATATTACATTATGTTAGGAGTACAGTAACAGTCAGAAAAAAAAACAAGTTCATATTATTTCCATTCAAATTTCAAACAAGTTCATATTTTTCCATTCAAATTTCAAACAAATTCATATTTTACCATTCAAATTTTATAATGTATTTTATACTCAATTCTTTTTCTTTTCATGTAGGAGTGATTGTAAACTTAGCCTCTTTTTTTCCCTAGAGAACACATAGAGAAAAAGCTATATCTTTCACAAAAGCTGTCTCTTCTTGAGGCCTAAGTATGCAACTAAAATTAACACTTTTTGATACAACATTCCTTGGCCTTACTTAATACATCAAACACAAGTATTTATCAGCTGAAATTATTATTTGTGATTTGATATTTATTAAATAATTTAAAGGAATCTACTAAAACCAAACAAGTTTAATCTTTGTTCATTCTGAGGGAATACAATGCATGTTGTACTTGTTTTATTCAGTATAAACAATGCAGCATGAAAGAATACTGCAGAGTTCCAGCAAAGGTGATTTAATGTAGAAAATGAATATATAAGGCATATTAAAGAAACTAAATATGTGCTTATCTAATATGGATGCTCCAGTCAACATGTTGCAATCTAAGAGCAAAGTTCCAAGTCAAACTGAGGTCATAACTCCATACAAATTGTCTTGGAAAACAATGAAATTGAAATTAATCTAGGTTTTTTAATTTTCTCTCTTAAACCATATTTAATTTAACTCCATTAAGTCCTTCAAAAGGCTTCAGGACTTTCCAAACAATGTACTCCATTACAAATCTAGTGCAATGTGATGTGATGGGACATGATAGGATGGGACAGCCAGATATGTTATAACCCCTACATAGCTATAGTGGAGGTGATAACAAAGAAAACATTACCTTTAGGACAGGTTTTGTTGACAAACATCTTAAGCTGTTCCATGCCAAAAGTTCTAAGTGTCTGAGTAACCACAATGTCATCTAAGAATTCCGTACACTTAAGGAAGGATTGTATTTCATTGCACAGTCCATAAAGAGAAGCATTTGAAAAGATGGTCGTCAGCTATGAAAAGAAAGATTTAAAAGTCAATTCTTTAAAATAACTTTCTTCCTGCTCATTTTTAGTGTATTTTGTATACCATATTCAATAAAAGATGACATATAATAAACTGCCATGCTTTCCTACCAATCAAATTGTGTGCTTTTCCTACTAATACACTTGCTATTCTATATCTACAAATAACCTCACTTTTTTACCTACTAATAACCTCTCTGTTTTACATACCAATAACCTCACTTTTTTAACTACCCATAACATGGTTCCCATGCTTTTCTAAAGATATATTTATATGTAATTTCCAGGGTTTTTCCAGGATGAAATTAATATTTTTAAAGTTTACATATGACCATTACATAATGGAATTAGAGAACACTTAAGATTATAAAACATGTAATTTCTAAATCTAAAATTGTTTATCTTTCAGATCTCCAAAAAATCTAGGTAAGAAAAGATGATCATGTACAAAACCACAAAATGTATCAAAAGTGCAAAAACAAGTTTGATCATGTTCCTACAAATTGGCATGTAAAGTTATTTCAATGTATAGAATAAAAATTCTAACTTTATTTTGCTGACCTGCGGAACAATATAATGAACATAAATTATGTTTTGTTTCCTTTTAAACTTTTATCTCTCTCTCATCTTGTAATAAAAAGAGATTAACCCTAAATTTATCTCTGCCAATAAAATCCAAAACAAGATTTTTCAAACAACATAATCTCCTGAAGATGATCTGGTTCAAAATCCATCATTCAAAAAATATTTTCAAAAGGATGGATTTAAATTTTGACAAAACAACCTTCAAATTTATATGTTATATAAACAAGGACTGAATTTTCTGTGAAATCAACTTGTCTTCTTGTAATTCATTAAACCAGTCTCCAAACTTTTATGTTTTTGATGACAATTTCTCATTTCAGCTCCAACATTCAACAATTTGAACTACAAATTTGGCTTAAAATGAATAGAGTTTCCTGTGAATATTCCCACCCCATTTTTATATTTGGACATTTATGTTGGGGTGTGGGCTTAGTGCAAATGCATATAAATGCAGTAGCGATATATAGCGGCCTAGAAAATTTACACTTATGTTATATCAACTCATACCTGCATGATATCGATAGGAAAATGATTTATTTTCTCAGAAATGGCAAGTGTTATAATCGTTATATCTTTAATCCGCTGACAGCTAGATGAAACTACATCAGAAGTCCAATAGTCACATGATATCAACAACAAACTACTTTATAATGTTGTTGTACAGAAATTCAGTTATATTTAGAAAAATACTTTTTGTTAAAAAACAACAATCTGTCCAGTTTGATTTATCAAGCAGAGAGCTAATATCGATGTGGTAGTCACGTGATACAAGAACACTCCAGAAGTTGTTCTCAGAATATATAAATATAGAGAATTTTGTGTTTCTTTGTTTTTGTAATTTTGATACAAACCAGTATATGACTTTTATTTAATATTTTTTAATTTTTTTTCTCTACAACAGTTGAAAATGTGGATAGTGAGATTTGTGTACTCATGCAGCTGGCAATGCAGATTACGAGTACCAGGTCACATTTGCTCAACGCCATTGTTTTATCTTAACTTTCAGCAGATTAAACACATAATGACTAATACACTTACTATTGTATACCTAACAATAACCTCACTATGCCTTCCATACCAATACACTTGCTATTCTATACCTACCAAATACCTCACTATGCTTTCCATACCAATACACTTACTATTCTATACCTACCAATAACCTCACTATGCCTTCCATACCAATACACTTACTATTCTATACCTACCAATAACCTCACTATACCTTCCATACCAATACACTTACTATTCTATACCTACCAATAACCTCACTTTGCCTTCCATACCAATACACTTACTATTCTATACCTACCAATAACCTCACTATGCCTTCCATATCAATACACTCACTATTCTATTCCTACCAATAACCTCACTATGACTTCCATACCAATACACTTGCTATTTTATACCTACCAATAACCTCACTATGCCTTCCATACCAATATACTTGCTATTTTATACCTACCAATAACCTCACTATGCCTTCCATACCAATACACTTACTATTCTATACCTACCAATAACCTCACTATGCCTTCCATACCAATACACTTACTATTCTATACCTACCAATAACCTCACTATGCCTTCCATACCAATACACTTACTATTCTATACCTACCAATAACCTCACTATGCCTTCCATACCAATACACTTACTATTCTATACCTACCAATAACCTCACTATGCCTTCCATACCAATATACTTGCTATTTTATACCTACCAATAACCTCACTATACCTTCCATACCAATACACTTACTATTCTATACCTACCAATAACCTCACTTTGCCTTCCATACCAATACACTTACTATTCTATACCTACCAATAACCTCACTATGCCTTCCATATCAATACACTCACTATTCTATTCCTACCAATAACCTCACTATGACTTCCATACCAATACACTTGCTATTTTATACCTACCAATAACCTCACTATGCTTTCCATACCAATACACTTACTATTTTATATCTACCAATAACCTCACTATACCTTCCATACCAATACACTTGCTATTTTATACCTAACAATAACCTCACTATGCCTTCCATACCAATACACTTACAATTCTATACCTACCAATAACCTTACTATGCCTTCCATACCAATACACTTACTATTCTATACCTACCAATAACCTCACTATGCCTTCCATACCAATACACTTACTATTCTATACCTACCAATAACCTCACTATGCCTTCCATACCAATAAGTCATTAACCAAACTGCTTCATTGTGAAGGGACACTATGGCTCACAAGAAAATTCTGGAACAAGTTATCTGTGGCTTTGAGAATGCTGGACTTATTTAATTCAACAGGTGATTATTTACCTGAGTATACCAGCAGATTTGACTGACACAGTGTTGATTCAGTGTTTATTTTTCCAAAAATCAGTGAAGTGTGAGATTCAGTACTCTGCTATAATTAGTGTATATATGTTTAAGTCATGTTTACTGGGATTAGGTATGCATTGGACATGCTTTAAAGTAAATTCAAATTTTTCAACTAAAGTTATATTTGAATGAAGAAGAAATCTTAATAAGTATTAAGTTTAATTTTCACATACTAGTATAATTTACTATACTTTCCTTGTTTTTAGTAATACATATGTTTGAATACCTTATGTTGTTTTTTCTCTATCCTTATTTATTTCACAGCATATTTTTGATTTAGGGCAGTGCCTAAAAATCATAGCTACTAAATATCATACAGATTTGTGTAGACTAAAAAATATCACATGATTTATAATTTTTTTTAAGGATTAAAAAATGCTTATACAAGCTAACATTCATTACTAGATTAGATAAATGATGTTGAATTATAAAACAGCTTTCTAATACTCTATGAATGAAAATCAGTAAGAAAATGTAGGGTGCTTGTAAATCATACATGGCTAAAACAAAAACTGGTCTTTACATTCATGTTTTGTTGCAACCATAAAATCCATAACAATTGGCACTCCATGAAAATTAGTGACACTAAAGAATGTGATGGAAAAATGATATCTTTATTTCCATACCTTTCCAGATAAACTCCCAACACATTTGCTGAAATTGTCCTCTTTATAGTCAAATGTAAAGGGCACTTCACAACTATACAGGTCCACTGCCCCAATGAAGGCATTACTAACTATTTCAATTTGGAAAGCACTGCATTCTTTTACCAATGCTTCTATTTGTGTCTGCTCTACTGAGGCCTCCCTGATTAGAAAACAAAACAAATACAAATTTATTCAAACAGAAATCAGTTACTTAAGTTCATTAATGTACAAATATTACATAGAGATTTATAGATAATCTTAAGTATTAATTATAGTATTTGCTAGCCACCCTGGCAGTTTGTACACCCCTTGCAATTTTAAATATGAAAAGCATCAAAGATACAAAAAATGCACAAACGGTATCTATTTAATTCAATAATTTAAAAATGTGAATATGACTGTCAACAGAGGGCCTCAAAAACTGTCATTTCATTCATGTTTCAAAGCAAGCAGATTTCAGTGCCAACAATGTGTCTGCTCAAGGTCATTTTCAGTTCCTGGCCAAGTCCATTTTGTTGAAGGGGTGAGAGTCCCAGGGCTACACTGACATAGAAAGTAAAATGTTTGCCATCTTTATCCAATATCTGCAATATATAATTGTAATATTTTTGAAATCAATTGAACAAAAAAAACCAAAATGGGTTAAATTTCTTATGTACATGATTCAGAAGGATTGTATTCCTTACAATTATAGAAACTGACAGAAACTTTGGACCTGATTGAATATTCTAAACTACATGACTGTTTTTGTCTGAAAAAGACTCAACACATGTAAATAGTGAAGCTGTAAGAGTAAAGAAAACCCCATTGTAAGTTTGAAATGCAAACAAAAGCCAACAATCAGGTTAGAGATTATATACTAGGTTTAATATTTTTAATATCATTGAGGCTTTCATTTGTAAATGCAGTATGGGGTTACAAATTATTTTTAGAGTGGTTGAATCTTAATATTCTTTTTAAAATTCTAGCATCCAACAGGCCTAAAAATAAATGCATAACAAAAATGAGTTTGTCTCAAACTGTATTTGCCTCATAACTTAAAAGATTCTGTACTACAATACAAAATCACATGTGACATTTTTGGATACTGTATCACCTGCATTAATTGCACAAAAATATTTATCAGACAGTAGAACATATCTTAAAGATATCTTCACTTTGGTGCATCATAAGTTGTGATCTTTCATGACAGGTTAAAATAATCAATAAACATGTGCACTGAAATTATGGTCTCTCAAAACAGGCAGTCTGTCATAACAGTAGTCTTTCAAGACAGGTGATCTCTCGTGACAAGTCATAATTTGATATAATTATTAAATCTGTACATTAAGAATCTGGTCCCTCAAGACAGGAGTCTTTCAAAGCAGTGGTCTTTCAAGATAGAGTACACAGTATTTATATGTGTATACTGCTTGTAATGTTGTGAAGACAGCTCTCATGTATAGAACTTACCTGGAGTGGAGAATGTCCTAGTGACATTGGCAAATGGATATTTTGTTGTGCACAATTGCAAACTGAATTGACAGTGAAATGAACAGAGGAAGTTATCTTCAGAGAGACAATGTAACTGGAAGAGGTTGTTTATTCTCACCCAAGCTGTGGGAGAAAGAAATTTGACATACACAAGAGAAACTAGGCACACTACAGTTCAAGGAAACCCTAGAGTCAAATCATGGGTTGAGTTAGCAAAGTATGGAAGGAGCACCTGTCCAAAGCAGACCCTTATTCTACAGGTGATTTTATGATTACTTCAGTACTTGCCAGGACTTTGACCAATGCAAGTGAAGGAAAGGAAACAATACAGATGAGTGAAGTAGTGGGGACAGGTTGAAACTCTCACATTGCACATCAGATGATGAAAGTGGCAGATTAAATACATCGACTGAGTGGAGAAATTGTGGAAATTTACTTGTGTTGTTTGAAAATTTAGATCTGTTATTAAATTGTTATTCCTCACATTTTATTTTTTGTATATTATCCACCTACACCATCAGCATTGCTGACTCAAGTGGTGCAGAGCTATATATCCATCTATTTCAAATATTTAAATTGTACGTCCTTCTACAATATTAGGAAAATTACCCTAGAAGGCAATGTTAAACTGCTAACAGAATTACAAACTTTAGGAATGATCCCAAATATATCGCTACACATTGTGCTGGCAATTCAAGGTGTACACTGCTTTAAATTATAAGTAATATGAACATAGGTCAACCTGATCTGCTGGACCAGAACATTAGATTTGAAGTATACCTAATCAAAACTATGGTAACTTCAGTGTACTTTCATATACCCAATCAAAAATATGGTAACTTCACTGTACTTTTTATATACACAATCAAAACTGGTTACTTCACTGTACTTTTCATGCACCCAATCAAAACTGCAATAATTTCACTGTAGTTTTTTCAGGCTACGAAAGAGAAAGCAAACATTTTGAACAGAAAATGACAACTTACCGGCAAATGTTTAATTCCTGCCCTGATGCTTTGAGTTTCTCAGCTTTATTTATGAAAGTCATCACATGCTGTAAGGCTGAGGTAAATGAACATTTTCCTAAAGGCTTGCAGGATTGAAATGTGCCTACTGATTTATTTCCACATTCATGTTTACCTAAGAAGGTAAGACTTTTCCAATCTGCAGCAAATTTGTTCTCAATCAGTAATTTTTCAGTCTCATTACATTCTGGTGTGTAATGCTGAATGCACTGTTCAACTGTTTGCTTCTGTCTGTAAGAAAGATAAAATATCATCCTGAATGCTACAACTGGAATGTTCCTACCAAACTTTATTTATTATTCGTATATAATCATTGATACATAGGTAATAACCATAGCAGCAAAAAGAAGCACTAGCTATTCACTAGTTTCTATTTACCCAGCTGAAGAAATATACCATATATACTGAGTTATAATACGTTTCCAACTGCAAACTGCACAGATCAAGATCTGCTGGTAAATAATGTGCCAGCAGATTTGAGTCTATGCAGTTCGTTAGGAACAATCAGTAAAACAAACATAGACCCTGATTTGCAGGCACAGTATGCTACAGCAGATTAGGATCTTTGTTGTTTGTATATTGACTCGACTTACAAGCAAATATATACAGTTTGTATCTTCTATCAGGAAAGATATTATTTGTGCTTTTTACAGCCTCCTTCTTTCACTCTGCCATGGTTAGTCACATGCATTTTTAGATATATATATACGACATTTAAAGCAGCTTATTTTAAAGCAAAAGCCTCTCTAGGAATAAAATGACTTATCTATCAAAATGGCTGAATTTCAAATTTTTAAGATAAATACAAACTATATTTAATTGACTGCATTACAAGTTCCAGTAACTATTCATACTTTTGGTCTTAAGACTTTTTAACTTTTAACTTTAACAACTTTTAAACTTTAGCTTGAGCTTAAGATTTTGCATCATTTTGTGTTCATTTTAAGCTCTGTTACTCCCTTAAGTTTGAATTTATTAGGGCTCAGTACTGATTCCAGAACCACATAGGTGCAAAGTGAGCACATCACCACTTTACTATCCATAAGGGTAAGCATAACAAGAAATATCTTACCTACAGTACTCATAAAAGTAGGCCTGATTATCATTTTTCTTAAAATAGTCCATAAAACCTGTCAAACAAGAAGAGGCTTCATCTAGGTCACATGTCGGTTGCATGGCATTACAAAATAATACTGTTGCATTCTCACAAAGGTCATTAAGGATTGGCCTCATCATGCCCAAGCCAATGTTAATTGTCTTCATTTCATTCTTGTCACAGGAAAACAGGCCATCAATCACACAATGAAGACTGTCCGTCAGTATTCTGCAAGGGACAAAATCTAAATCATTAATCTTATTTCTGTCATTTGACTAACTGAAAGACGTAACACTGTTTCATTAATAAAAATGTACTATAAAGCAAAATATGTCTAGAATATATACCATCAAGGAATTAATTAATATAACATATCAAATATTAAAATAAGTCAATAACAGAAAAACAAATAATTAAGAGTAACAAATGTCAATGTACAGAAAAAAATAAGGATCTAATTTAATTTTCACATAATCACAAAAGAGTCAACAATTAAAATTGTAAATGTGAAATATCAAGCATGTAAATCATTCCTAAACCAGAAATTTAGCATTAAAACTTCTTTAAACATAATCATTCAATGCTAAAAGTTTTCCAAAGACAGTCATTCAACAATAAAACTTCTCCAGACAGTCATTTAGCACTAAAACATCTCTAAACACAATAACTTATACAACGTAATTTAAGTTTTCTAACAAATTTCTCCTTGAAATATACATGTTAACACTTACGGACACATCTCTCCCAAACTTCTATTGTGGTAAGAAAATATATATGGATAGGCTTGGTGTAAGCATGACATAAAGTTCCAGGCACATGACTTTTTGTTGTCACCTACATTCGCCTCAGTTTCTTGCTCATCGACTGGACAGAAAAAAATATTTAGCTGAGTGAAATACTCTGCTAGGTTATGCAGTCGATCAAGAGTTTCATTAGAACAGTTCCTCATCAGTGCTCCAACTTGGGGTATTACATTTTCTTCTAGGGACCTAAAATGAAAAAAATAATACATGAGACAGCTTACTACAATTAAATCTGTTCAATCCATCAATTGTACATTAGCTTAAACATTAAAACCTAAATTTCTAAAACCTCAAATGGCCCTTGTAAATCAGTTAAAGAGGTCTCTAGGTCAAATAAAAAAGATCTCAGATAATTACAGCCATTCTAATGGATCATATATAGCAGTGAGTGATTCGTTAAATTAGTGTTTGAGCCAACCATGTTCAATGATTTTTAATTATGTATTTAGCCTTTTTTATGCAACTATTAATTTAGTAATTTAAAAATATTAAACTGTTACAGACACATTGATCTTTGATTGTAATGACTAAACTATTCTATAGTAGTAGTTTACATTGCTACTGATGCTGTGATATGTTACACTAGAGCATGGTCCTGAGATGTTTTGCATCCCATTATTATTATATATCTTCATACCATAAACACATCAGCTTAATTTTGTCATTGCAATTCAGTACCATCTCAGTTATGCTTGCCTTTAAAATGACAGTCCATATAAATGAAAAGTTTACTTAAGATTCAAACTATCCACAAAAAAGTTACAATAAAATAGATTGTGTAAACAAATGCTAGACAATAGACAAGTCAATAAAGTGTCAGTTAACTGATGTAACAGGCCAAGTGGGTCCAACAGTACTTAGCTGATATTTGCAAAAAGGCCATATGTAAGAGCAGGTGGTTAACAATTCTGAGTCAGTGCTTTCTGCTTCAAAACTATGAAATCATCTGCTCAAAAATTTCTATGGGATTTTTTTTATATTTTCAAATATATCTAATGGCACATCAGCATTACTTTTCCAATACTAAAAGGTCTCAAAGTGATGAAACAAAGTTTGTCAAATTCTGTTGAGAAGTTTGTTTAAGATAAAATGTGTACAAGTTTTAACATCATCTGTTATTTTCTATCTTTAATAACTACATTTGATGGGAGATGGGCATCATTTGAAGAATTCAAATATCTTCATGACAGGATGCTTTCTGTCAAATTTTTCTCATAAACAATTTATGTGACATTATTAAAATGGATTTCTGATTTTTGAAATGTCTCCATAGTGGATGATGGATAGGCATATAATAAACAAATATCAAAGACTTGGATGCCAAAATACTCCCAATTAAATCATGCCTATACTGGTCAAGCAGTTTAAGAGCAAGTTAGAAAGAACAATTTTGAATGTACAATACATGACAAGCAATGCATAATACCAAAATCCTATTTGACCATATGGGCAACAATACAAATATAGATACTCCCAAAACTTCTGTAATGTTACATAACACTCAGGCACTTATCATGAAGACAAACAAAAGCTTAGTTCTGTAACACAGCTATTTACTTCTTTTTGTTTTGAATATAATTATCAAGTTTCTCTAATCAACAGCAAGAATAATTTTTTGTTTACAGCAACCACTTGTGACCAAAATCATGACAAACCATATAAAAATATTTCTAAGATGGAGTTTTAGTTTACTAAGGTACTTTTTATTTTCAGCACAGAATGAAATGTGACTCGATTACCTTGCACACACAAGCAAAATTACACATGCATTTATGAGAATGCTGAAGTGCTTGGACTAAATATCAAGTCAGTAAATTTATAACATAGATATCAATAATAATTGGATCATATTATCTGTATGTTTTTTTATCTGTTCAATTTGTTTTCATTCTGGATGGTTCTTGGATGCTTAAACACCACTTGCTGACCACATGCTCAAATTATGTTTCAATGTTATAGGGTTCTTATTGTTTAAAACTGACATCTGGGATAAATAAATAAAATCGTTCAGTTTTCAGAATAAAGGGGTTTTGGTTTATGGAGTTAAAAGCCATTAAAATTAAGAAAGGACAACATCATTGCTTTGGACATGATTCAAAGTCAATAGGAGTTTGATTTACTGAGGATTTTATCTGGAGAGGTTTCATTCTATTAAAAACTTAGCTCTATTTAATGAACCATCAATATGAAATTTTAAGTATTGAACTTTTTAAAACAAAATGACATTTTTACTTTCTCCAGACAATCCAAAATCTATTTAAATTTTGAATAGGTGCATTGCATTGTCAAATTTATCTATATAACAGGTGAATGAACTGCTGATCGGATAAAAATGAACTACCTTAACATAATTGCCTTACATGCAAAATGGCTTCCTTTCACTCAACTGGAGGAATGGGCTGGTTAAAAATCGGATGACATGCAGTGTAATGTGTGTAGAGGCCACCATATATTGACATCCTTCAGCTGAATCAATAAAGAATCACAAGAATTTGTAAGATACACATAGACTGAAATTTAAAGTTAAAATTCAAATGGCTTATTTTGAGGGGTCTGGTTACAGTTCACTTAATTATTTTTCCTTCAAATAAATATGATAAAAAAACAATCATTTGACCTTGAAGATGCTGTTATTGCATCAAAATTTGATTTAAATGACATTAAAACTTTCTACCTAACAAATATTAAATCTCATCCAAAGTAAATAACTTTTCTTAAGACCAAATAATATAATATCACAAACACAATTTGTACTGCATCTATAACACTGAAATTAGGCATACACTCAAGAGATGAAAAATGGCAAAACCTTAAATTTCAACATTCTAACTTGTTTCTAGGAAAATTTACAGCAAACTAAAACTTTTGGATGCAGACCCCGAGTTTGAATTCTAGCACACACCCACCCACTGAAAGAGGTAATGGCAGAAAAGGATGTAAAATATTGTGAAAGATGGAATGGTATTAGATGCTTACAATCCAATACTTGGATGGCACCATTGCCATCTGTGTTGTTTGTTGGCATTTCTGTGTCTGCCTGTTTGATAACTCCATCTATGGGTGAATTGCAGAGTCCATGACCACAGCAGTAGTTACATCGCTTGTCTTTCAGATTACAGCCAACTTGCTTCATGCAAGTCACAGTGTTCTTACACCCTTTTGTGATACGGAGAGTTTTGTTTCCAGGACTTATGTCCACAATAGTTTGACAAGACTGCAATTTAATGTACTAATATTATTTACTATCAAATGAAGAAAGATCAACATTTATCATGCATACTGCTGTAGATCAAAATTCTGCCAACTTAATACTTGTTATCAAAAAAGAATTTTTGGTTGTAATAAAGATATAAAATGACATTTGCTTGAAATGATCTATAGCTATAGTATAAAAGACAAATTAATTACATTTTTCAATAAAAGACTTGGGAAATTTATGAAATAACTTAATAATTCAATTGATGTGATTTAATAACATGGCAATAATAAAAAATGGTGACAAACAGATAGTTTAATCATAATCAGACAAGAATAATTTAATACCAACAAAAAGGTAGTTAAATAATAATCAGACATGACTCATTTAATACCAATAATAAGGTAGTTAAATAATACTCAGACATGACTAATTTGACACCAATAATAAGGTAGTTAAATAATAATCAGACATGACTAATTTAATACCAATAAAAAGGTAGTTAAATAATAATCAGACATGACTAATTAAATACTAATAATAAGGTAGTTAAATAATAATCAGACATGACTAATTTGACACCAATAATAAGGTAGTTAAATAATAATCGGATACGGCTAATTTGACACCAATAAAAAGGTAGTTAAATAATCAGACATGACTAATTTGACACCAATAATAAGGTAGTTAAAAAATAATCTGACATGACTAATTTAATACCAATGAAAGGTAGTTAAATAATAATCAGACATGACTAATTTAATACCAATAATAAGGTAGTTAAATAATAATGAGACATGACTAATTTGACACCAATAATAAGGTAGTTAAATAATAATCAGACCTGACTAATTTGACACCAATAATAAAGGTAGTTAAATAATAATCAGACCTGACTAATTTGACACCAATAATAAGGTAGTTAAATAATAATCAGACATGACTAATTTAATACCAATAATAAGGTAGTTAAATCATAGGACATGACTGATTTAATACCAATAATAAGGTAGTTAAATAATAATCAGACATGACTAATTTAATACCAATAATAAGGTAGTTAAATAATAATCAGACATGACTAATTTAATACCAATAATAAGGTAGTTAAATAATAATGAGACATGACTAATTTGACACCAAAAATAAGGTAGTTAAATAATAATCAGACATGGCTAATTTGACACCAATAATAAGGTAGTTAAATAATAATCAGTCATGACTAATTTGACACCAGTAATAAGGGAGTTAAATAATCAGACAGGACTAATTTGACACCAATAATAAGGTAGTTAAATAATAATCAGACATGACTAATTTAATACCAAAAATAAGGTAGTTAAATAATAATTAGACATGGCTAATTTGACACCAATAATAAGGTAGTTAAATAATAATCAGACATGACTAATTTGACACCAATAATAAGGGAGTTAAATAATAATCAGACATGACTAATTTGACACCAATAATAAAGGAGTTAAATAATCAGACAGGACTAATTTGACACCAATAATAAGGTAGTTAAATAATAATCAGACATGTCTAATTTAATACCAAAAATAAGGTAGTTAAATAATAATCAGACATGACTAATTTGACACCAATAATAAGGTAGTTAAATAATAATCAGACATGACTAATTTGACACCAATAATAAGGGAGTTAAATCATCGGACATGACTGATTTAAAACCAATAATAAAGTAGTTAAATAATATTCATACATGTCTAATTTAATACCAAAAATAAGGGAGTTAATTAATAATCATACATGACTAATTTAATACCAAAAACAAGGTAGTTAAATAATAATCAGACATGACTATTTTAATACCAATAATAAGGTAGTTAAATAATAATCAGACATGACTAATTTGACACCAATAATAATTAGTTAAATAATAATCAGATATGACTAATTTGACACCAATAATAAGGTAGTTAAATAATAATCAGACATGACTAATTTGACACCAATAATAAGGTAGTTAAATAATAATCAGACATGACTAATTTGACACCAATAATAAGGTAGTTAAATAATGATCAGACATGACTAATTTGACACCAATAATAAGGTAGTTAAATAATAATCAGACATGACTAATTTGACACCAATAATAAGGTAGTTAAATAATAATCAGACATGACTAATTTGACACTAATAATAAGGTAGTTAAATAATAATCAGACATGACTAATTTGACACCAATAATAATTAGTTAAATAATAATCAGACATGACTAATTTGACACCAATAATAAGGTAGTTAAATAATAATCAGACATGACTAATTTGACACTAATAATAAGGTAGTTAAATAATAATCAGACCTGACTAATTTGACACCAATAATAAGGTAGTTAAATAAACAGACATGACTAATTTGACACCAATAATAAGGTAGTTAAATAATAATCAGACATGACTAATTTAATACCAAAAAAAGGTAGTTAAATAATAATCAGACATGACTAATTTAATACCAATAATAAGGTAGTTAAATAATAATGAGACATGACTAATTTGACACCAATAATAAGGTAGTTAAATAATAATCAGACCTGACTAATTTGACACCAATAATAAGGTAGTTAAATAATAATCAGACCTGACTAATTTGACACCAATAATAAGGTAGTTAAATAATAATCAGACATGACTAATTTAATACCAATAATAAGGTAGTTAAATTATCAGACATGACTGACTTAATACCAAAAAGAAGTAGTTAAATAATAATCAGACATGACTATTTTAATACCAATAATAAGGTAGTTAAATAATAATCAGACATGACTAATTTGACACCAATAATAATTAATTAAATAATAATCAGACATGACTAATTTGACACCAATAATAAGGTAGTTAAATAATAATCAGACATGACTAATTTGACACCAATAATAAGGTAGTTAAAAAATAATCAGACATGACTAATTTGACACCAATAATAAGGTAGTTAAATAATAATCAGACATGACTAATTTGACACTAATAATAAGGTAGTTAAATAAGAATCAGACATGACTATTTTGACACCAATATAAAGGTAGTTAAATAATAATCAGATCAGAATAACATAATACTAATAATTATGCAGTCAAATGATAATCAGACAAGAATAACTTAATTCAAATAATCTAATAAGGTGGTCAAATGAAATATATTTGGAGATTTACAGAGATACTATGCATATAGATAATGACATGTATATACTTGGATTCAGCAAATATTTTAATAAAAACAGTCCTAATGTAACATACTTTGATTTAGTGAATATTTCAATAAAACACAGTTGTAATGTAAATAAATTAAACTGTATATGATTTATGTATGTTTGTCTTGATTTTGATGAGATTCACTTTCAATGAACAATTAAACAAATTTCTTGTTATTTATTATAAACAGGCTTGATTGTTAAATTGGTGACTCTTTAAACATGTTGACTAACCTCCTTCAATTTACAAACTTCAGGCTTTCCTGTATTGCACTCTTGATTAGATTTTGTATTATTGCAGCTATGGCACTGAAGTGGCTTTTCTGAAGAAAAAGTGGAAAATTTGTATATAGATGGGGTTATCCAGTGTTGTAAAAATTGTATAATTATCTTCCTTGGAATTAATGTTGGACACTTTAAACTCTTTTTTTTCTTATAGGCACAAATTGATTCACTGAAATGTTTTAAAACTAATTTGTTTTGGAAAATGAGCAAAAGACATATGTGTTTCCAAAAATGTAGGCCATATAAAACACATTAAAAGTTGACCTATTAATATCCTGAATGTACTAAGTTTCAAAACAACCAGCTTTTCCTTCATGATTAACTAAGATTACATGCTATAATAAAAAAATAATTAACAAAATTAATATTTCCCATAAATGACAGTTTAAGGGTTAAGAGATATTCAATAAGTCAAACTTTTGGGAATAAATTTTCATACCTTTGCACCCAAAAAAACAAAACAAAAAAAGAAAACAAAATGGAAATACCAAAAAGAAATGTACCTTAAAAATCCAAATTACTTAATGAACAGAACCAATTGTTATTGTAGAAAACAATATAAAAAAACATAGTCAAGTGCTATTGTAGAAAACAATAAAATACAAATGAATTAAATCAGACACAATCAAATACAATGACTTCAATGCTACAATATCTAACTCATTAGTACATCATAATAACATTCAGTGAAAATGATATTAAATAATAAAAAAACATACCTGTGGTTTTAACTTCATAATTAATACATAACTGTTTTTCAAAGTTAGCAACCATATCTTTGATACCACCAGCAAATACTTTTGCTACTGGAGGGAGGTCCAATTTATAGATACATGTTTCAAATGTCGAAAATGCTTCACAAAGAATGTTTGGTTTTCCTCTTGGCAAATATTCAAGATTCATTCCTCTGGCTGAATTTTCAGCAAGGGTCATTATGCAGCCTGTTAAGGGCCTGAACAGATCAACCTTTTCAGGAAGAGATACATTGCAAGTTAATGGATCTTTAAGCATTTTTGCATAAGATTTCAATCCAAACGAAACTGGAATGAGTTGAGCTGCATTGCATCCTGGTAAGTAACTTGAGGTGCAGTTAGTAAGTCCCTTTAGACCTCTGAGGAAAGAAATTGTAAATTATAATTAGTTTTTAATGGGAAATCATTCAATACTGAAACAGTATCACACAATCATTACATTTAATTGTTTTGTTTTTCAATTTAATGATAAACTGATCAAGTTTAAACATTATTTATAATTAATAATCTATTTATAAATAATTTTCTTAAAATAAAAATGAAGGTGCATGACATTATTTACTCTGTATAATGAATAAATGTAAATGACAAGGAATTACTTTATTCTTCTTCAGACATGACACGATAAGTATATGAATAAATGTAAATGACAAGGAATTACTTTATTATTCTTCAGACATGATAAGTATATGAATAAATGTAAATGACAAGGAATTACTTTATTCTTCTTCAGACATGATGGGTACAAGAATAAATGTAAATGAGAAGAAATTACTTTATTCTTCTTCAGACATGATGTGCACATGAATATATGTAAATGACAAGGAATTACTTAATTTTTCTTCAGACATGATGTGCACATGGATAAATGTAAATGACAAGGAATTACTTTATTCTTCTTCAGACATGATGGGTACATGAATAAATGTAAATGAGAAGGAATTACTTTATTCTTCTTCAGACATGATGTGCACATGAATATATGTAAATGACAAGGAATTACTTAATTTTTCTTCAGACATGATGTGCACATGGATAAATGTAAATGACAAGGAATTACTTTATTCTTCTTCAAACATGATGGGTACAAGAATAAATGTAAATGAGAAGGAATTACTTTATTCTTCTTCAGACATGATGTTCACATGAATATATGTAAATGAGAAGGAATTACCTAATTTTTCTTCAGACATGATGTGCACATGGATAAATGTAAATGACAAGGAATTACTTTATTCTTCTTCAGACATGATGGGTACAAGAATAAATGTAAATGAGAAGGAATTACTTTATTCTTCTTCAGACATGATGTGCACATGAATATATGTAAATGACAAGGAATTACTTAATATTTCTTCAGACATGATGTGCACATGGATAAATGTAAATGACAAGGAATTACTTTATTCTTCTTCAGACATGATGGGTACATGAATAAATGTAAATGAGAAGGAATTACTTTATTCTTCTTCAGCTTTAATATGTACATGAGAAGGAATTACTTTATTCTTCTTCAGATATAATGGGTACATGTTTTTGGTTTGACTCACATTTTTATTTGCCCTCAGCAACAAACAGTGCCATGTTTGGGACCTCAGGTTCACAATGCACAATCAGTGATAAGAATACAAGCTGAACATAATCAGGAATGTTTGACAAAAAGTTTTCCTATTATAATGAATCTTACAAAGATAAGATGAAATTGATACAGTTTAACACCGTTTCACTTAGATAACATTTAGTATTTTAGTCTAATACAAATTGATGCATGAATAAGTGTAAAAATGTAACAATGCTAAGGAGTACTATGATAATAATTGTTTGGTATTTTACTTTTTTCTATCAAATTTACAGACTTCTATTTCCTATGACTTTGTCCTCACAACACATGTGAAGATGCAAACATTACTTACATATGCTCATGTAAGAGGAAGGTCATGTGGTAGAGATGATTTCAACCTAGATCAGTAACTAACAAAACTACTATTATCAAACTACTCAGTACACAGTCCAAATGGACCACAAAGTTCACTGATTATACCCACAATTGTTATACATGTTTATTGATGTGACACATACAGCACAGGTGAAACACAAATACAGAGTAGGTCACAGATATAATGCCAGTACAGCATGAGTACATACATGTAGAGAATCAATATTGACCTCTAATATCTGAAATATACTATGCCCATGGATTTAATTTTCAGTTATCAATGTAGCCATTCATGCAGACTAATACATTTTTACATGAATGCTTAGTGCTAACTCTTTCTGTAACCTATCAATGCTGCTCTTGTATGACGATTCTTATATAACTATTATCTGTATTCCAATAAATTATTAAAGGGAAAATGGACTTGATCAGGAAATTATTATTCTGACATGCTAATTATCTCCAAGCAAAATTGTATATTTCTTGTTCTTATACAAGAATAAGCCAAATTGTTAATCATCAATGTAAAAACAACTCACATTATTGCTTTGTGGAAGTGCTAGTAAGACCTGAGAGACCAGAAATAGCTGAGTTGGAGGGTACATGTGCATATTTTTCCATCAGCCTCTTAACTTCAAGACTGAGTTCTTTCATTTACATGTCAAGTCTTCTCAATAGCATATTCAGTTAACGTAATACATTTGATTAAGATTTTGTAGGTTTGACTCACACTTGCCAGGTGACACTTAGGGAGGGAGTACTGACTCAGGTGCATGAGAGTGTATGAGTGATTGATCAATGCACGAAGCAGATGAAGGGGATGATAATGTCAAGTGCTTTATCTGAGGCAATCATCCTATCATCTCTGGATGAACAATATCTTATTCATTTTGTCTATGCCTATAGTGGTGAATAAAATTTCATGCAAATTGCAACATCTGAATATTCAAGGTCTTCATGTCTTATGTGTTATTCTGTAGCTATGTTGAAATACTGGTGTATGGGTTGTGTATCCTATTTGTCTTGTTTCTAGTGTTGTATATTTAAAGATTTGTTCTCTTCTGTTTTAGTGTTGTATATTTAAGTATTTGTTCTGTTCTGTTTTAGTGTTGTATATTTAAGTATTTGTTCCGTTTTGCTGTAGTTGTTTTCTTTTATATCTTTTGTGCTGATGGAAAATAAACCCCATAATGTGAGGGTGTTGTATTTGACTCTTTCTGCACAATGCTATTAGCTCACACAAATAAAGCATGAAAAGTAATCATTTAACGTTGTGCAAGAAAACTTTAAACCATTGACACCTAGTGACAAAGACAGTTAATATGGCATCAGTGATAGTGAATGTAGCAAAATGAAAAACATACTTTCAGTATTAATGTAATGATGCCATCCACTCTCCATAACCAATTGGTGAGAGTTTATGATCTCCTAAGTCTAGAGAGGCAAACACCAAATCTGAGATATGCAAACAATCCAGAATACTTAGAGCTATTGAATTGTATGTTGTTAATGGTAGTATGAAGGTAGGCATACTGCTTAGTAATAGACCATCTGAGCTAATCTGGACTGTGGACTTTGTAGTCAATGTGGATTGTGGACTGAGCAGTATAAGAATAGCAGTTTTATTGGTTTCCAGTCTAGGTTGAAGTCTCCTACATCACATGACTTTTCTCTTTCAGTGGTGCCTGTTGGTACAGGCACATAATTGCCTGCATATTTGATAAAAGGACAAAGTCAGAGGAGAAAATCAGAAAAATAAATACAAAATTACAGTAGTATTATAGTACTACTAACTGTAGTACATAGACTGTATATTTGCCTTTATTTTTAAAGTTACCACATGTATTCACTTACAAGTCAAGTTTAAATGCAGACAGGACAGACACAGATCTGACATTGCATTACGTGATGGCCAATATGGATCTATGTCATTTGTGAGCAGTAATCAGTAGAATAGCACAGTACCTGATCTATCAGCACATCATGTGACAACAGATCTTGGTAAAGGTTTTCTGCAGCTAGACTCAAAATATAAATAATTATATACAGTACATATTTTTGTGGATTTATATTACTTATACTGACCTCAAATTTAAAAGTTCAAAGAAATAAATTATAAAGGAGAAAGGACTTCTCCAAATTAACATGCCTATGAAAATGTATGAATTCATGGAAAACTGACTTTGATTAAGAGATAAACCAAAATAATTAATCACGTTAATTACTGTTATTACATACTTGCAAATATCTTTTTCTGCCTGATAAACAGCAAAACAATCTAATGCCTGTGAAACAGAACAAGGCATGGCCTCTTCTATCTTCTCTTCTTCCAATTCCTTGCCATCTGATGTCCAAGTAAAATTACACTTTGCAAACTGACCAAGAAAGGTCTCTGCCTTAATTCTGATGCTTGTCATTTGATCCCCACTTAGCATTGGGCATATATCAATTCTTTCTTGCAGGCAGTCTATGATGGATCTTACATAGCTGAAGTAAAAGATTATTATCTTATGTTAGTAATTAGGTTCCTAATATATATATATATATATATATATATATATATATATATATATATATATATATATATATATATATAATGATTAATAGTCCTTTCAAGTGCACTCTCAGGGATAGATTAAGATAAATGCAATAAACTGACAACAAACAGTGCAAAACTAGTTTCTTACTTAACTGAGATTTGTCAACTCTTAATGAGTCTTTTCAAATGCAAATACAAAACATTGACAAGACAAACAAATAAAACAACAAAAAAAAATCTGTTGATGTTTGCAAAATTCATCTCTTATTGACTTAGAAATCAATGAGCTATAATGACATCTGTTATTTTATGTAAATTTATTTAAGTACAAATTATATCCCAGATATTCTATTGTTTTATTAGTAATTATAGACTATTGGGTGACTAATAAGCAAATTAAGTGAATATGAGAATTATTTAAAAGAAAATGAGTTAGCTGCATATATATATATATATATATATATATATATATATATATATATATATATATATATATATATATATATATATATATATATATATATATATATCCCATGCAGTACTTGGACCTGAAAAGAAACTGGCTTGTTAATCCATTCATCTATGCAATGCCCCACACCTACAAAGATTCACCAAGGGTAACCAAAGCAGTTATACATTATGGATAAATATTAAAGAACTTCAGCAGGGCTTCTGACATTGTTAATAAGTGCAAAAGTACTCAATGAAATTTATGTTATCAGTAACTACTCCCTTTGATAATTCTACTGGGGGAATTGTAACTACATGTACTCCCTTTGATAATTCTAATGGGTGAATTGTAGCACAGTAATTACTCCCTTTGATAATTCTAATGGGTGAATTGTAGCACAGTAACTACTCCCTTTGATAATTCTACTGGATGAATTGTAGCACAGTAACCAACACTGTGAACCATAGCACAATAATGTACACAGAGTGATATATGTTATTTTTTAGCTAAACCACCTAGATCTCTGAACAATTATTGCTGACTAGTTCTTTTAAAGTTTGTTTCACAGTAAAACTCAAATCTCTATCATACTAAAGATACTGTTACACATGGACTGATTAACAGCATGCAAACTTTACAATGGGATACTACTCTAGTGAACTTACCTGCAATGGTATTCTTCACTTATGAATCGAGCTGTGGCAAGGAATGCAGTGCCATCTTTTATACAGGTGACAATACTGTCTACTGTACATGTAGTTCCATTGCCTTCAACTGCAAGGATAAAAGTTTTCAAAATAGATAATTAAAACTTCCATTGTGCATGATCAGGCTTGTTTATGGCTTGTTTTGTGTCATACATTTCTTTTTTACATAAACTGTATTCAATTGCTGAAAGTCTGCTTAATTACAAGGTTATTTCAAGTTTAAAATTTTATTCTTGAGGGTATTTGGTATGTATGTATAGTATAAATGAATATGCAATACACACAGGATGCTGTTTGCCAGCACTGGTCCGAACACTGTAAATGACTCTGTACATCTGAGTTCATGATTATTTCCCTGCACACTGACAAATCTTTGCACACAGAAAACAACATAAAACACCTATAATAATATTTTCAAATGAAAATGATATTATTTTTTTAGAATATTTTTGGCCAATGCAGAAATTAAAACTCATCATTTGATGCACAACATCAGTGTATATTTGTGTGGGAAGTCAAGCCAGATTGTTGGTCAAAATAAGGATGGGATGGAATATGTAAAAATATAGGATTTTCTTTAAAAAATATACGATTCTTCTCAAGTACATAAGCATTTACAGATTATTATTAAGAGGAATTAAACAGTAATGATAAATATTCTGAATTCAAACATCAGAGTTGTTTAAAAACTTCTAAAATAATACAACACAGAATGAAGTAAACAAAAATTAAAATTTACTATTATAATATATGGCTTCCTCCTTCCATCATAATCATCCACTATTCTCCTTTTTATTGTCCATTATGTACCAAATTTAATGTTTTAATATCAAACAGGTAAGAAATATAATAAAGAACATGACATTTGACAATATCATGTAATTCTGAATAATACAAACTAAATTTAACTTGACAAATATTGACCAATAGTATTTCCAGTTTAGAAACTGAGTGAACTTAAACATTTATAGTTATCTCCATCATTGAAGAAAAGAATTTGAATTAGAAAATTTATATTATTAAAAAAGTATACTGAACAACTGTATAAGTGGTCCTTGTAAATAGGAAAAGTATAAGCTGTATGGACAACTATTGGATTTATATCAATGATAAATTCTGCCATTTGTTTCTCTTAATGTTATCAAGGCACAATAAACTTATTAAAAGTTAGTCTACAACAGGAAACTACTGTAGTAGATTTTTGGTAGATCTGTGGAAAAAAACTTTCTCCTGCTTTTCTACTTTTAGCAACATAAACAGAAGTTTTGTATACCAAATATATGTTTTGGCATGCAGTACATGATCAGAAAAAAGAATCAAACAATTTTATGATTATCTGAATAATAATGAGCAAAGATCATATGCTGACAATGAAGTTTTGATACCTTTATCCAGGAAACATATGCTGACAATGAAGATTTTATACCTTTATCCAGGTAACATATGCTGACAATGAAGTTTTGATACCTTTATCCAGGTAATATATGCTGACAATGAAGATTTTATACCTTTATCCAGGTAGCATATGCTGACAATGAAGTTTTGATACCTTTATCCAGGTAATATATGCTGACAATGAAGATTTTATACCTTTATCCAGGTAGCATATGCTGACAATGAAGTTTTGATACCTTTATCCAAGTAACATATGCTGACAATGAAGATTTTATACCTTTATCCAGGTAGCATATGCTGACAATGAAGTTTTGATACCTTTATCCAGGTAATATATGCTGACAATGAAGTTTTGATACCTGCATCCATATAACATACAATGAAAAGAAAAACAACAAAACAAAAGCCATATAAAAAGCATTAGGATACCATAAAAATTAAACATGTGCTAAAGACAATGAAATATACTGAAAAATTAACAAGCACATTTGAACTTGAAAACGGATTTCAATGGATATAATTTATTAAAATTGGCCACTTAAACATCTACTTTTTGTAATAATGTAAAATATAGAAATATATAGGAAATTTGTAAATAAAATAATATAGAAATTCTTAAATTCATAAGAATGTATTGGAATTTATAGAAACTTAACTGCATGCAAATGCTGTATTAAAAAAAATAATTCTGCAGCCTTCATAGAATTGTATTCAAGCAAACAAATTAGATCTAAATAACCCACAGAAAAAGTGACTTTCTTTTACCATTACTAAACTCACTTTACCATAACTAAAATGTTTTTTAACATTTCATGCTCAAATTTTTAATCATACAGTTGTAAAAAAAAATTGCATTAGTTAATATTTTAGGACATACATGGTGTAAATAGTCTACTATATCAACTATAAAACAGGTTGTTATCTGAATATAATCAAGGACCTAACCTAAAAAAGTAGTTAGAATTAATATAATACATATGTGCAAATTAAGAGAAAATGTATTGATTTTGATATGTCACACATAAATTGTAAAAAATATTTAAATGATTTTTTTTGTTTCTTTTGTTCTTTGCTTTTGAAATTCTCACTGATGATGTTAGTAAATAACACTTTAAAACTTGTATGAATACATGTACAGTAATTTAATTTGTGCCTTTAACTCATTAACATCATGTATACTGTGCAATTCAATTATGACTGAAGTATTACTTTGGAAAACAGGTAACAAACATAAAAAAAAGCAGATTAAATAAATCTATATGTTCAAATAACATTAGCATACCATTGCAGATATTCATGCAACTTATTTCATCATCAAATCGATTGTCGTTTCCATCACATCCTCCATACATGAATTCTTTACATTTGTTGTTCTCAACATCATAGTGCCAAGATGGAGAGGTTGCTTTGCAGGATCCAGATTCCACAGGTAAAGTGCATTGTTTGGTTAGGCTTCCATAACCTGTCATTGTAATGACAATGATAATACCAATGATGAATAGATAATAATAATAAAAATAATAATAATAATGATGATGATGATAATAATAATAACAACAACAAAAACAGCAGTAACAGAATCATCAGCATGATATCCTTAAGATGGATTGATCAATAAAAGTGCTGAAATTCCATTACAATAAACAATCAACAACACAATCTCTATTGTCATGACATTATTGCAAATGTAGTATTTTTATAACATCATGAATATAACATGAAAATGAAAAATATATAACAAACAAATTCAATGAAGAATGAAGCTGTGCCCCCTACCACAGAACTATCATGGTGAGGTCACAGATTCTTAATAATGCAGTCTATGACCTTTCAAACAGAGCTGTAAAATTACTAGACCTGCATGGAAAGTAACAAGTTTCATTGCCATATCTCTAAGGGCATTAGTGGAAAAGCGCACAACAATGGGGTTTAAAATAGTGATTAGTGACCTTGACCTTGAAAATAAAACTGTGATACAAGAGACATTATCAAACTGAGAAATATAAATGTACATTGATCCATTACTGTACCTCAAACATATTTAAAGATAGAAAGAAGAGGCAAAAAAACCCTAAAAGTTGTGACCTGTGGACTTGACTTTTGGGATGTCATCAAAAGTATGCAATACAACTTATCTTAATTGACAATATACATACATGCCAAGTTTCATCCACTTATCTCAAACAGCTCTTAAGTTAGAATGATAAATGTGACTTGAACTTTAAGACAGAAACCACAATGTGATATGCAACATACCTTTGATTGATGATTTACTGTTATGAGAAAATTTAACTCCTTTATCTTTAAAATGACTATAAAATTAAAATGGAAATTAAATTTAATATAAAAATCTCAACACATAACACCATGTCACTAAAGTTACTTCTCCCTCTGAGGCTGCTCAAGTGTTTAATATATCAATGTCTTCATGTACATTTGTAAATCAGTCCAATATAACAATGTCTTCATGTACATTTGTAAATCAGTCTAATATATCAATGTCTTCATGTACATTTGTAAATCAGTCTAATATATCAATATCTTCATGTACATTTGTAAATCAGTCTAATATATCAATGTCTTCATGTACATTTGTAAATCAGTCTCATATTGAACATTCTCATGTAACCTACTATACTACATGTGGTCATGGTACAATAGATGGATCTTGTGTGTTATCTTCTTCATGTGTTCATATAAATAATCAATGCTATGAAAAGAAATCTCTTAAGTCTAAAAACAATACATTACATACCACCTTGTCTGAAAATCAATCCTCTCATCAAAATTGTCATGTCTTTGACCTCTCTCAAAAGAGGTCTGCAAGTAATCAACCTAAATATTCAACACATACTCCCTAAACTCAATGAGATTAAGTTATTGTTACAACAAACTCAATCAATCAATATTCTAGGTCTTTGTGAAACCTTTCTTTCTGATGATACTAATGATTTGACTCCAAATGCAGGGTTTCAACTTTGAAAGAAATGTTGGGTGTCCATGGGGGTTTTGTATGTGTTTTTCTCAGTGTAGACAGTTCCATTAGTTATAGCAGACATGTTGATCTAGAGACTATTGGGGTAGAGAGTATCTGGATCGAAGTAAAAGCATTACTAAAGGAAGATTTAGAAATTATCATATTAGGTGATTTTAACATTGACTACATGAAAACTCCATCATTAACATGGATAAGTAACTCTGAAACTTACAACTTTACTCAATTAATTAACACCCCAACTAGAGTAACAGATAAAAGTGCTACTGTCATTGATAATGTATATACTAATAAATCTGACAAAATAAGTGAAATTAAGGTGCCAGTGTATGCACTGAGTGACCATTATGCAGTCTGTATAACTAGACATCTTCTGAAATCATCCAAAAATGGTCAACACCTTGAAATACAATATGGAGACTTGATACAGTTTGAAAAGTACTTAAAAGTGATTTAGGTTGCAAACACTTCTACTCAGTCTGCCAATGAAATTTGGCACTAAACAAATGGCATAAGATGTTCAATGCACCCTAAGACACTGCACCCTAAGACAAGCCTAAATTAAGCAGAAAGTGTTAAACACCAAAATACCCCCAAGTGGATTACCCCAGGCTAGGCACCAAAGAGATAATTTCCTCAAGAGAAAAGACATGAAAAACTACAGAAAGTGGAGGAATAAAGTTAAGCACTTGAGAGAAAAGGCAAAAGAAGAATACAGTCAACTGGCTGTTGATGAAAGTGAGAGTGCTAAGACATGGAAGCATCTAAAAGAGCTGAACCCACCCACAAACAACTGTTTTCCTCCTTCACTTGACAAAATGATGACATAGCAACATCTGTACAAGACATTGCAGAAATGTTCAATACTTTCTTAACAAGCATCTCCAGTAACTGTATTCCAAACCAGACCTACATCCCAGATCAACTTAATTCTCTTCTATCATTTATATGAGCTAAAATTCCTGATGATAATTATTTTTCAATAGCTAATGTTAGTGAAAGTGATGTTTTTTATATGCTCATTAAGGCAAATATTAATGAATCCTCTGGTTTGAATTGTATTGCTCCACAAATTCATAAAATTCCTATACCAGTAATAACAAAGTCTTTAACACATATCATAAACTTAAGTATAATGAGTGGTAATTCTCCAAATACAATGAAATGTACAATGGTTACACCTGTCTTTAAGAAAGGAGAAAAGGAGGATTCAGTGAATTACAGAAAAGTTTCAGTTCTATCTGACTGTAATGTCAGAATTATATGAAAAGAAAGTAGCCATTCAGGTCAATAAATTTTCTGAAACTTATTCTCTATTTCATAAATCACACTTAGGACTTAGGAAGTACCACTCATGCCAAACAAAACTTACCATATTAACTGATCTTTGGTTGTAGGAAATGGATAACAGACATAATTGGGACTGTTTTCCTGACTTAAAGAAAGCATTTAGTCTTGTTGATCATAAAATTCTGCTACAAAAACTGAACCAAAGGTCTCAACAAGTAAGCATTGGCAGTATTTGCTCTCAAACTCAAACTATTCATTCAAGGATCATTCAAGGCGGCTCAGTTTTAGGCCCTCTCCGATTTTTATCTATATCAATGATCTACTATTAAATATTGTATTCACAAATTCAGATTTGTTTGCCGATGATGCAACCATGTTTACTTCATATTCTGATACTAAAGTTATCCAAAATAGATTAAACTGAGACCTTAGAATCCAGAACTGAGAACAGCAAAATTGGATGGTAATTAATGAATGTAAAACAATATGTTTGAATTTGGGAACATCACAAAAGCTAAACAAGAGAGGGAACCCAGAACTATTTCTTGAAATAAATAATCATCAATGGCAGACATGAAAAGCTTGTAGGTGGTCTGTAGATAATAATTTACTATGTTATGACCATATTGATAAGTTATGTAAAACACTGTCATCCAAAATTGCCCTACTCAGCAGAATCAAGAAATATTTACATATGGAAACTTGCAATCTATATGACAAGTCATATATTCTTCCAACAAAGGATTATTGTTCAAATATATTGGGAAACTGATAAATCTCAGATTGACAGGATTTATGTATCTTAGAAACAAGCAGCACACACAAATTTAGATACATCTATTGATCAGCCCTCAAAAATTATTGTTTACAGAACTCCAATGTTAACAATGTATGACAGGACAGATTTTCACAAGGCAGTTCTTTTATAAAAACATCTACATGGAACTGCACCAGAGTATCTTCAGGACTTATTCAGCCACTTTTCAACACAGAACCAATTCTTATTAAGATCACAATGAAACCAAAACCATGAACACAGCAATTTGAAAAGAGCTTCCAATACTCTGGTACAATTTTGTGAAACAAGTTTCCACTACATGTAAAATCGGCTGAAAAAATTAGAGTATTTAAGAATAGATATCATGAGCATATATGTGTTTCTAATAGATAATGGAATTTAATATTTTAATACTAAGCATGTTACAATAAACAATAAATATTGATATCTTTAATATAATGCACACTGTTATACTGGCATTAAGAATTTCTCAAGGGAGAATAGTCCTTGACTAATGAGTGACCCTCTATAATTAAAGTATTATTATTATTATTATTATTATTATTATTATTATTATTATTATTATTATTATTATTATTAACCTTAAAGATAATAGACCAATGTGATACACAAAAAACCTGCTAATGATGACATACAAAAAAGGTATACCAAGTTGCATCCTTTAAGTTAAATGTTATGGAGTATAAAACAAAATTGTGATGAAAAAAATAATATTTTGAGCTGTAAACCTGGCCTTGACCTTGAAGATAGGAATCCAGCATCAGTTCACAAGACATCTTCTAAAGTATAGTAAGTTTAATCCCATAACTGCATATGGCCCTAAAATTTGTGAGTGGAAGTGAAAGAATGATGAAAAACTAAAAATACTGAGCCATGGCATTGACTTTTAAGATAGAACTTCCTTGTTGTACTTACATACCTTCAAATGATGATGCATAATTGAACAAAACTAAATACCATAGTATCAAATAATTCCAAAGCTATAAAGCCAAATGAAAAGTGTAATGGAAAAATAAAACAATGAACTGAGACCTTTAAGATAGCAATCCTAATATGGCAAAGAACACACCCTCTAGTGATGGTGTAATGTGGCAAACAACACCCCCTAGTGATGGTGTAATATGGCACACAACACACCCTCTAGTGATGGTGTAATGTGGCACATAAGACACACTCTAGTGAAGGTATAATGTGGCACACAACACCCTCTAGTGCTGGTGTAACGTGGCACACAACACACCCTCTAGTGATGGTATAATATGGCACACAACACACCCTCTAGTGATGGTATAATGCAGCACATAAGACACCCTCTAGTGATGGTGTAATGTGGCACACAACACACCCTCTAGTGATGGTGTAATGTGGCACACAACACACCCTCTAGTGATGGTGTAATGTGGCACACAACACACCCTCTAGTGATGTTGTAATGTGGCACACAACATAGCCTCTAATGGAGTCTATGAGTATATATAGTTTTAGCCATTAATATCAAAAGTTAGAGACGAGAAAAGAAAGTGTCATAGGATACTTAAAATATAAATATTCACTGTTTCATTATATGGTAATCATGTGCCTGCATTTGATGAACTACTTCAGGTTAAATAAAACTGTCAACAGAAATATCAAATGCTGACTACATCCTGACAATATAAAAAATCTGACACCCAACAAGGATTATAACTTTTCTACCTAACACATATTCAGAAGTAATGACTGTCAGAGAATGATGATGCTTGAGATCTCTCTTAATATACAACACATCTTGCTATTATCCAAAGAAAATATCTATCATTCAAAGTAAATGTCTATCTTACAAAAAAATAAAGAAAATATTAATACTGTACATCAAAAGATTAATGTTGCTGGGAAAAAGAAAAGAAATAAATATTTTTTTTACAAATACTGAAGGTAGACTGCTAGTGATTTGTAGTTGGTAAATGTTAGTAAGACTGAGTGAAAGTGTGACTGTACAAAGGTCAAATGAACCTTTAATACAATGTATCAATAAACTTTTCAGGTATACAGTGCAGTTATATATATATATATATATATATATATATATATATATATATATATATATATATATATATATATCTCAATTAGCATTATTTTATCCTGCATTAGAAATTTAATTAAACACAAGCAACTCAAAACTAAATCGACATCCTTGCAATGGAGGTATTATCCAGGACTGATGGGCCACATGACATAGGGGCCAATATATATATATATATATATATATATATATATATATATATATATATATATATATATATATATATATATATATATATATATATATAGGTATATATACATACATATATATACATACATATATATATACACACACACACATTATCATCAAGCAGAATATGTCTTTGACAAGATGTGCAATATTACAATATAACATTATAGGACTTGAATGTTGTTGTTGTTATTATTATTATTATTATTATTATTATTATTATTATTATTATTATTATCATTATTATTATCATTATTAAAGGGTACATAAAGATCAGAGAAGTGAAATTTACAGATCAGGGCAACTGAAATTGAATGACTTTTCAATGACCAGTTTTCAATGACTACATATGGTATCAAGTTTTCTACTTCAGGTGCTAATTTATTTACAAGAAACAAATGCAAAAATAACACAGAAATAAACATAATGATATAAGAAAGAGAAATGGTACTTATAATAAATGTCTATCATTTAACTGTCCTCATGTATGGTATTAATGTATGCCATACAAAAAAATAATATAGTTGAGTAAAGAATAAAAGGAGCATATTTAAATGACTGTTTAATATTTGTCCTTAAAGTTGAGAGATCTGGTAAATTATGCTATGGGCTGTTCCAGTAAAACATTCATAGGACCCGGAGAAGGCACTTTTAATGTGGGATACCCACCCATAAATGCAATTTTGAATTTTCTTATCATTTTAATATGAACAAGGTGAAATCTCAGTACCCTGGCATATATATTTTTTTTAAAACTTCCTTCCCTGGGTACCATGTATGTTTAAATGGAACAGCCCTAATTATAAATCAATGTATAAAATACATGTCTGTTAGAGTCATTGTTTTGGTGCAGCAAGCTTGTAAGCTCATCAGCCACCTACCAAAACAAACCCATTCTCCCAAAATGTCAGATAGTATACATCTAATAAGCTTGAGAGATTATTGCTTCATCAGTCAATTTCCAGGCTACAAGGGTCAATACATGACAATGAGAAACAAGCTTAAGCCTTAAAAAATCTCATAATTCAACATACCACACACTTTGAGACATTGGTTATTTGAGGCAAATCTGTTTCTGTTCCCTTCACAACCACCATACTTGAACTGTTCACATGTTTTACTTGTAGTATTGTAAAACCAATAAGGAAGTAGGGCTTTGCAGAGACCAGTGTCTGGTGGCAGCAAGCAGAAATCTGGCATGTATGGCTCTTCTGAAATAACATCAAACAGTGTTCAGCGTTTATGATTACTTTAAACAGTAATCCACAATATATGTGATAAGATTTAACTGAGCAATGTTTCATCAACATTCATAATGGTTAAAAAAGACACACAAATATGGTATCTAATAATAAAAATTCAGACTAAATAAACTCAAATTCTAACAACTAAATGAAATACATGTCTATACTTGCATCATAACAGTACTGGCTTTTTATGCATTTTTGCGGTGTGGAGAATTTACAATTCATGGAACACATTTTTTTCTGCAGCAAACAACTTGTGTATGTCTGACATAATTTTTCATAAGGATAAGCGCCTATTCATTCTGCATCTTAGAGCATCTAAGACTGATGTTTTCCATCAAGGGGTGGATATTCAGATTTATTCTATGCACTGTGACTTCCTTGTATGCCCATACCGTGTGATGAAAAAATTCCATCGTATTCAGATATTAGCAGGAGCTCGCCCTTGTGATCCTCTGTTTCTCATGGACAACGGTCACACTTTAAGTAGAACTTTCTTTATCACTACCATTAAGGCCATTTTGTCCATGTTAGGTTATGACGAATGTCATTATAATGGGCACTCCTTCCACTTGGGGGCGGCTACTAGTGCAGCTAAGGCTGGAATTTTGGACCATCTTATCCAGACTTTAGGTCGTTGGTCCTCTAATGCATATTGTAGATATATTCAGGTGCACCCGGACAGTATTAGCTTTGCACAGAGACAGATGTCACATCAAATGCCTCACTAGTTCCATTTATGCATGTGCCAATCTATGCATTATTCATTTGTTTACTTTGTAAGACCAAAACTAACTGTTGAATATATATATATATATATATATATATATATATATATATATATATATATATATATATATATATATATGTATATGTATATGTATATGTATGTATATGTGTATGTGTGTGTATGTATCTAATATGCCTACCTTTGTATACATCAGGCTTTCTCATGCAATTCAAAAATATTTCATGCATTTCCAGGCATTATTCCCTTTAAAGATTCTTACCTTACTTCAAATTGGGGGCCTCGTTACAGTCACACTGTTCCAGAGTCACAGTGCTACTTTCACTTCTTTTGGGCCATTGCCAAGTTTTCATTCATTCAAAACTTTGCTTTTGAACCCCAATTTGTGTCAGTGCTTAAATGTAAACGACTATAATGCCCATATACTTCATACCAGCTTCCTACGATGCATGTATGTTTGTTATCATAGCATCCTCAGGATCGGACTTGTCGAGAGTTTCGGTATCATTGTCCCTATATACCTCATGTCAGCTCCAACATGTATCTTGTCCTGAGGTATCCTTTAGAACAATTCAGAGCTGGGCTGGTGCAGTGTGCTGTGACAGGATTTGCCCTCATTATGCCAAAAGAATGATGTTATATATACAATAAAGTGTCTATTGAACCAGTGTATTGTGTGTTATTTAAACTCAAATTCTAACAACTAAATGAACTACATGTCTATACTTGCATCATAACAGTGGCAGCTGTATATAGAAAGATTGAATAAGGATGGAATGGTATATTTTGCATGTTTAATTATAGAATAACTTCTTGACAGCTTAAAAATGCAGCTCAAAACTGGCATCCATCTTTCATTTTATGTGCATTAATTAATCAAAAAGGGTATAAATTTTCAGGGTTTTTTGCCAAAAGTAATATTTTTTTGACAATTTATATTCATGGATGGGAAAGGAAGCCCTAGTCCCTCTACAATGGGTTGTTATTCATTAGGTCACATTTTGCAGTTTGCAGAAGCCACAAAATCCAAGAGAACTTGTACCCAACAAATTAATATATAGCATAAATTATAATTTAAAACACCCTGAACATCAATCATTTTAACACTATCTCAGTCTATGTCAAATAAATTCCTGTTATTCTTTCAAACTCAAGCTTTCACCTAGGGCAATAAAAACTGAAACCCAAACTATTTACTAGGTATCATTTCCACCAAGTTCAAACTGTAATTCACCCTTTGTTATGGCCTTGCTTGATAACAAGCCATCCTTATAATGTAAAAAAATATTGGTCAAATTTTAATACCAAGGTCTCTACCAGTTAAAAGCCCCACTTTTAAAGCAATTTTATCCCTGGTTTAAATTTAGAAGAAATAATATATTACATCAAAATGATTTAAATACATCATTACTGTGTCAAATTAAATCAAAATAGAAAAGTTATGAAAATAATACACAAAGAGTCTGATATCATGAAATCATAAACCCTGTATATGGTACAGTGCGACCTCTTTATATTAATCTTCATGGGCCCCATACAAGTGGCCTCTGGTGCAAGAAGGAAACCTTGCAATGAGGAATATTCCAACATGTATGTATCCTGATAGTTCAATACAAATTAGAGTGTTTGATGATGGGAAATTGCATTAGGAATCCAGAACTAAAATAAAATAAAATAAATCAAGTAGCTTATGATAAAACAGATCTCATCAAATTCACTTTTTCAGATAATCAGCATTATATTAAGAAGCTTTATAGTGTAATTGCACAGTATTAGTAGGTGGTTTCCTTTAGATTATTATTATTATTATTATTATTATTATTATTATTATTATTATTATTATTATTATTATTATTATTATTATTATTCCAACCTTGCTTCATAGCCATGAAAATATGTCATTAAAGTTGTCAGAGCTAATTGTACAACATACAATAAATGATAAAGTTAAAATGTCAAATTACAAGGATTAAACTGTGACTAAGAATAGCATGCATACCCTCTAGAGGTTCCTGACAAGTGTGACCACAGCCATTGAAGCAACACTTATGACTTCCCTCACAGTCTGTATCTCCATTACACTGCTGTACACATGTTCCAACCTTACCATTCACTAAAGGGCAGAATCCTTTCTTTGTTATATCTGGGAAGTGAAATTTTATCTGTCATTATAAATTGAAAATGATATATCTAATATGTCTTATCATGCTATTATCCTCTCTTTTTCTATCCTTCATTTTTCATAGCTATTACAGTACAAGATATTTTTTCTCAAGGAGTTTTCAAGAGTTTCTCAAACTTTATCAATGAGTACTTTTATTATGGGAATCAAACTTACTCTGCATGTTACACTATATATCATTTCATAAGTAGGTACCAAAACAGCTGAAAATACAACACAACTGCAACATTACAGCAATGGGACACTCCAAATGAATTAACATGTAAATAACAAATATTATGAATTGGAATAGTGATACATCTTATTAAGGTTTTACATCTTTTGAATTTCATCAGATATATTTAAGAATTTTGACAAAAATTGAAGGTGCTTTCAGCAAACTGAAAGTCTTTGCAAGAATAAAATAAACATCTTAAATTTTAAGGCAAACCCTCAAACTGGTTCAATAATCAAGACAGTATCAAAGTCACTTAGTAATTCCCTCATATGAACATCCATAGTCATATCCATTGTCTCAATGTCTTTTATTATATCCATTGTCTCAATGTCTTTTATCATATCCATTGTCTCAATGTTCTTTTATTATATCCATTGTCTCAATATCTTTTATTATATCCATTGTCTCAATGTTTTTTTATTATATCCATTGTCTCAATATCTTTTTTATATCCCATATCTCAATGTCTTTTATTATATCCATTGTCTCAATGTCTTTTATTATATCCATTGTCTCAATGTTTTTTTTTATATCCAATGTCTCAATGTCTTTTATTATATCCATTGTCTCAATGTCTTTTATTATATCCATTGTCTCAATGTCTTTTATCATATCCATTGTCTCAATGTCTTTTATTATATCCATTGTCTCAATCTTTTATTATATCCATTGTCTCAATGTAGTTGTTTATATACTATGTCTCAATGTCTTTGTTTATATTCATTGTCTCAATGTCTTTGTTTATATCCTTTGTCTCAATGTCTTTCATTATATTCATTGTCTCAATGTATTTGTTTATATCCTTTGTCTCAATGTCTTTGTTTATATCCATTGTCTCAATGTCTTTTATTACATCCAGTGTCTCAATGTTTTTTATTATATCCATTGTCTCAATGTCTTTGTTTATATCCATTGTCTTAATGTCTGTTTATATCCATTGTCTCAATGTCTTTTATTATATACATTGTCTCAATATTTTTTATGATATTCCTTGTATCAATGTCTTTCTTGATATTCCTTGTTTCAATGTGCTTTATCATATTGTGTCAAGTCTTTTATCATCTTACGTGTATCAATGTCTTTTATCACATCCCTTGTATCAATGTCTTCCTTGTATCAATGTCTTTTATCATATTCCTTGTATCAATGTCTTTTATCATATCACTTGTATCAATGTCCCTTATCATATCTCCTGATCCATGTCCCTATCATATCGTTTGTATCAATGTCCTTTATTATATCCTTTGTCTAAACATCTTTTTTTCATATCCCCTGATGAATGTCCCTTATCATATCCCTTGTAACAATGTCCCTTATCATATCCCTTGTATCAATGTCCCTTATCATATCCCTTGTATCAATGTCCCTTATCATAGCCCTTGTATCAATGTCCATTATCATACCCCATGATCAATGTCCCTTATCATATCCTTTGTATCAATGTCCCTTATCATATCCTTTGTATCAATGTATCTTTTCATATTCCTTGATCAATATCCCTTATCATACTCCCTGTCTCAATGTCCCTTATCATATTCCTTGATCAATGTCCCTAATCATATCCCTTGTATCAATGTCCCTTATCATATTCCTTGATCAATGTCCCTTATCATATCCTTTGTATCAATGTCCCTTATCATATTCCTTGATCAATGTCCCTAATCATATCCCTTGATCAATGTCCCTTATCATATCCCTTGTATCAATGTTGCTTCTCATATCCCCTGGTCAATGTCCCTTATCATATCCTTTGTATCAATGTCCATTATCATATCCTTTGTATCAATGTCCCTTATCATATTCCTTGATCAATATCACTTATCATATTTCTTGATCAATGTCTCTTTTCATATCCCTTGTATCAATGTCCCTTATCATATACCTTAATCAATGTCCCTTATCATATCCCTTGTCTCAATGTCCCTTATGATATACCTTATCTCAATGTCCCTTATCATATCCCTTGTATCAATGTCTTTATAATATCCCTTGTCTCAATGTCCCTTATGATATACCTTGTCTCAATGTCCCTTATCATATCCCTTGTATCAATGTCTCTTATAATATCTCTTGTATCAATGTCCCTTATCATATCCCTTGTATCAATGTCTCTTATAATATCCCTTGTCTCAATGTCCCTTATCATATACCTTGTGTCAATGTCCCTTATCATATACCTTGTGTCAATGTCCCTTATTATATACCTTATCTCAATGTCCTTAATAATACTCATTGTCACAATGTCCCTTATCATATTCCTTGATCAATATCCCTTATCATACTCCTTGTCTCAATGTCCCTTATCATATTCCTTGATCAATGTCCCTTATCATATCCTTTGTATCAATGACCCTTATCATATTCTTTGATCAATGCCCCTTATCATATCCCTTGTATCAATGTCCCTTGTCATATTTCTTGCTCTGATGTCTCTTGTCTCAACATCTCTTATCATATCCTTTGAACAATGTCCCTAATCATATCTCTTGTTTCAAGGTCTCTTATAATCATATCTCTTCATCAATGTCCTTTATATTCCTTGTATCAATGTCCCTTATCATATACCATGTCTCAATCTCCTTATCATATTCCTTGTATCAATGTTTTTTATCATATCCCTTGATCTATCCCTCATCATATCTATTGCATTGATGTCCCTTATCATATCCCTTGTATCAATGTCTCTTATTATATTTCTTGAATAAATCCATTTATGTCATAGTATACCATTAGAACAAGCAATTTCACTCAGCAGCTTTATTAAGCACCTTAAAGTCTTTGCAGCACAATAATAAATATAATTTTTAATATTGCTTCATTCTGAAATAAATATAATTAAAAATATTTATAAATATTTTAACACTTTATGAGCTGTAAAATATGTAGCTCATGACATATTATTCAACATTTTATGAATTTTATATATAGAGCAAATTTCTACAATACTTTATTATAAATGGAAACTTACTTTTCATAGGAACAGCTTCAACACATTCATAAATGCAGCCAACCTGACAGCAAAACTGACCTTCCTTACAGTCCATGTCAGTGCCACAGAATTTGGCAATGGACATACATTTATCACTTGATCCTAGATCTGGACAAGCAAATCCACTAGTTTTCTTTGGTTTGGCTGCCAAAAAACAAAATGGTATAATTTGATAGATAAATAAACAATTAAGTTGTTGTTGCTGTTGTTTCAAGGTTTAACACTGTTTCTCTGCACAAGATAGGCTATACATGGCGGCCAGTACAACTGGCAGTGGAAGAACCTGCGAAAACCCCAGCAAGAATCACCAACATAAGGAACCTACTGGCAGCTTTCTCACATATCCACATTGGCAAAGCTTGAGACTTGAGCCCATGCAGACAGAGGTGAGAAGGTAGCAATTGGTAAAGGCAAGTACTTCAGATCACTTGGCCAAACAGGACCCCCGAGCTTTTGTAGAAGTCAGCATAAATTCAACAAAGCTATGTAGCACCTTTTCTTAAGATTTATACAGGCTACAGTAATTCATGTTCATTTATTGTGGTAAATAAAGTTCAGATATAATGTTCTCCAGAAATTCAGCAGAAAATTGCTACATAAAGCTTGGATCACAGCCATGTTGGAGTAATATTTCATTTGGATGCAGAATATGATTTATCAATTGACCAGGATTTTATTTTCACTATAATTGCAATGAAATAAAATATCAATAAATGTTTAATAATTTTTTACATTAATGTAGAGAATAATTTCAGATGGTAACACAAACTAAAAGACTAACAACGAAATGCAATCTGAAGAAAAGCCTTTGGCATATAAAAAAACCTACAATATAGTACATATTGAACATAATGTTTTAAAATTTTATGATATCATAATTTTATTTATCCTAAAAAAAAAGAACAAAGAAGAGGAAATTGTTATTCAATACAAAATAACTATTGTTTACACTCCTTAGAACTTATAAAATGTTTTTGGAGTTTAAAACTTGCAATGATGACATATTTTTGCTTAACATCTTCATTATCCCAGATATAATATCTGACCCTGCCAGACAAATTATCAATTCCATTTAAAGGTCAATGATTTCCTCCATAATGTCAACCTCCACCATCTCAAAAATTGAATTTTGCTGCCATGTAAGACAATGGTAATGCATTGCATACAATTTTACAATGTAATTTCATTTATTTTTTAACTTATCAATCATCATGGTTTTGCCAAAAACATGGCATTTTTCATGAATTAGATGTTGTTGTTGTTGGGCTTAACGCCATTTTTCAGCACACGATAGGCTATTCATGGCGGTCAGTATTAATGGTGGAGGAAGAAACCGGGAAATCACCGGAAAGAACCACTGACCCACGAGAAGCTACTGGCAAGCTTTCTCACATATGAATTAGAGAAGGAGTCCTAAAGTGATATCACAGTTTACTGGACTTGTAAATTCAAGATTTGTTTTCAAAGAAGGAACACAGTTTGTTGAACTAATAATTTCACAATGTTTTCAAAGACTGATCTTAGTCTTTTAGACTTTAAGTTTACACTCTAGGTCAAGCATTAAATCCACAAAAATTAGTACCAAATAAAAGCAGAGATGAATTTACAACAAGATGACTTGGAAGTAAAGAAAATTAAAGTTAAATATACCAGTTGTTGAGACAGTCATTGTCATCAAACTAGGCTTCACACATCTCTTGACACAGCCGTTAGAGCAACATTTCAGCTCTGGATAACAATCACTATCGGATGTGCAATTTGCTTTCTCTGATGTGCAGTTAACTGCTTTATCAGGCTCTGGACACACTACAGTTGGGGTAACAGTGGTACCTGGATAAATTGAAAGTTAATATTAGTAAATTGCTATAAAAAAATCTATTCTACCAAATATAAAATGTTCATAAATATCCCTCTAATTCAAAGAAATATAAATTATATTTTCATTGTTCCATGCTAACAGTCATACCATGATTCAGCAATGAAAGTTTTACAAAAGAGAAAAACTTTTTAAAAAGTTTATAATCAGGTATAGTGTTTACCGACCGAGTTTATTACATGAAAACAGTGGGTGATTGAGTATGATGACTTACAGAATTTCATCTTATAAATAGATTTTCTGAAAGACAGAAAACTGACACATGTAAATTCAACCAATGGTCCATTTAAAAATGAGGCATTCAGTTAAATTTCTCACATATTTACAGTATAAGACAACAATTTTATTTTTCACAAGCTTACACCAGCCTTTGTTTAATTGATCTAATTGCAATCACAGTCATTTTTATTGTTAGTATGAACTTACTGCATTACTGGCAGTCACTGAGGGAGGCAAGAGATGGAGAGAGGGAGAAATATCACAATTACTTATTTATTAGATATTTGGAGATTATTGTGGTAAAGAAAAGGCATCAAATGGCCAAAAACCTAATTCTAGTATATCCCACATGAAATTTGTGAATTTTGCCATTTTTTTCAAGACATCCTTACTCTCTTTAAATGGTACTTTGCACTCTGACAATAACATGTGTTGACATGAAAATTATTAATCATATTAACAATCTAATTAATTTGTTGATACTTTTTTTTAATTATACCTCTTAACTCATCAGCACATTCACTTCCAGCAATGGAATATGCCAGCGCTATGGTTTCTCTTACAGGCAAGAAGTCTTCTTTTGTGCATTTGTTGGAACTCTGACAGTTTTTCAGGTTTGTCTGGACCTCATTTGCATTCCTAATTGAAACAATTAAGCATAATTTAGTGCTACATGTATATTTTAAGTGACAAGCATATGATGAATAACAACAGAAAGCGGCCTGGTAAACAAAGTTTGACTCTATCAATAAACAAATGGTCTTTAATTTCAAACATTTTACCATTGATCATATGACAGAAGTTTTTAATCTGATTCATTACAAAACCAATGATTGTGAAATTCAGCTTGTCCTAAGCACACTGGAAAATTGAACATTTAACTTGCACTTGGAAGATCTGAGATTTCTTAAAAATATGACATAGTAATATCACAAAATGTTAAAAACATGGTTAACTGAAATATTCTGAAGTATTCTTGAAATTATGTAATATTTATTTTACAATAAAATAGCTTCTTTTGTTTTGTTATCATTTTTGCTTATTAAGAACTAATGAATAAAAAGTGGCCAAAGTTTCATTGTACTCAATGCATGTGGTTAGGTTTAAAGTAGAGGTTACAAACATAGTGTATCATGTGAAAAGTGATCAATAGATGAATGAAACTATAAGCATGTAGCACATATAAATACTAAATAAATGTGACAATATATGTATTGTAACAAAACTTTAATGTATAAAACATCCAAAACATAATGCATTATGAACATGAACATGCCAGCAGCATCCCAAAGGTTGATGGTTCTTTCCAGGTTCTTTCTCCACCCAAATAGTCAAACTGCTCACAAAGCCAAACAAACCAAGAGAGACTGAATAGTTGTATGAAATCCTGTGTCTATTGTATGTTTTATATTCTATTTAATCCAATTTACTGTATAAAAGCAAAGAGAGAGCAAATCTCTGAGTAAATTTAGTTTCTCCAAAAATACCCAGCTGCATTAATGTTAGGAAAATAAATGTCCTATCTCCTTAATCCAGCTCTTCTAAAACAATAAAAAAAAATCACATCTTTCATCTATATATACCACAAAAACAAAGGGAAGAAACTCTTCTCCTCTCTCCTTAATCCAGCTCTTCTAAAACAATAACAAATCACATCTTTCATCTATATACCACAAAAAACAAAGGGAAGAAACTCTTACCCATTACCACCATACTACTGCTAGGTAGCTACCCATCAACAAGATGAATTTTGGAAAACACCAGAAACAACCACCTACTTATGGCTACTGGAAAGCATTCTCAAATATCCTCATTGGCTGAGCCAAAACTCAAACCCAAATGGAAAGAGGTGTGGTGTGATATGCGATGTTTACCATTTAAGCTGAGTAGCATACATCAACATCAAATTTGCAGGGAGTTTATTTTATATAGCAATGTGATTCACCATTCACCACTATCACAACCATCTTTATAACTATGCAAGGAATGAAGACTAGATTCTTCATATCAAGGACAAAACAGTCTCCATGGCAACCAAAAATAGATCAAACAAAATAGCTAAGTTTTCCTACTGATAAAAATCTTTTTTGAATCAAGTGAAAGCTTTCAAATCCAAATCTGTCAGGAGGTTGTTCTGACATTAACTGGGCCTAACTGTAATCTCGACCACAGCCACAGAACCCACCAAATTCAATTCCTGCTTCTGCAAAACTAGATCATGAAGGTAAGACATTTAAAATGCTGACTGTGCAAAACTAGCTCATCAATATAAAACATCTAAAATGCTGAATGTGCAAAACAAGATCATGCAGGCAAAACATCTAAAATGCTGAGGAGGCAGGGTACAGTTTCATAATTTGGCTCCTGGCAAATTTCTTAACTTATGGCTATGGAGTGACTTTTTCAGTAATTGTTGTCTACTAATTAAAGATATGGATATATTTGTGAATTAGGTGTTTCGGGCTTGTGTTGTTCTTGAAATTGATGTCAGGCATGTACACCTTCCATAGTTACTCTGCAATATGTTGATAGTGAAATACCGATAGTTGGCTAGGAAGAAGAGCTAGCCTCTCATAGCAGTAAACACGTGTGTTTGGGGCAAGGAGAATATCTCAAAAACGACTTGGATGACAACTATTTCAACTGCATCAGCCTTTTTAGTACACACTGTTTTGCAGAATTGTCATCTAGGAAAAGGGCTTGTGTTTGCACTGTGAGCACTACATGATGTCAAAAATGACCTTCTGACATGAAAATTGCAGGTATAAATTTGGGGTTGGGGTTCATAAACTTCTTCCGCTATGAACTGCCACCGACTTCTCTGGTCAAGTGGATAATATTTTTATGCTTTGTTTTAATATAGGTATCTCAAAATATGGACATTCTTGACCTAATTTGTGTATTTGATTTTTTATGAGTTTTTGTACTAGGTCACTGATTGTGGCATTCAATTTGTACATAAAAACTAGATCATGAAAGTAAAATTGGATCATGAAAGTAAAACATCTAAAATGCTGACTGTGCAAAACTAGATCATGAAAGTAAAACATCTAGAATGCTGACTGTGTAAAACTAGATCATGAAGGTAAAACATCTAAAATGCTGACTGTGCAAAATTAGATCATGAAGGTAAAACATAAAATGCTGAATGCACATACCACCCAACTTGCTTCATTATATGACAGATCAAAATGTTATGTTCATAAGCTTAATTCTTCATAAGGTGTATCTGATCTTTTGAGACTTCTGAGTACACTGACCATATTAACTACTGCTGGGTTTGAGGGGTTATATCCTCTTTATTTTACTCAGTTCACTTAAGTAATGCATGTGAAGATGGGCAAGGGCTTGAACAAATACCTATATTAGCATATCAATCAAAGACAGATAGCATATAACCTAAAACCCCTCTTCAATTTTATGCTGATGGCAACCTTTTCTTAGCCTGGATATCCAAGCGAAAAACTCACTGACAACATATATGTGAGCATGAAAAAGCAATCAGCAACATGCACCTGTAATATCATGTTGGAGCAAAAGGTCAAAATCCACAACTACAAAACAATTCACATCATCAGTTTTGTGCTGAAACTTTCTTGTCGGCGGGATTTTCCTTTGTTTAAACAACTGGATGTTGAGAATTTCAAAATAAGTGACGTGGCACAAAATGCGGACGCGGACCGAAGAGATGATACAACGAAACGAAACGGAAAAAAAAACGGCTTAAAAAATTCATTTTAAAAAAGTAATAAATAAATGCAACCTCAAATCGTATTTTCAGTTCAATGACCGTATGGATGGGCTTTATTCCGTACAAATACGGTCGGGTAAACAGGTCTGATTTTATGCTGATGGCAACCTTTTCTTAGCCTGGGTATCCATGAAAAGCAAACAACTTACTTACAACATAAATGTGAGCATGAAAAAACAATCAGCAAAATGCACCTGTAATATCATGTTGGAGCAAAAAATCAGGATATACAAAATCCACAACTACAAAACAATTCATATAAATATTGAACACAAAATAATAATGATTGCACAGGTAACAAAAATAATAATCCAAACTATTGGCTGAAGTCTCTAAGATATTCAAAGACTTCAGAAGGTCTAAGATGATAGTACCCAGCAAAAAGCTTTAAACTAGGAACCATCAAACTGATGCCTGGCCACCTAGTGGTGGCTAAGGGAGATAATAAGTAAAGGTCTACATGGCATATAGATTGAAAAGAATAATTTCTATGTCTTTTCAAGATCCTAGCAGAGTTTATTTTCCTAATGTCAGTGTGATCAGGAAATGTATTCAAACAATAAATTCTTCAGTGTAATTACTTTACACCATGTGAAAAAAATGAAATTTAAAGATAGAGAATGTCAAGAATTCGTAACTTTAAGCTTGAGTTGCTTCTTGAAAAAGCTTAATAAAAAAGTTAACCAGAAACAACAACACTTACCTGCACACAGGCTCTGCTTGTATATAAGGACTCCTGATCAAGGATCCAAGGGACATTACTCCATGAAGACCACATCTATTGTCCAGTTCTCGTCTCTCACACCACATCTGGAATTTACTCTTTTGCATCTTGGAGATGTACAGAGTAAATGCTGAATACTCTTGGGAGATACAATTTATGCTGTGGTCTAACATACATGAGAGCGACTTCTTCACCAAGCTAAAAATTCAGTGATAAATTGTCTATAACTGACTGAAAGCAACAAGTACAATTAAGTGTCAATTACATACAGCTGATTTTGATATATTAAATTGTATAATATACTCCATTTCTTAAAGTCTTTTTAGGATACTAATAAAACAGTTGCAAAAGCTTCTGGGAGGATGATTTTATTTTGCATAGTTTATAATCCAGGTATCAATGTAATGAACACTGTAAATTACCACTTTGTGATTTTAAATTGTAAAATACAAACTCAAAACTGCAAACTATTCATTTTCATGATCTAAAATTATCATTAAACTTCACACTATGATATTATAATGACAGGCAATCAATTTCAGACCTAACAAATGTATGGAAAATGAATGCACTGTCACACTTCTTGAAAACACCTAATTGCAAAACTCTAGAAGGTAAGTATATGTCCTTTCTAAAGTTGTGGTCAGGCATTTTAAAAAAAAAAACATTTTAGACCAGCATACAAATTTCCTTTTGTATCAAACCAAAATCAAAAGTTATCACTATGACAGATGTTCCTTTTTCTTTGCTTTACAGAGATGGTTAAATAATTTCATCTTTCTTTTTCTTCCACACAGTTTATTGGGGATTGAGAGAACTGAGAGTGACTATGATGCATTGATTTACATTAGATATTGAATACAAGTAGTTAATGGGATTTACTGCCAGTCTTCAACTGAATTAATTTTCACCAATAAAAGTGAAACATGCTATCTTTGAAGTCATTTTCTGACATATAATTAAATATAAATTTTGATTTAAAAAAAACTTTTAATGCATACAGATTGAAGATATAGCAACTGACATCATGTAGTCTTACACATGAATTGCTTACCTACAGTCATAGAAGTTACTCCTCATTAGATTTGACACTAGGTTGAAAGCACACCACATCGAAGTTTGAATTACACAGGTACCATTTTCTGTTAAAATGCAACAAATATTTTGTAAGGAACTCATCAAAACAATTTTTCATGACATATTGAGTCTGCTCAAGATATCACCCATACATAAAGGATACCAATAAATACAATCTTTAACTTTTATCCTTTTTTTCAATGATTGCACATTCTAAGGGTCATTTGTTAACAACATATTACATAACTAAATTTTGACCATGATTGCAGATTTTGCATTAAGATAATCATCATTTGTAAACATTTGTAAACAACACATTTACTTGGATTTGAGTTCAGCACCTTGGTATCTAATTTTAAAATTCTACTGTCTACCTGATTTGTATCTTGTTGGTAAGTTATAAAAAAGATATTTATTGATATTTGAGTTGAAAATCTAGCTTTATTCCCAAATTTTAGAATGACCTAGAAGCAAACGTTTGAAACACATCCTGAACGTAATATTGTGTCTTAGGCTTTTATATAATGTCCTGAAGTAAACAAAATTCTTCATTCCTATTTTAATGTCAATCTTGTTAAATCATTTTTAGTTGTGTTCAAATAAATTATTAAATTATTCATTCAAATTACAAAGTGCTAATTGATATTTTGATAGAAAAGTCTGAGTGTAAAACTTTACTATTACTCTGAAGCATATGGCTTACAATGAGGATTATTAATGATTAAGACATCACACAAACTTGACAATAAATACATTTTTATTTTTAACATAAGGTTTTATTAAGTGTAAGAAATATTGCTTGATAGTATTTCAACAAGAATACTGTAAATGAAATATTATAAGTCTTCTTCATCTTGAATGGTCCATTATAGAGATAATTTAAATTTTTATGCATAAAGCACATTTCTACCTTTAGCCCCAAACAATAAGTTTATTGTGTGAAAACCATTTTTCAAATTTCAACCAGTGACCTTCAGCTCTAACCTTTTGACCTCAAAATCGATAGGCTTCTTTCTTATCCAAGCCATCCAAATAGATCAGTGTGTGACATACAGTACTAATGCAGCTGCATGCTAATTATTTTTTATTCCTACTGCCACTGTCATTTTGACATTTGAGATCTGACTCCAAAGTCAAGGGAGTTTCTTATCCCAAGTTTAAGCCATTCAAAAAAGGTACATAACTGTAAATGATGGACAGTGATTGTTATTGTGCAAAAACATAATTGGTCAATCAAAAATAGAGATGGACAGACAACATCATATCAGAATATTCTCTGCCTTGTGGCAAGTAAATAAAAGTAAATGAGAACATTTTTTTTAAAAAATGTCTTAAAAAATTGGTACCTTGCATATATGGCTTTTTCAGGTTATCTCCCATATTACACAAATAACCAACACAGCAAGATTTGCAGTACTTTCCATTACCATTACAACCCTGTTTGCATGCACTAGGATTGATGCATTTCTTTGAGATGTACTTCTCTGTTCTGATTGTTTGACACATCTAAAAGGAATAAGGTGATATAATTTTTGTTAATGTAGTACTATTTTTGTGTAATGATAATATTTGGAAATTGAAATATTTAAAAATATTTCAATACTATTTTGATAGTTCATAAGTAAATTGAAAACATAATTGAAAGGCAGTCTGACAATTATTTTATGACTTTTTTGTAAATATGAAGCATTCATATGATCTTTGCCAAGATTATAAATTGTTCTCTAAATGACAGATAACACCATGGGGTGAAATTCAACTCTTGCTATCTATTTTTCTTTCTTCTTTACTTTTCCAAACTTGAAAAAATATAAATAATTTGCTCTGTATTTTCCAGTGTTCTCAAGGACTATGGAAACCTATTATTGCTGCAATTTTCAAAGAAGTAAATTACTTAGTTTTGTTTACTGCTAGTAAATGCTTAAAAAATTGGTAAATGTGTAAATAATGATCACATGCCTAAAAATGCTTGAGATAACTTTTGCTTATGAATTTTTCTCATAATTCTTCTTCATTTAAAATATGAATGATTTTCATATCAAAAGTGTCTCCTCCTTGAGAAACCATAAGGTGATGAGAATTTGGTGGTACCATGCATTAGGCATTAGACTGATTACTGACTTTGCTGAAAAATATATTTAAACTACACTAGTTACACTGAAAACATGTTTTTCAACATAACCTTTGATAAGTAGCATTTTATTTTAAAGAAACACCATTTTAAGTTTGTAAGCTGCCACATAAATTCTTGGTCATTGTTGCTCCAATAAATAAAATCCCAGGTCCATGCAGTAAATCTGGTTGTATCATTGATTTTTCTTCATCAAGTACATATTTATATCAGTACAAAATATACTCAAATTGATCCTAAGAACGACATTTCTAACCTGCCACATATTTTCAACAAAATATGTTTTATAATCTGAATCATAATAAAAGAAAAAAAATATGCAGCAAATGAAATAATTGCTTGTTCACTGTCAGTGTCCTCCATATAAATAGTTGTCAGCTGTAAGCATAATGCACAGAACATAGGAAATGTTGAGTGATTAAACATCATCATTACAATTTTTGTCTATGATGCATGTATTAAAAATCTATATTACACATTGAAGACTCAGAACCTTGTCAAAAGATATTTTACTAAATATTTACCTGCATGTTGTGACTGCAAGTTTCAAGAGGCTGTACATCACATTCAGCATTAGAACCAGCTTTATGACATCTGTGACACTGCTGTCGCGGTCGGCCTTTAACAAAATTCATATAAATAAAACCATGAATATAGATTGTTATAAAGAAAAAGTACTTTCAGAATACCACTAACCCTGGCAGATGGATGAAAACCACTGGCTATTCAGAACAAAGTGTTGAGAGCATTTGATTAACTAGGCTTTCTGCTTAAGCATAGCAAGAAAGGAAATATTAGCATACTGGGTATGAACATTTGGCTGAATATGGCATCTGACAAATATGACTTTCAAAGATGTGAAAGCCAATTTCTAATACTGATACCACTACTATCACCACTACAGGCATGACAGGATATATGTCAGGATACAATCTTCAGATATATAGAAATATTAGGATTCCATTTATAATTGTGGGCATTACTTTTATGGTTTTATAAATGGAATAACATTTGTGTGTGCATTTAAATGTTTCAACAAGTCTCCATCAAAGTTTTCATAATTATGGGTAATTATAATTGTGATTAACATATACACAAATTAAAAATACAAAAAAAACACTATGCCAATAAGAATGGGTGCCTAGTAGAATGGATAAAATGATTGCTCCAATTATGAGCACATATTAAATATCTGCCCAAACCAATATTTAACATGTTTTGGCAGACAACACAAAGTCAACCCATTGCTGGAGAAAATCTTTAGACCAATGATCTTTTACTTCAATTATTTTCAATAAAGTTGCAACATAAGTACATTTAGACTCTTATAGAATGAACATAGTAAATTAAAAGTGGTACAATTCAAGTGATCTGGATAAGGTCATCATTCTGTATGTTCAGAAAACATGTGACCTTTGGCCCCTAGTTCTGTGCAATGAGTAAGCTATGGCAATCTTTTTGATGTTTACAAAGCCATCAAAATGCTGGGGGACTCCATCCCTTTTTGTATCAGTGTAGTGTATGGACAATATCCAATCACCCAACTCGACAGGAAGCAAACCCTACAGACCACTGATATCACACTTCCAGGACTGATATGTCATAAAGACCTTAAGAGGAAAAGAAAGACATTGTTGGTAAAGATTCATGCACTTAATTAGTTACTTTCAACATGAACACTCAAGCTCATTAATATATATATATATATATATATATATATATATATATATATATATATATATATATGGATAATCACAAATACTGAGAAAATGTCTGATAAACTAGATCTAATTATAAATGGCTTTTAGAATGCTGGACATGTGTAAATGCAGCAATTTTAAGATTTTTTGCATGACAGGTACTTGTATGTACCAGGAGACAGGATTGATACCACCATAATGTTCCATTATTTTGTTCAACAATTAGTGAAGTGTGAGCTTAGTATTGTGCTATACTCTCTCTCTCTCTCTCTCTCTCTCTCTCTCTCTCTCTATATATATATATATATATATATATATATATATATATATATATATATATATATATATATATATATATATATATATATATATATATATATATATACATACTTGCTTTTAAGACAAGTCCAACAGTAAACTGCACAAAGTGAGAACTCCCATCAAATAAAAAAGTCATCAGTAGAATGAAGCAATACAGACCATGATCTGCAGATGTTTTATGCTACAACAGATCAAAATTTTTCATGCACTATGACTTGACTACATACATACATACATATATGCATGCATGCATACATACATACATTCATACAGGAAAACCACCGATTTCCAGCACCCTTGGTTCCAAAGTCTTGCCGGATTAACAGTTTTGCCATACCAGGAAAGGTAATGTAATAATAATTTAACAATACAGGTATAAATGAAATGGTTATATTAATTTTTGTTCTTGCTAGGAATGTTGCTGTACTACTACTCTCAAGAGGCAAATGTTGGAAATTTCCTAGAATTCTAGAGTTAATTACAAATGTCTGGAAGTTGAGGGCTGTCAAGTCATGCTCAAAACTCTTTCATAGTTTTTCTAATGTTCATTTGCTTGGAATCACTATCTGGAAAGAATTTCAATATTTTTTTCTGTCTGCTTCTTTACATCATAAACAGTTGATCAATGAATACTATGTGCGTCACACAGCTTTCACATGGAAACACCATAGTCCAGTTTTATCAACAGTTCTACTATATCTTGTTTCGATATTGACTGGTATTTACGCTTGCCACTACTGACACTTGCATCTTTCTTAGAAGCCATAACTATGGTTAAATGTAAGTCAAATAAGCAAAAATCGCTCAGATATTACCACCAACAATTTCAATGTAAACTATCTGAATGAGTGCACACCCAGTTAACTAATTTGGTGGCTTCAGAAATTTCAAGAGCCTTCTCATAATTTTGTCTGGACTAATAGAGGTGCCAGACAATCCATTGCCAGAAAATATGTGGTGTACCTGTGTACACACACACACACACACACACACACACGATCCTGCTTCAAGCATTAACTTTAGTATTTTACAGTGGTATTGTCTATTGCACTAAAAATGTGTGCATAAAATGAGACATGCTTTCGGAAGGATTTATATTTTTGAATGACAATGATCATGAAGTACTTGTTCAGTTACAAGTTTAATTTATAGCAGGTGATGGAAAATGTGGATATTACTGTATAAATCAACCATTTTTTATGCTTTGTCATTGTTGATAATTATCTCTATGATAATATAGAGATGACTGGTCGTTAAGATTTTTTTTTAGAAAATTTGTTTTGCTGCTGGGGTAAAATAGTAAAAGTTTAACACTAAGCCTGTTTTCCTACAACAACTTGCAAAAATTGACAATTAGCAGTAGTGAAAATGAGTATATTGTAATGGATGCAAAGGCAAAGTATGATTTTCCAACTATTTTAATTCTTAAATGTGAAAACCTAATATCCATTATGCCAAGCATGAGACTGTTAGATGCAATCATCTCTTTCTTCCTGCAATGGCAACTTGGCTGATATCCTTTTCCAAAGTTGTTACATGGCAGACATGAGAATGACCTTGGGAGGTCATGTAGATAGCAACAGTGCAAACAGTCTTTCTACTTGAGGTATACCACAGCAGCCATGTGAATAACCTTTCATGGTTACGTACATGGCAGCCATTCAAACAGACTCAGCATTGAAAAAATAGCAAAGACTTTTTTGAACACTAGGAATGAATAAGTCAGATTCATCAAGAAAATGTCTGTGATTTCCTGGTTCAAAGCAACCATGAAATCCCACAAATTGCTACCCTACAAAAAAGTGAAAAGAAAGTATTATCTCCCAAAGTTCCAATTCAATACTACAAATCTTTTACAAGAGAAATGCCTTTCAGGAAACTGTGTTAATGGTGACAATGATGCTACCACTGCCAGGATGCTTACATGTCATCTTTATGGGCAAGATAATAGACGGGCAATGCAAAAACATTCATATTTGGATTTATGTGACATATGACTGCAATAAAATGGGAAAAGTAGATTAAATTATTATCTGCCAAAATATAGTGTGAAAAGAGCCAATCTCAAAGTGCTGAAATGCCACTAAATATCAACCACTGAATGCTACACTCTTTATAGTGCCATTAGAAACCAACCAGTTCACTGAATGCAACACCCTTTATAGTGCCACTAACACCCAGTCATCACACTGAATGCTACACTCAGTATAATGCCAGTAAAAATCAACCTGTTCACTGAATGCAACACCTTATAAAGTGCCATTGAAAATCAACCAGTTCACTGAATGCAACACTTTATAAAGTGCCTTTGAAAAAAAATCAGTTCACTGAACGTAAAGCTCTCTATAGTGCCACAAAAAAAAATCAACCATCTTAATGAATGCAACACTCTGTATAGTGCAATTAGAAATCCAGCCATCTTACTGAATGCTACACTCTGTATAATGCCATTATAAACCAAAAATCTCACTGAATGTAACACTCGGTAAAGTGCCACTAAAAATCAACCAGCTCACTCAATGCAACACTCTGTATAGTGCCATCAGCAATCCAACCATCTCACTGAATGCAACACTCTGTATAGTGTGATTAGAAATCCAGCCATCTCACTGAATGCTCCACTCTGTATAGTGCCATTAGAAATCCAGCCATCTGACTGAATGTTACACTCTGTATAGTGCCATTAGAAGTCCAACCATCTCACTGAATGCAACACTCTGCATAGTACGATTAGAAATCCAGCCATCTTACTGACTGCTTCACTCTGTATAGTGCCATTATAAACCAAAAATCTCACTGAATGTAACACTCTGTAAAGTGCCACTAAAAATCAACCATCTCACTGAATGCAACACTCTGTATAGTGCCATTTGAAATCCAACCATCTCACTGAATGCAACACTCTGTACAGTGCGATTAAAAATCCAGCCATCTCACTGAATGCTACAATATGTATAGTGCCATTAGCAATCCAACCATCTCACTGAATGCAACATTCGATTAGAATGCAATCTCACTGAATGCAACACTCGATTAGTACGATTAGAAATCCAGCCATCTTACTGAATTCTAGACTCTGTATAGTGCCATTATAAACCAAAAATCTCACTGAATGTAACACTCGGTATAGTGCTACTAAAAATCAACCAGCTAACTCGATGCAACACTCCGTATAGTGCCATTTGAAATCCAACCATCTCACTGAATGCAACACTCTGTATAGTGCAATTAGAAATCCAGCCATCTCACTGAATGCTCCACTCTGTATAGTGCCATTATAAACCAAAACTCTTACTGAATGTAACACTCGGTATAATGCCACTAAAAATCAACCAGCTTACTCAATGCAATACTCTGTATAGTGCCATTTGAAATCCAACCATCTCACTGAATGCTACACTCGGTATAGTGTGATTAGAAATCCATCCATCCCACTGAATGCTACACTCTGTATAGTGCCATTATAAAACAAATATCTCATTGTAAAACTCAGTATAGTGCTATTAGAAATCTAGCCATCCCACTCAAGGCAATACTTTGTATAGTGCCATTAGAAATCCATCCATCTCACTGAATGCTACACTCTATATAGTGCCATTATAAAATAAATGTTTCACTGAATGTAACACTCAATATAGTACCACTAAAAATCAACCAGCTCACTCAATGCAATACTCAGTATAGTGCCACAAAAATCAACTTGGAGCTCACTCAATGCAATACTCAGTATAGTGCCACATAAAATCAACCTGCTCACTGAATACTACACTCTGCATAGAAAATATTTGTTAATTTATTGCTACTTTGACACGAGTTTTAAAACTGTTGTGTATTAAAAGGTTTTTGCTACAGACCATGAAACATTTAAGTAAGCCAAAAATCATTTCTTTGGGATTAGTGTTTTAAATCATTGTTCACAATTTAACTTGCTAAGTCATGTTTCAGTTTATATTTAAATACCTTTAATGGTACATTTGAAAATGCATGTTGCAAATATTTGGAGACTACTCAATGGAGGTATCTCAACAGAATCATAATTTTAAGGTAGTTTGTTTATCCCTAATAATTCAGCATTTATTGCTTGTAGCAAAGACCATAACACCATTTATTAATCATTCTTTGTTTATTTTTCATTCATTCTGCATTCAGTGTTTTTTTTTGGATTCATTTTTTTATATATTTACCATTTGTTGATTATTCTGCTGAAAAGGGTGTTTAAATGTACAGGGTTTACATAAGAAAGTAAAATATGTGTATTCAATAAGCATGTAGAATTTGGGTCCCAAATGATATGCATACATACAACGATTATTATTGAATGTATTTTGTTTTAGGAGAGGAAAAATTCAGTGTCCTTGTGAATGATGAAAACCACCTATATCAATCTATATCCCAATATTGTTACATATCTCATTTGCTGGCAAATAATTTTAGACCAAAACAGGGATCTCATACCTCTGCATTTCAGCTTGACCACCTGAAGTACACCTTCCAAAGTAGACCTGACTGTTTCTCTGATTTCTCCATCCAAAATGAACATATTCCTATTGAAAGAGTCCCATGCCCCAAAGGCCTTTATGCACATTTCCCGCAACTGGATCGGTATTGGCATATTGTTATTGCACACCTTGTTACGTCCCTCATCTCTAGACACATTGTTACTGTTTGTAACATTGTTCATAATGTCATCTATCCACCAAGGATCATCGGTATATGCATAGCAATGTGGAATGTCTACAAAATTAAAATAATAAATTGACATATAAATAGGATAATTTTATATTTTCATGTAAGATAATATTCATAGTGAATGCAAATTATAAATATGCAAATCTGCAAAAGATACTTTGTGTACATTGCAAGCTATCCTTATTAATTATAATCATTGTTAATGTTATAAACAAAATGAATCAACTATATTTTCGCAAATTTAAAGAAATTGATATGTTGTGACCACATTTCTGTTTGCATGATAGGATCTGGCTCAGTGGTTTGCATGCCTAACCCATGACCAAAAGGGTGCAGGTTCAAAACCTGCAAGACCAGGCTCCTTTATCTCTTTGTTTCAGGCAATACACCTTTACCCTATAAGCAAGGGAGTTTTCCTTATTAACATTTGCATTGTAATCTTTCCAGTGTTAATATCCCATCCAAAATCAAAATTATTTCACTGATATTAATGTCTATTACATCATACTTGTTTCTTTCAATTTTGTTGTTGTTGTTGAGGGGCTTAATGCTATTTTTCAGCACAAGATAGGCTATACATGGTGGCCAGTATTAATGGTGGAGGAAGAAACCATTCCATGGAAAGAACCACTGACCCATGAGAAGCTACTGGCAAGCTTTCTCACATATCCACATTTGATGAATCTTAGACTTGAACTCGAGAAGACAGAGGTGAGATGGCAGTGATCCGTAACAGAGAGTGCTTTAGACCACTCTTTCAACTTTGTGGACTCAAGGCAATTAGTGGGTTAGTATGGCCAACTCACAAGCAATGGACTACTGGTTCAAATCCTACCCAGACCAACATGGGTCTAGTGTTTCTTTGTACATGTTGCATTCATGTACCCATAGACATCCATCAATCAATTCAAGTTTCTATAGATTATCTCATCATTCCTCATAAGGAAAACCGCTACCTCAAAAATACTGCCCTCCAAAGCTTGATTTTCTAACAAAAGTGCTAAAAGTTGTCACTAAGGTGGAAGAGAAACAAAAGTGATCTCCCTTTGGATAGATAAATTGGTGCCAAAACCCATCAATGCATAACGTACTGCTGACAATGAAATTTGTTTGAGATAATAGAGCAAGAGCTCTTAATAGAGTGGTGTGATTCTTCCACTCTTCACTCCCCTTCATATGCTTCTAAAGTGTTGCACCTTCTTGTCTAAGTGATTCTGTCCACTTCAGAGAATTGTTGACCGTTAACGGCTTGCTTGCCATGATCCACGTATACAGCTTAAACAATTTCAGGTACAGATAAAACACTGCAGCTCCAAATGCATGAGAACATAAAAGATTAATTTTGACTTGGGTGGACTCATATATTATAATCATGAAATGTATTTGAAAAGGACATGTTTTTCTTCATTACTTTCTGTGCTGATTTCTCTGGGATTTTTTTGACTAGTTTTTTTGTGCTACTTTCTTTACCATTCTCTTGATTTCCATTCTCATTATTCTCTTCCATGCTTGTATTAGTACTCTCAGACCCATTTGCTGGGTCTTGCATTGGTATATCATACTGTGACACACTCTGAGCTGAAATAGTCAAAAAAAGAACAAAAAAAACTAGGTATATATCATAGAAAAGTAGAAAATAAAAGCAAATATTTTAAATTCAATTTTTTCAATTAAAACAAATGTCACTAACACCTTCATTATTTGGCATTAACAAATGTGGCATTGTATTTTCCTGTTCTATCTACCCTTATGGAAAAAACTTAATTTGATTAATAATTAATATGTGCTTGACTTATAAGAGACTTAAGTTACTTATACTTTGCATCTTTAATGAAGTGCATGATACTGTAATCTGTATAAATACAATATAAGTGAAAACAATACTGATCCATTCTTTATTTAACTTATGTAGCGCATATGAGTCATTTATCGGTGTTATACGACTTTCATAATAAATGATATGTAAATACGTCCAAGGACATTCTCATTTTGTAACAGTGTACTACTAAAAACAAGAAAGATTTACAGCATAATACAACAACATATGCTATGAAATTTCACAACTAAATGCACAGCTTCACATACAAAAATAGAATTTTATCTTGTTTTGCTTAAAATGTTTTAAGATTTAAAAAATGAAATAAAAGTTATAAATTTTATGGACCTTAGGTATCAAATCAAGAATAAAGCAACATGTATTTGTGTGTGTGCAAACTATAAAATGGGGACACAAGTAAGCTTACACACCTGCAAATTTGTAGACACACCTTGAAACAATGACTTTATCAGCATCCAGCAAAAAAATATTTTCTATCGTTTTACAGAAACAATATTACTAATTCCTATAATATTCAATTCTGTATGTTCTAATAAAATCAAACAAATCTTTTATTCATGAAAACATATTTGACATTGAAAATATGCTTCAAATATGCTGAAATAGAATAAGATCTGACCTATTAAAGACCGAATGCATTTGAGAGAAGCCAAATTAATGTACAGGATATCCAATAATAGTGCTCCTGAATATTTACAATCACTTTTCCAGTACAGACCACCTGGCAATACTCCCCACCTATGATCCAAGTCTACTAAACAAAATAAATTTTTTACCTGTAATTTTTAATTCTTCTATATCCGATTGGATTTTGTAAATGCAGTGAGCTTCAGCTGCTTTAGACAACATGTTCAACTTCATTCGCACAGTCTCTTTCATCTCCAAATCACATGTATATGTTTTTTCACTGACACAGTTTCTAATTTCCTGGTGAATTCTGAAAGGAAGTATAAGTTAAAATCAATCTTAAAGTAGTTGTTAAAGTTAGATTTAGTTGAAGAAACAGGTTAGCAACAATCAGTGTTGTCAGAAGTGATTAAAATAATCTATGTATGAATGTGGTTAAGTGATAGACAACCCAATGAGTACTGATTATTTACTGGAATAAAGCTCTTCCTGGTTCCTACATACGAAGAATGAGAAATTTTCTACCCCAAACCATTACACATCCTTGATTATTTTCTCATATTCCTGGGTTCAAAACAATATGGGTTTTAAACACATGGGGCCAATTTGGTATGGTTAAGCATTAAATGAGACAGCCTCCATCAAACACTTTAGCATCTTTAAAGAGAGCATATAACATTTGGTTAACATAGAATAATTCCAAGTGTTCACAAGACTTACAAAGATGTTTAAACATTCATAAATTAAGTTCACAAGTCTAAAATGTGCTGGCAGATCTGGGTTTGTGTATTTGTATAGGAGTAATCAGTAGAAAAACTTAGACCTGGATCTGAAAATGCATTATGCTACAACAGATCAGGATCATTGTTCTGTGCAATTTAACTCAACCTATAAATGAGTATATATGGTAAACCAATAGAAAAATAGAAGTAAATGCTATGTCATGTATTTATGACATCATAGTCAGAGTAACAATTAGTCAAGGTCAGCCATGGCACTCTACAAACAGGGGACATACGAATCAACTGCCTATTCTGTGGCTTCAACAATTAGTCAAGGTCAGCCATGGCACTCTACAAACAGGAGACATACGAATCAACTGCCTATTCTGTGGCTTCAAAGACTGGGCAGCATCTGCCAGGATCAAAGTATTATGAGTAGCAATTAGTCAAGGTCAGCCATGGCACTCTACAAACAGGGGACATATGAATCAACTGCCTATTCTGTGGCTTCAAACACTGGGCAGCATCTGCCAGGATCAAAGTATTATGAGTAGCAATTAGTCAAGGTCAGCCATGGCACTCTACAAACAGGGGACATATGAATCAACTGCCTATTCTGTGGCTTCAAACACTGGGCAGCATCTGCCAGGATCAAAGTATTATGAGTAACAATTAGTCAAGGTCAGACATGGCACTTTACAAACAGGGGACATATGAATCAACTGCCTATTCTGTGGCTTCAAACACTGGGCAGCATCTGCCAGGATCAAAGTATTATGAGTAGCAATTAGTCAAGGTCAGCCATGGCACTCTACAAACAGGGGACATATGAATCAACTGCCTATTCTGTGGCTTCAAACACTGGGCAGCATCTGCCAGGATCAAAGTATTATGAGTTGCAAATGTTGACTGCCTGATTGCTTATCATCTTGGCAACTGATTCATAAGTATTAACTTACTCAATGAGTTCAGCAACATTTCCACATAAAACTGTCATCTCCATGTAGTAACCATTTTGATGTCCGAAGCAACTGTCAAAGACTTGATGAGTGAGGTGGCTTGTAACAATGACTCTATAACTATTTTTTTTCAAATGTGTCATCTTTGTTTATTTTATTATGTGTTTCTCTCAGATAAATTTGGCTTTTCTGTATACATTTTCAAGACAACTGTTTCATGCCATAACTGGAAGTTTATACAGAAGAGTTGCAATTAAATTGCATTACAGCAAAGGCATTTAAACCATAAATATGGTAGAAAAAGAAAGACTTACAAGCACACATCAGAACCATTTTTCATGGCCATTTCCAGTTTATCAATGCATTGGTATGCATCACAAAGGTCACATGACACCTGTGGACATCTCGTCCCAATCTTATCAAGCAGTCTCTTAGCTGCCTCATGTATGGATGAAATTTCACAGTCACTGCATTTACTGAGGAAACGCTGCATACAAATTCTCACAGAAGACACAGACCTGTAAGTAAAAATGGTACTATTAAGTAAACACTTATATTGAACTGCTTTCTAAATTAAGCAAATGCTTCACTAATTAGGGTTGATATTTTTTAACACAGGATGTATATATTTGATATGTTTCTGTATTGATAAAACTAATCTTTAATAAGACATCTCCACACCCAATATTTCTCTTACCTGAACTTCTGGTAGCAAACACACAAAGCTTTAATCAGATTGTGACTGTGACATGACTAAAGCAGTATTTTCTTTGTAACATTATGTAGTGTCACATTATGTATTGTCACATTATGTATTGTCACATTATGTATTGTCACATTATGTAGTGTCACATTATGTAGTGTCACATCATGTATTGTCACATTATGTAGTGTCACATTATGTATTGTCACATTATGTATTGTCACATTATGTAGTGTCACATTATGCATTGTCACATTATGTAGTGTCACATTATGTAATGCCACATTATGTATTATCACATTATGTATTGTCACATTATGTAGTGTCACATTATGTATTGTCACATTATGTAGTGTCACATTATGTAGTGTCACATTATGTATTGTCTCATTATGTATTATCACATTATGTAGTGTCACATTATGTATTGTCTCATTATGTATTATCACATTATGTAGTGTCACATTATGTATTGTCACATTATGTATTGTCACATTATGTATTATCACATTATGTAGTGTCACATTATGTAGTTTCACATCATGTATTGTCACATTATGTAGTGTCACATTATTCATTGTCACATCATGTATTGTCACATTATGTAGTGTCACATTATGTATTGTCACATTATGTAGTGTCACATTATGTATTGTCACATTATGTAGTTTCACATTATGTATTGTCACATTATGTAGTGTCACATTATGTAGTTTCACATCATGTATTGTCACATTATGTAGTGTCACATTATGTATTGTCACATTATGTAGTTTCACATTGTATTATCACATTATGTAGTGTCACATTATGTATTGTCACATTATGTAGTTTCACATTGTATTATCACATTATGTAGTGTCACATTATGTATTATCACATCATGTAGTGTCACATTATGTATTGTCACATTATGTAGTGTCACATTGTATTATCACATTATGTAGTGTCACATTATGTATTGTCACATTATGTATTGTCACATTATGTATTATCACATTATGTATTGTCACATTATGTAGTGTCACATTATGTATTGTCACTTTATGTATTGTCACATTATGTAGTGTCACATTATGCATTGTCACATTATGTATTATCACATTATGTAGTGTCACATTGTATTATCACATTATGTAGTGTCACATTATGTATTGTCACATTATGTATTGTCACATTATGTATTATCACATTATGTATTGTCACATTATGTAGTGTCACATTATGTATTATCACATCATGTATTGTCACATTATGTAGTGTCACATTATGTATTGTCACATTGTATTATCACATTATGTATTGTCACATTATGTAGTGTCACATTATGTAGTGTCACATTATGCATTGTCACATTATGTATTATCACATTATGTAGTGTCACATTGTATTATCACATTATGTAGTGTCACATTATGTATTGTCACATTATGTAGTGTCACATTGTATTATCACATTATGTAGTGTCACATTATGTATTATCACATTATGTATTATCACATCATGTATTGTCACATTATGTAGTGTCACATTATGTATTGTCACATTATGTAGTGTCACATTGTATTATCACATTATGTAGTGTCACATTATGTATTGTCACATTATGTAGTGTCACATTGTATTATCACATTATGTAGTGTCACATTATGCATTATCACATCATGTATTGTCACATTATGTATTATCACATTATGTAGTGTCACATTATGTATTATCACATCATGTATTGTCACATTATGCATTGTCACATTATGTATTATCACATTATGTAGTGTCACATTATGCATTGTCACATTATGTATTATCACATCATGTAGTGTCACATTATGTATTGTCACATTATGTAGTGTCACATTATGCATTGTCACATTATGTATTATCACATTATGTAATGTCACATTATGTTTTGTATACATGTTTCTAACAGCATGCAACTCATGCCCACACAGCTCTGAAGTCTTTCAGAATGTACTGTTGCCATAACTATGTTCTGATTCAGCCTATTTAATCTTAGCCTAATTTTATTATCTGCCAGGATTAGTACATATGAACTTTTGTTTCCTATGCTTGCTATGAAATACAGTCATGAGGTAAAAGAGCCAGACTAAAAGTGTTGACTCTGACACATTACATTGTGACATCATTAGTATATTATTATGTATGATCACGTGCTACCTAAATGTCAATAGTCTTGTGTATCATCACAAAAAATACATGCCATTAGTGTTTTCTCCAGCAGTTATACAAGATCCTTTAACAGCAACAATCAATACAAAAGTCTAATAAGGGTCATGGTGCATTTTCCTCCTTGTAACACCCAATTTACTGCATAGGGGCAATGCATTATCCTATCAAGAGGAGGTAACACACTGTGATGTGTGTTCTGGTAACTAAATCTTCTTTTTATTGCAAGGTAATTACCTTCCTCATAGATCCTTGGTGTTATTTATTTCTTGTGACTATCAAATGGTCATAATGAATAAACAAGAATAAGACATAAATAAATAACTCAATAGTATACCATCAGAATCAAGAAATAGTTGTCTAAGAAAATTAAATGAAAGCCAAATAATATTATCAAAGAATACCCCAAAATATAAAACTAGACATACCATGTACAAAACCAAATGGAAATAAGATTAGTCGATTACTAAGATGTTGATATAAATCTTACAAGCAAATATGATTCCAGTCAGGTTGCCTTTTTAGAAGTTCAACATGCAATGATAAGGCACATGATGCAGCTTCTGAGATGTCACATGACCCTTTTTCCTGTGGCATAACACATTTCATTGATGACTTGGTTGATTCAGGAGGTGAACATATGTGTTGAACAACAGACTTAATTTCAGCATAAGTATTCTCAACAGACATTCTCATGGCTGAGTTACATCCCGAGGTCTTCATACTGACACACAGATCAGTTGTCAAAACTCTTCTGAAATCACAAATAAAAGTAATGTATTCATTGCAAGTAAATCTGTGACAGAAACAATCTTAAAAATAGACAAAAACCTTCTGATTTTGATTAGAAACAGTTGTAATTTGTGATTTATGTTAATATTGGAGCTGAGATCTTTTAAGTGGGAGCAATCTTAGTTTTAATCTAATTAAAAGTAAATTTGTAAAAGAAAAAATTCACAAGATTCTTCCTTTGCAGATAATTCGGATAAGAAATCATGATCCGTTTGATAAATTCAGTACATAATAAATCATGGATAATTGAATTAGAGCAAAATAAATTATGTATTCAGCACAAATTTATTCTATTTCAAGTCTAAAATAAAAAGGACTTAATGCTAATAAATCATTCTTCTGCATTTGTCTACACATCAATAATTCCTCTGTTTCTTGTACACCTTCTTGTCGCTCTTTTTCCAACTATATTCTATATTGTTGTCAAAAATGTCATGCATACTGGAACCTTATGTTTCACTTACGAGCAAATGGAATGTTTTGAGTACATCTTGTTGTCTTCCATGACAGACTGGGCAAGATTGCTGACACAATCCATTGCTGTATCAGGTTCACACTCCCTGTTCAGTATGTTTGGTTTGCAAATTCCCACTCCATCTGCTACAGCACTGATAATGGCATAGGCCTTTATAATCTGATCAGCATCTCTGTTCATGCAATAGCCTAGGTTTTCCAAAACACACAGTTTGGCCTTGTCTAATCTGAAAAATTATATTCATCAGTAGATTTTCATGTTATTGGCATTTAAAAAAATCCATACAATCATTTAGACAAAAAAGAAGCCACATTTAAAACCATCAGATCCATTTATGATTTATTAATGTTAGTGACATGTCATCTTTTATTTAACAGGCTAATATATGGTTATTTACATATTTACATTTTTATGTTTCCTCTCATACAAAGTTGAGTAACAGTAAAAATAATTCTCACAAAGTACCAGCAGAAAGATTGTAAAATATTTGTTACATGTATCAGATGTCAACAATCACATGAAATACATTAATATGTGTACACTTGAAAACTTGCATCTTTTTTTAAGGTGATATTAATGAATTCTTAGATTGTGTCCAGCAAAATGTTTTGAGCCATTAAACCATTATTTCTGGAAATTAAGTGTATCTATTTCCAAGTTTTCGGACTCAGTGGGATATGTAAATCTAAATGTTGGGGTAAAAGTGGGGCATATTTAGCAGGCTAGAAATTCATTTACATTCATCACTAACAGTAGCAGACAGTCCTGGTTTGGATGAGATAGGAGTGTCATACTTTCAAACACAACTTTTCCTCACTGCACACCTGCTATATTTCTGAACTGAGCTGGGAAGTTTTGAAGACTCAAACATAATTTTTCTGAACTCTAAATATGACAGATTGCATGACCAAAAAGAAAATGTTGTTCAATGAGAAAGGTTATCATTTTATGTAAGCTTAAAGACAATTACTGGAAATTTAAGAGTAATAAAAAGGGAAAATAGCATATCTAATTTCTTTGAAGTATTTAATACAATTGGAAACAAAAAATAGCTGGTAAATTTAGCAGTACCAAATATCATGATACACATAAAGGCACATATACCAACACTCATAAAATTACAACCAAACATTTACTACATTAAAGAGATAAAATATTTCTATCTTTAAAATCGATTGAACAGTGGAATAATTTTTTAATTAGGTGTTGTATGCTGCTGTCAATAGCTCAGGGTTTGAAGGTAAGGCAATTAAGTGTCATCCATGTTTATCTTTATGTGCATTAGGCACTCCATGGAACATTTAGGTTTGTTGAATTTTTTTCAGCATAGAAAATGATTTTTCTGCATTTGCATTGCTGCAAGAGTGTCATATATGCTGGTTGTTGTTGCTTTGTCAATAGATGTCATATACACAACAGAAAGATTGACTGCAGTGTGTGCAAATAATACATTTATTTTGATGAGCTTTGCTCACTTTGCAGATGGCTCAACCTTTGTTGTTTCATAGCTACATTTCAATTTTCGAGAGTAAATCACACTTGTGTACAATTCCAGCTGCCAAATAATCATGTTTTGTATTTCATATACACAATAAAATCTAACTTCAAAATAATTTAGCTGCTTATCACAAACTCAACAATAATCTTCAATAAAGATGCCATAAACATTTTCAGTTAGTGGTGTGTAATAATTTATTTTTCAATGTGCATTTCTTTAATTTGCTTATAAACTCAAATAAATTGAGTTGTTTGACTTTACCTATGCCTAATGGGTAATTCCACATCAGTCTTCAAAAGATTTAACATTGCTTTTTACCAGCTATACTTAGCTTGTTACATAATCTGTAGATGATTATGCATTACCTTTGAATGCTGGTACTCAGACTGACATGCAAGAAAGTATGGATTAGTTCTCCAAAGCCTTCATAGACTTCAGACTCACAACAAGTACAAATAAGATCGAAATAATGTACCAGCCTGCACCCTCAGTCCCCTACACTGAACCCAGCATTACCATCAGTGGCCAGAAGTTTGCTGTTGCTGACAAGTTTATCTACCTTGGCTGCACCTTATTGTGCACAGTCTCTATCCATGAAGAGGTCACTCAGAATTGATCATGTAATGGAAGCCTTTGGCAGACTTCACAATAATATATGAAACAAGAGGAATCCACCTTTAAACCAAGCTCAAGGTGTACTGTGCAGTAGTAGTGCCCTCCCTCTTGTAAGTCTGTGAGACATGGTTAGTGTACAATTGCCATGCAAAACAGCTGAACTCCTACCACATGCACTGCCTCAGAAAACTGCTCTGCATCAAATAGCAGGACAAAACTCCTGACACTGAGGTCCTCTAGAGTAGAAATAACAAGTGTCTATGCCACATTCAGAAGGTCAAAACTCTGCTGTGTTGGACATGTCTGCCATATGCTTAATGAGCACCTCCCAAAGAGACTGTTCTATAGGTAATTCACTGAAGGCAATCATTCACGAGGAGGCCAAAAGAAACAGTTCAAGGACATGCTCAAAGCCTCCATGAGGTCCTGTAGCATTGACAAAGACAGCTGGGAGTAGCATGCCAAAGACTATGCTGCCTGTCATCATCAGATCAACTCAGGCTCAGCTGCATTTGAAGAGCACCGTATCAATGAGGCCTAGCCAAATTACCAGCAAAGGAAGAGCAAAACATGCCTTCAGTTCATCCAGCCATTGGAAAATTAACTATCCTCAATGCCCTAGACTCTTCAAAGCACAGATTGGCCTAACTAGCCATCTGCACACTCACAGACCAGCCCAAATCTGAAGTCATGGTCATCTTCAAATTCGAAGAATGAACATCATCATCACCTTAAACTGCCTCAAGGATAATCTTACAAGGGCTAGAGTGGGAATGTTTACTGTTTGTAAAGAATATGTGCTAGGGACATTTATAGTGGTGATAAAATCTCATGCTATCACTCTCTTTATTTTTCCTTTATCCAAGATTTATGAAGATTGTGTTTTTTAAAATATGACCATATCAGGGGTCTTGTGAGTAAGACAGCATTTTTGGTATGACATGTCATGTAACGACAGGTATGGTACTCTTTGTTGATCGGATAACCACTTCTAAAAATCAAGCCATTGTTTTCTGTTTACTGTGATTGGTCTTTATTTGGCTGATAATGTGCTATTTATCCTATTCACATAATCAGCAGATCTCGTTGCAGAAAATTAACGAATCCTCTTTCATTCTGAAGAAGCTTTTGAATGCATTCTTCACTAATAAAACAAGAACCAACTGATTTTGATTCAAGCACCAACAAATCTGTCTGGAAATGGCCAAGTCCAACCAGTGTCTATATTAATGTCTAACAAATGAATTTTTTTATTAATGGCCTACAGGCATGTAAAATGCCTTCACTCAACTGAAAACTTGTTACAGATATGTTTGAAGTAAAACAGCAGTGATTTCTTTAAGGGCTTCACTCAAAATGAGGACATCACCCTCTGGCAGGCATTTTTCTAATGGAGATTTTCAGTTTTTAAAGAGAGAGGGTCATCTTGTATGTGAGAACAATTTTAATAAATAGAAATCATATAGAATGTTTAATAAAATGTATTCAATCCATAACTTTCATTGAACAAAGATTTAAGTTACAGCTAATTAGCATCAATATTGGCAAGGTGTCAGAAATTGTGAATTACAAAATTGACCTTATGTCATAAGCATTGTCTGTCTTGCATGTGACAACAGACATATTACCAATGAACACCATCAACTCCAAGTCTGTCATTGAACAACCTTGTTGAATTCTGTTGTTACAAATGCTTTTAACAGCAGCTGGTAAATGTTTTTAAACACTAATCAATTAAGAACTTCATTGTTCTTTGTAAATTTTCACTTGCTGTTGGCAATTGACCTAGTTGATATAGAAGTTCTTATATTAACAGATTGAACTGTATTAATAATAAATACCATTATTGTTATGCTCACTTCAAAATCAACTGCACAATTTTTGTAATTTCCTTCTTGTTTCAAACATGACCAACATCTGAGATGAGGATGCATGCAGTCTAATGCCATTCCTGATTTCTAATGTTAAACATGTCCAACATAATAGACAAGGATTCATTTTCTAATGCATACCTGATTCCTAATGTTAAACATGTCGAACATTAGAGACAAGGATGCATTGCCTTAAACGCCAGTCCTGATTCCTAATATTGAACATGTCCAACATCTGTAACAACCAAAGCAAGACAATACAATGCTACACCTTGATGTGTATATCATTCCTTATTGTCTTTCTCAAAGTTACAACATTTAGTCTTCTTAATTGAGGAATACAAATGCTACATTAAGCATGGTTTCTCACTTAAAACATGGTGTTTTTTCTGAAACATGGTTATGCAAAATTGTATAAGGAACCCCCCACTTCCTCTGATCAGCAAAATAATGTAACACTGAATCTTAATGATGACATCACCATCACTGGAAATTTAAATCATTTAGCTATATCTCTCAATTTGATAACACAGACAAAGCAAAAAGAAAGGATACACCTAGAAAAAGACATAAATGTATCCATCATATCTTACTTACTCTCCACATAAGTACATTCTGTCTGACTGTGGGGCTACAGAGCTCCATTTAATTATGTTGTGTAGTTGTGTCAGACAATAGAAGGCCACTGTCACACCTTTGCATAGTTCCAGAGATTCAGTGCTGTTGTCCTTGGGTGGCATGTATCCTTCAGATGTAGTGTCATTCACCATATCACTGTCCATTTCTTCTGAAGCAACATAAATGCATTTGTTTAATAAGTTAACTGACTGGTCTCAAGAGTAAATTAAATAGGATAGCTCATGGGGTATAGTGATTTGCAATGTTAAGGAGGTCCTAGGTTCAAGACCTAATCCAGCGGTGCATTGTAAAGTCTGTTTCATTTAGCAATGCAATTTAAAGTTTCCCACATACACATTCACATGGAATTTAATAGAGAATAAATAAAAACCAGGGATTCTTTGTTTGGCATTTATGTCACAGCAAAAATCTGAAATTGTGTCTAGACATGGCAAATAAGTTAAAGTGCCTAGATATGAAATAGAAGTTGACCTTTGGATCACCCAATGGTGGGAATCAAACCTTCACCTATCTAAGCATAGGTTTTTGATGCTTTGGGCTTATCATTAGGTATCTCCTTTGATTTAAGGCAAAAGCATGTAATTTTCCTTACTCATGTTAAAGGAAGTCTGAATTGTTGTCTTTCAAACTCTTTTAAATGGTTCATGTTTACATTACATAGCAGAAAATTAAATGCAGTGATTGCTATATGTGCCAGTCAGGCATAAACAACAAATTCAGCTATGGATAACCAATGCTATGAAAATGAGAATTTAGAACTTCTCATTCAGAAACATGTGTTGAGGGAAATAAACAATCAATTTTTCACAGTTAGGTTTGGCTTTTCAGTATTCTACTTGATCATATTTTGCCACAAATACCTAGCCTTGTACAATCTTTTGAAATATAAATTTGTCATCATAAAACGAATTAAAAGTATTCTGTTTGCATGGCATTTTTAATAGAAAGTGAATTAAAATTATGCTGTCTGTATGGCATTTGGAATATAAAGTGACAAGTGAATTAAAGAATTAAAATTATGCTGTCTGTATCGCATTTGGAATTTAAAGTGATTTAAAAGTATATTGTCTGCATTGCAAGTTGAATATAAATTGATTTAAAAGTATGCTGTTTGTATGGCAAGTTGAATATAAAGTGATTTGAAAGTATGCTACTTGTATGTCTGTATAGCTCATACTGACCATTGCACATGGCTGCCATAGCTGTCATACTCTTTGCCACTAACTGGTTGGATCGTTTGATTATGGCTTTTACAGAAGTGGTGATTGCATCTGATTTCAGATCCATGCTGTTCAAAACACATTCTGTAAAATTATTGATGGAAGCACAGAAACCTTTTACTCCATTGCTTTCATTGTAGGCATGTCTACATTTTCCAAAGACTGGTACTTCAATGTTTCCACTCACATTGAGGGACTTGGGAACAATAACACAACCAGGATACATGGTGCTGTTTATGTGTGATTCTATGTATCCCATCACTTCATATCTAACAGCCAGTATGTAGAAAGGTGAGCAACCATGAATTTTCTCCTCAATACAATTTCTTACCTCAAGGTGATTTCTGAAAAAATCATATTTTAATTATTAGATTATGTGCATAATGACAATTTTTATGGCTTTACATGAGAAATATATCCTTCATTTCAATATTGTATTAAATATTCTCTGGTGTGGGCAAACATTTGCCAGACAATAGAGGACATTTTGATCCAGATTAATCCAACACACACCTGCTTTCAATGCTTCATGTATAAATGTTGTTCTTAAATCATCAATTTTTCATTTCATAAATTAAATATAAACATCATAAACCAACAAAAAAAATTATTTTTTTAAAGCTTGGCAAAATCTACTCTATCAACATGGGCAAACCTGACATAACCCAACTGTGGTCACACAAACAGTATGCATCAAATCAGGCAATACAAACTGATCATAGATTTTCTATGAGTAACTGAGTATCAGATTTAAATTACTTATGGACTTTCAACTAGTTCAGAAAATGTTAGACAACTCAATTATATTTTATAAAAATAATATAAATTACAACATATTCAAGAATGTAACTGTTTCACAAATTAAGCTGGCAAAAAAATTTACAACTTATTCCATTATTCACATAATCTCTGTCAGTCAAAAATGAAATTAAAACAAGTGTATAAATTACATAGTAATTTATTATGAATCATGTGATGGATGGATGTTAAACTGTAATGATGGATGTTCCTTAACAATTCTTTGTTTCCTGGCTGTCAACTTGTAAATAATAATACTTGGAAGGTACATGTTCATTCTTCTTGTGACTAATGCATTACAGCATCAATTGGTAACTATTGGACAATATTCACACAAGAGAAAGTTTCCTTAAAAACTAACAAAGGGTCAGTGAAAGCAATTTTGATGGGTGGGTATGATAATCAACAGAGAATTTCTTGAATGGTGATAGTGTGATTCTTCTGCTCTCATTTGCACAGAACAAATGAAAGAGCAAGAAAGGGTAATGAAGTCTTTGTGTTTACACTTAGAGTTAATGAAAGAAAAAATGCACACAATTTAGTATGGTATAATAGAAAGTATAGATTAAAAACATACTGGCAAGTCTCATTTATACTTCTCCATAAGCAGGCATCCCATGTAATTGAGCATGTAGAATTTGGCCTGCAGAACATATCTTCTGTCTCTTTAACCATTTCTGGATCTACAAGGAATAATATCTGATTAAGTACAATTCTCTTTTTTTTCATTGAGCATGTGATATTTTACCCATGTTAGTTATATATGACATTTATCAAATAAGTAATAATATATGAAAAGAGTTGCTTGCATCTTGTGTTATTAAAAAATAATATATTTTTTATGTCAAATAAACACAAGTTTAGGAGTATTTCTTTTGTAATAAAATAGACTTTGCATTAATATGGTGATATTTCCTTTAAAAGAGTTGTGCTACACAGTATGTCATAATCTTACAGACCATGCATTACATTGTGATATTTTTATTGCATTATGCCACAGACATGATATTATGACTTTGCATTTACCTATGACATTACTGTCATTGCCAAGTGTTGTGTCACAGTCTGACATGATATTATGGACTTTGCATTTACCTATGACATTACTGTCATTGCCAAGTGTTGTGTCACAGTCTGACATGATATTATGACTTTGCATTTACCTATGACATTACTGTCATTGCCAAGTGTTGTGTCACAGTCTGACATGATATTATGGACTTTGCATTTACCTATGACATTACTGCCACTGCTAAGTGTTGTGTCACAGTCTGACAAGATATTATGGACTGTACATTATTCAATGATACATGTATTGCTAAGCAACAAGGCTAAATGATGTATCACAGTCTAACATGAAATTAGGACTTGGCATCACCAGGGGTAGAAAAATCCAATGTCAGGGACCCCAGGTCAACTAACTAATTACATTAATAATAATTAATAACTTTCCGAATGTGAAACCCCAGTAAAGAAACAGGACTTGTGAATGTATGATGTTTTCAGCATAACAACAAAATAGATGTATCTATCATCGGAGACTTAACACATTCAATTCCTATGATTTAGTATTATTCTTTCCCATTGGTCTCTTGAACAAATGAGGACTCGCAGCAGAGCATGTGACACTTGCTTCCAATGACTAGCTTTAGCTGAAGGAATGTAGTAAGTTTAAATAAACAAATCAATCTCAATTGTTGTTAAATTCTAATGAATGCCCCTATAAATTGTAATGAATACCCGTACAACTGTAATGAATACACATATAAATTGTAAAAATACCCCTATAAATTGCAATGAATACCCCTATAAATTGCAATGAATACCCCTATAAATTGTAATGATTACCCCTATAAATTGTAATAATACCCCTATAAATTGTAATGAATACACTATAAATTGTAATGATTACCCCTATAATTTGTAATAATACCCCTATAAATTGTAATGAATACCTCAATAAATTATAATGAATACCCCAATAATTGTAATCAATACCCCTATAAATTGTAATGAATACCTCAATAAATTATAATGAATACCCCAATAATTGCAATCAATACCTCTATAAATTGTAATGAATAGTGTAATGAATATCCCTATAAAGTGTAATGAATACCCCAATAATTGTAATGAATACCCCTTTAAATTGTAATGATTATCCCTTTTAAGTGTAATGAATACCCCTTTAAATTGTAATGATTATCCCTTTTAAGTGTAATGAATATCCCTATAAATTGTAATGAATACCCCTATAAAGTGTAATGAATACCCCAATAATTGTAATGAATACCCCTTTAAATTGTAATGATTATCCCTTTTAAGTGTAATGAATATCCCTATAAATTGTAATGAATACCCCTATAAAGTGTAATGAATACCCCAATAATTGTAATGAATACCCCTTTAAATTGTAATAATTACCCCTTTTAAGTGTAATGAATATCCCTATAAATTGTAATGAATACCCCTATAAAGTGTAATGAATACCCCAATAATTGTAATGAATACCCCTTTAAATTGTAATGATTACCCCTTTTAAGTGTAATGAATATCCCTATAAATTGTAATTAATACCCCTATAAAGTGTAATGAATATCCCTATAAAGTGTAATGAATAGCCCTATAAATTGTAATGAATACCCCTATAAAGTGTAATGAATATCCCTATAATTGTAATGAATACCCCTATAAAGTGTAATGATTACCCCTATTAAGTGTAATGAATATCCCTATAAATTGTAATGAATACCCCTATAAAGTGTAATGAATATCCCTATAAAGTGTAATGAATATCCCTATAAATTCTAATGAATACCCCTATAAAGTATAATGAATACCCCTATAATTGTAATGAATACCCCTATAAAGAGTAATGAATACCCCTATAATTGTAATGAATACCCCTTTTAAGTGTAATGAATACCTCTATAAATTGTAATGAATGCACTATAAATGTAATTAATACCCATAAATGTAATTAATACCCCCCTGAATGTAATGAATAACTCCATCAATATTATGAATACCTAATAAATATAATGAAGACCCCAATAAATGTAATGAATACCACTACCAAGGTAATGAATACCCAATAAAAGTAATGGATGCCCAATAAATGTATTGAATATCTATAAATGTCATGAATACTTCTATGTATGTCATGAATACCTCTCTAATGCAATGAATACCTCTATGAATGTCATAAATACCCATTGAAAATGAGTGAGCATAGAAAATTCATGCAGTCATTTTGCAGTCAGAGTAATAAAGGTTGCAGTTTTCAGTATTCATTGAAAATATTTCTGCACTTGGCAAAGGTTGCAGTATTTAGTATTCTTTGATAATGTCTTTGTACTTGGCATGGTTGTAGTTTTCAGCATTCCTTGATAATATCTCTGTACTTGGTGAGGTTACATTATTCAGTATTCTTTGATAATATCTCTGTACTTGGTGAGGTTACATTATTCAGTATTCTTTGATAATGTCTCTGTACTTGGCAAGTTTGTAGTATTCAGTGTATTATGATAATGTTTCTGTACTTGGCAAGGTTGAAGTTTTCAGTATTCATTGACAATGTCTATGCCATAAAAATCAGTTCTATTTCATAAGGATATTACAATAATACTTAATTTCTTCCACCATACTAGTACAGTAAATTATAATGAAGATAAACAACTATATCTTTTATCTTTAATATATCAGTCACACACATTTTGAAACATACTATAAGGTGTACATTTATAGATATTGTTTTAATATAAAAATAAAAATCTGCTTCCCCCAATAAAAACTGAAAATACACCCTTATAACAATGACAATTGTGAATTCCCCAAATGTATAAAAATCCTGGAGAAATTATCCATAGAATAGCTGTAATTTATATTAGTTCTTTCTCATTTTTCACTTACAGATGCAAAAGGAAACAAAGATTTGTTAATTTACTTGCTCTCTGAATCTCCAATCATGTTCCTTTCATTTGGAAATTTCTATGTAAATACTGGGAAAACATGCACATTTTTGGGATTGAGTAATGGGACAAACTTCCGGCATCCAAACAGCCTGAGAAAAGTCTCCCATGTTTAATCTTATTCAGAGTTGTCTTGTAATTTGTTGCACAAGACTCTGTAGTACTATGCAACAGGATAGTTTTGTTGTATTATTGAGTAGCAAATACAACAAATATGTTATTGCAACAAATTTTCATTAGACTTCATAAAAAACACTGGTCTAATAAAAAGCATAAAACAAAATATAAATATCTCAGCAACAAAAGAATTTATCTTTCTCATAAATCTGGAACTAGTAGCTCACTTGGAAGAGTACTTTACTTGCAATCAGATAACCGTAGGTTCAATAAACATTCAGGACAGCCTGGGTCTGCTGGTTCAGCACTGTTAAAACCAACAAACCAAAAAACTGTAAGAGTCCCTATCAATACCATGTCAGACTTTGAATTATGATTTTCCCTCTAACTGGAACATGAGCTGCATTAGCTCAGTTGGTATAACATTGGAATTGTAATCAAAATATCATGGGTTCAATACCCACCTATGCTAGCACAATTTGGCTGCCTCAGCAAGTTCATTAAAAGCCAATCACCTATTTGCAATAGTCATACATTAAAGCATCATATCATTTACACCACATACCACCATCTTTAAAATAAACATAACCCATATCTACCATCACATGACATGACAACATTTCAGGGTCTGTGCTGACTAACATCATATACATAACAAAGAGTTTACAATTGGATCTGCATGAAAGCAAAGACAGGGGAAGTTTTGATCTATTTGTTTTTCTTTGGTTTCTTCTTAGCAAACAGGTGTCAGCAATACACAAGCAAATATGAGACTGGGTATAAGCACTCCTTGCGGAGGACAACAAAATATCAAAATGTAGGACCAAATGACTCAAAGCCACTGTTTAACATGCTATTGGTTCAAAATAAGCATATTTGCTAAGATGGGCTGTCTATATGAAAACTGAAAATAGAAATGTTGGGCCTCATTTTGACATAATTTGCAAGAAATTAAATGCAAAATATTTTATAAATGATTAATCAATATTTTAACTGAGGTCATAACAAAGATTTTTAGTCTCAGCTTGGCAACAAGAGCTGGTGGGAAACCATGCTTTCTGAAAATTATTCTGCCCCTGGTGATCTAATTTTACTATTATTTATCTACAAATATTATAGATTTCATCCAGCTATTTTGTCTATTAATGTATCTACTGTCCTGGTCCTGAATGAGTTTTACCACAATGCTTACCTTTTTCATCTGTAGTTCCATTCGTTTTCATGGTTGTATTGGTATTGTGATCTACTGTATTGTTTATTACACAAGTCCTATTCAGGTGCTCACATTTAGTGTTTCCAACCATCGAGTAAACTGCATCTAAACCTATCCGAATCTTTGCAATGGTGTTGTTGTCACAGCCATCAGAAAACATTTGCACACAACCAATGGTTCTTTCCAATTTTCTATAAAGCAAGGTGACTTGATATGTGATATCTATATCTCCATCAAAATATTAGGAATCAAATGATACACTAGTGTCACATATTGATATGTCTTATGATACACAACTTATTTTACGCTACATACTGATATATGTAAAGAATACAGAGACATATAAGTCATAATTATTCCTCACTAAAGACTAAAAGTAACTTGCAAATATGACTCAAAATCAATTTTCCAGCATAAGTATTTATGTGTATATTGAATCAATAACAATATCAATGCATCAACATAACAGTGAATCATTGATGTAGTCTGACATGTCATTCATATCATATCCAATGTATGTAAAAAAAAACAACATATTTATTTAAGATCTGACCTGGTCATCATGGTGGTTGCATGCAAAATATGTGTAGACAGATCAGTTTAAACTAAAATACAAAATATGTGTAGACAGATCAGAGTTTAAACTAATATGCAAAATATGTGTAGACAGATCAGAGTTTAAACTAAAACACAAAAGAGAAACAACATGGATGTGTGTCTGCCAGGAGCTTTGTTTGAGGTAGAAAAGGAAAATGAAGGTATGCACCAAAGAGTTTGTGTTCCTTGACTCACAAACTTTCAAGAAATAAAGCTCCAAGCTGTAATTTTGAAAATCCTATAAAAGGTCTGGTACTTAGATAGATGGAAACCCAACAAGTATATAGGTAATTTTTTAAACAATGTTTGGATTTCAATCTTACCGACAAACATCAATGTTGTATACTGATGATCCACCCATGTAATAACCAAATTCCTCCAAACAATACTCCACCAATTCTGGAGCACAGGTGTTTCCTTCAGGTATTTCCACACTGCACTTGTCCATATGGACAGACTGTACAAATGTTATAGCAGACTTGAAAACCAGCTTTTTTGTTTCTGTGCAATTGATCACTGAAGCTTCTATACAGCTCTTGAACATATTTTCCACAAGTGATCTGAAATTTTAAAATATTTAGGCTGTAAATGCAGAAAATCAGAAGAAAAAAAAGGCAAAATGTATTTCTTACATTATGGCAATTTTTTTTTTACAAGCATTTCTTTGTAAAAGCTGAAGCTTATTTTCAATATTTGGCTTCAATATTTGGACTTTACAATTTCATCTTCTTTGTATTATGTTTTGTGTGTGGTATTTATTGCTCTTATAATTTATTAGTATTTAATGAAAGTAGTCCAGAAAAAAAATTGTTATCATTTACAGGTCTTGGGTTAGTGGTGTGTTAAAAAAACAATTTTAATATAAAGCATCTAAAGTGATATTTATCTTCTTTTCCATCATCAACACCAATACACACAAAAATGTGCACATGTACAGTTCAATCCATCATCCACCATTAAAGAATCTATTCCACTGAATGTATGCACAAAATGATATGACTGGAACATTTTTAAAGTTACATTTACATTTCAAATCCAAAAACATATACTATCTTTTTTTTTTAGTCTTTTCAAACTTTAATCATTTAAATTTTCCAGTTGCTTTCAGTACTTTTAATATTTAATTTGAAATCTGATTGACTTAAGGAGGTCTCTAAACTTAAAGCTTGCAACATCTAAAGAACTGCATTATGATGTCTGCAGTGTGGCACTTTATAGTGATGTCTAACACTGGGGCATCATGCCTCAGACATGCAGCATCATGTGTGACCCAGTTATCCCGAAACCAGGCCAGCCAGTCCTAACACTAACTTTTAATACTGAGAGCCAAGTGAGGCAACTGCAAGTACCATTGTTATAAGTCTTATAAATCTTTGGTATGACATGGCCAGAGTTCGAACCCTGAGGCAGATTTTCTAACCACTAGCCCACCTGGATAGAACAGCATGACTCCCTTGATGGCTAATGGACAATTGGTATGTGACTTTTATAGCAAGCACCAAGTTCAATAAACCCTCTTTATAACACTTCATGGAAACAATCAAAGTGATCTGTTATAAGTCAGGCAAGCTTATTATGAGGTATGTTAGAACAAAACTGGTTTTTTTTGAGAAAATGAATTTATTAATGTGTAGTTACATTATAACTGGTTCTCATAGACCAAAACCAAATTAATGTTAAATAATTTAATTAAGAAGCAATGATAAAACAAAGTTTGACAAATTTAATGGGATCCATGACCATACCTGCATTATAAGAGCAGCAGTATACAGAGGTACTTTATAGTAAGGGTGAACTATACCTGTCTTTTGTCTACTTAGTTAACTCACCCACAACCATCACCACTCTGCAACTTGAACAGCCAGTCCACAACACATGTAGCAGCTTTTTCCAGACTAGCTACAGAACAGGTTTCATTTCCTGCAATATGAAGCAATGATAAAAAAATAAATTTAAAATAACAAAACACAAATTTAATGACTTTCTTTTTAACTATTGAAAAATGATATAGAAATGTAGAACAGTTTACAAGTAACCATTAATATGATTCCATGCAAATATTCTTCTCTATTTTTTTCTTCTTTGTTTTAAAGCCTTTGTACAGTTTTTTATTTGATTAGACCAGCTTTCATCAGCTACAGTGGTGTGTCCTTGGATAAGACACTTCACTCCAATTACATTGGCACTAAATAAACAAATTGTGGTGCAGTACCATAAAACACCCAAACAAAACCATGAGATCTTAAGTTGAGAAGTTTTGACCATAAACTAAAACATTACCAAAAAATGAATAAATATTTAACATAAGATCCAATTTGTTTATAAATTTGATTCAACCTTTAAGAATTAAGCATACACTATGTGACCCCACCAGTAATTTAGGATGTAAGTATAAAGTCTATTTATTTGATCATTTAGTTAAAGTATGCATTTATTTTGTTATGGAAATGATCATTTGTTTCCTTAATTTATTATAATAATAATTAAGATTCTTTCAATATTTCATGTATTTTCTGAAAACATTTCGAAAACTTTCCTTGACAACATATCTTTCTCATTTCCTTCTTTGATTTTTATGAGAATGCAACTGAAATGTACAGTAGTAGCCAATAAATGTCCTAAACTGCCTTGAAAGTATTATATTAAATCTGGCAGAAACTGCCTTGAAAGTTATATTAAATCTGTTCTAAACTGCCATGAAAGTGTTATATTAAATCTATCAAAATGCCTTGAAAGTGTTATATTAAATCTGTCAGAAACTGCCTTGAAAGTGTTATATTAAATCTGTCATAAACTGCCATGAAAGTGTTATATTAAATCTGTCCTAAACTGCCATGAAAGTTCTATTAAATCTGTCCTAAACTGCCTTGAAAGTGTTATATTAAAACTGTCCTAAACTGCCTCAAATGTGTTATATTAAAACTGTCCTAAACAGCCTTGAAAGTGTTATATTAAAACTGTCTTAAACAGCCTTGAAAGTGTTATATTAAAACTGTCCTAAACAGCCTTGAAAGTGTTATATTAAAACTGTCCTAAACTGCCTTGAATGTGTTATATTAAAACTGTCCTAAACAGCCTTGAAAGTGTTATATTAAAACTGTCCTAAACAGCCTTGAAAGTGTTATATTAAAACTGTCCTAAACAGCCTTGAAAGTGTTATATTAAAACTGTCCTAAACTGCCTTAAATGTGTTATATTAAAACTGTCCTAAACTGCCTTGAATATGTTGTATTTGGGTACAACTATGCTGCTGTTATGTTTCCATAATGACAATGATGCCTGTTAGTGAGCCTCTTGCTTAATATGCGAACTATCCAATGTATTTAGAATAATGATTCATGTGGCAAGTGAACATTTAGCAAGGCAATTAAAAAGTAGTTACTACTCAACCAATCAATGGTACAAATGAAGGTGGATTAAATGAAGAAAAACTCACCCATACAAGGGTACAAATGAAGGTGATTTCATTGAAGACCTCACCCAAACAAGGGTACAAATGAAGGTGGATTCACTGAAGACCTCACTCAAACAAGGGTACATATGAAGGTGGATTCACTGAAGACCTCACTCAAACAAGGGTACATATGAAGGTGGATTAACTGAAGACCTCACCCAAACAAGGGTACATATGAAGGTGGATTAAATGAAGAACTCACCCAAAGAAGATTACAAATGAAGGTGGATTAAATGAAGAAGAAGCACTTAGTAAATAGGATAAGCTTTTATTATTGCATAATAAAACCTTCTTACAATTAATATGCAGAAAGCAAGTGAGGATCAATCGGAAATCATTCTTTCTTGCTTTTACATTTTTGTTACTTTTCGTCATTAATATTCATCAGAATGTCTGAAAATAATAAGCAGTGATGGAGAACAACTTATTGGTTAACACTAGAATGAAATATCATCTTTAGGTCAAAATCTGTTGGTCATATGTGGAATTTTGTAAGACTACACCGGGCTTGTTCATTTACGCTGAATTTTGTAGACTACACTGGGCTGCTTATTTAGTTAATTGTTTGTTTGTACCCCCATACCTATTTCAATAACGGAAAAGTTAAATATGATAAAAGGTGGACTGAAATAAGTCAATTGAATTATTGATTTATAATTTCTAACCTGACTGTGACCAGAATGGAATAATACTGGCATCCCCTTGCACCTTTCATGCTTAATGGACTTTCCATACTAAATACTAACATGGCGCCATATTCTGTACACTATGGGGTAGTTTATTTCCATTCGACAACATAATGACATAGTCCATCCTATTCGGTAACTGCCGGACAATTCCGTAAATTACCATAAGGTTGAGTTTGGAATTTTATTCTTTGGCACACATTAACATATTAATGAAACAGTTTGTTAAATCCACATGAAAGGCAAATTTTATGTTGTCATTTTTTCCCTTTGCTTGGTTTGACACTAAATATCGGAAGCAGACGACATATGTATGGAAGTAGACGACATATGTATGTACATCTTTAGTCGCACAAAAGAACCCTTAGATGAAAATGAACTTGTCCAGGAACTGAAATGGGTCTCAAGCATGTCAGTCTATAATATTGAAAACTTCCGTTCAGCATGAAACGCGCAGACGATAAGGGTATTATGGCCATTCTACTCACGGTCAGGTTAGAAAATATAAATTCAATGAATTAATTGACTAAGTAATTTGCACTTTTTTAAAATCAAATTTAAGATTTCCGTTATTGGAATCGGTATGGGGGGGAAGGCAAACAAACGGATTAATAGATTAATGTACTCCATCATGTTCTTACTTCTGGAAAAGTTTAGATTTTGTTACTACAAAGAAATCAAGTGAGGCACCTACACAGGCAGAATTACAGGAGTCTGGCGTTTTATCAATAAAGAACGACGAAATCTCTGACAATACAAAATCATCTTATCGGTTTTATCAATTGATAATACCAATAAGGTGATTTCTTATTGTCAGAGATTTCGTCGGAAATCATTGATAAAACGTGAGACTCATGTGGCAGAATATAACTGAAAAGAAAGCTGATATACTTCTTAACAAGCAAGCAAACAAAAAAGCTCTTTCACTAAGGTTGCATCGAAAATATAACGTAAATAGACCACCCTGTTTCAGCATGCAATGAATGTCAGGTGTTAAGCTGTTTGTTAATGACAAACGGTGTTGAAATAGTTCGTGAGCGAAACGAATCGAGTAACATATATATATATATATATATATATATATATATATATATATATATATATATATATATATATATATATATATATATATATATATATATATATAGTCGCTGAGGAGAACATTCATTGAACTACAGACACATATATCATTCTCGATGCTATGTGGACCTAACTATGACGTAAATATTTCCGATGGAAGTAAACCGACAGCAAATTCAATTGGTGTGTTTTACCGCAGTAGTTCAATTGGTACTGTGAGATATGCGTTATCCAAGTGTTCGGTGGGTAGGGTGCGCAACAACTAAATCCGCTCAAATCCACCCAAACCCACCTCAAATCGCATTGTATGTATTGTCTCATGTTGTGAATTAAAATAAAATACTTAAATTACAAATGTGATAAAACAATTAATTGTACGAAACATTTCAAAATTACCATTTTCTTGGAAATTATCGAAGCTTTTAGGGACGATATATACATAGATGAATACAACCTGACCACACGACCTTGCAGATCAATTGCACCAGGTTGAATTTTATAATCTGATTTAATTTAGTCTTTACATCAAATGGGACACAAATTCATTCCCATGTATATATTGTATTGCATTTTCTGTTTGAATACTGTTTTAAAATGAATGAATTACCATAATGTTATATTGTCCACGTGTTGTTAATTTATTTTTCAATGTCTGTTTGCACTCACGGTTTTATTAAATTAGTGTTAATAGTTTAAGGGTTTTTTTTAAGAAATGTCTTTTTTCAACCAAAAATTGGAATCTTTTTAGCATCAGTTGTAATCTATTAGATTTTATTTAAAAATAATGCAGTAGATTGCTTCTAAATCCGAATTCTTCAGAGGGAAACGGTAAAGTTGGGGGCGACTGTGTATATAGAGCAATCATGTGCATGCGAACGTTTATGTCATTTGTATGTTTTAACCTGTACATAATGAATAAAGATTTTATTAAAAAGGAAAAATAATGGAAGTCAATCCAAGGGCATTGCAAGCTAAATGTTTTTTGAATAATCGTTCCTTTTAACAGTTTATGTCTGTCATACCGTAATCAAATCGTCGATGTTCAAGACTTGTGCGACCGTGCGATGAAATGTATCTCGTAGATTCCTTTGATAACAATTAAAAAAAACCAAAACAAAACAACAAGACTTGGGGTAGCAATTAATTAAACACAACCATCATCACCTCGAAGCTGTTACGTAATTGTAATCAAATTAAGGTCACGCTCAACCGCTCAAACACACTAATTGATAGAATCTATGTATTCGCAACTGGTATTGGCAGCATAATTTCATAAGTCTGTGAGGGAAATATGGTATAGAGATAAGGTAAAGGAGGTGTTGGCGCTGGTGGTAATAGTAGTACCAGAATATTTCTAGCAGATGCTATGGCGTGCAATAAATGCAGAAAATCCAGTAAAATTGCAATTTTTACAAGAAATTTCCAAAATCTGGGATATCTTTAACAGGGACCTGTACACGTAAAATACCTTCAATTTATCTTTGCCGTTCGAGTAATTAGAATAGTTCTCGAATTAATGGTGTTTAGGGGCCCCGAGTGGCCGAGTGGTCTAAAGCGCTGTCCGTTATGGATCACTGCCATCTCACCTCTGTCTGCGTGGGTTCGAGTCTAAGATTCGGCGCATGTAGATATGTGAGAAAGCTTGCCAGTAGCTTCTCGTGGGTCGGTGGTTCTTTCAGGTGATTTCCCGGTGTCTTCCTCCACTATTAATACTGGTCACCATGTATAGCCTATCGTGTGCTCAAAAATGGCGTTAAGCCCCAAAACAACAACAACAACAATGGTGTTTACCCTGTGACGTACCTCTATCCGTACTTTCAACTAAAATCATTTCTTTATCACAGTCGTTTCCTACAAAAACCGATTTTTGCTAAGCAATAGAACCAATGATTTTTTTTTTGCTAATGTTTGGGCCGAGCATGATACGTTTTGATGCCGAAGAGGAAACTTACTGAAATTTTTCTCACACGTTAGAGATCAATTCGGACACAAAGTTTGATTAATTACGAAATGTAACAAGACAAGAGCACGACGAACGCCCTGTAAGCCATATTTCCGCTGGCAAAATTTGTATTATATACAAAACATATTCATGACAATGTACAACGACATCTTCAAGAAAATTGATCACGTGTACAGGCCCATAATAGAAAACTCCAAATTATTTTTGGAAGATGACACGGAATTTCCTCACCATTATATACCCAATAATGTTATGAAAGTGGCATTAATTTCCACCCCAAAATGCAAGTGTTGATTTGGTAAATAAACGTCGAATTTGCATTTGCTGAAAGCATAAATTCATAAGTCTGTGAGAGAAATATGGTATAGAGATAAGGTAAAGGAGGTGTTGGCGCTGGTAGTAATAGTAGTACCAAAAATATTTCTAGCAGATGCTGTGGCATGCAATAAATGCAGAAAATCCAGTGAAATTGCAATTTTTACAAGAAATTTCCGCAATCTGGGATATCTTTAACAGGGACCTGTACACGTAAAATACCTTCAATTTATCTAAGCCGTTTGAGTAATTAGAATAGTTCTCGAATTAATGGTATTTACTCTGTGACGTACCTCTATCCGTTTTCTGGTCGATCATCATTGTACATTGCTTAGTCCAAAATGCCCTGTATGCGACTCCAACTTTTTCTTCGATGTATCGTATTACCGGTGTTAGGTCTGCAGTTTCCATACAGTCATACATCGCCTTTAAGCTGGAACAAAGTGTCATTTCGAAATGGCTACTATTTTTCAGTCCCGTCACCATGTTGTGAGCAAAATGGATAAAGCACTGGGTAGACTTGTAAGTATAGTCCCTAGGCAAAATATCTATATCCTTTTCGCATTGATTCATTTCTAGGAATCTTTCCAGAGAGAACTGGGTTGGCCCTAGTTCATACGCTGAATTGCATGCACCTATACGTTGTTTAAGGCAAGTAACGAGCGTTGTATTGGCTTGGTGGCATATGGCATATTTATCTCTCCCGACGAAAGCTTCCCTTGAGAGGCAGTCTGTATATGCAAGGTCTGGGCTGCACACTGACTTTTCCTTACATATTGGAAGTTCTTCCTCAAGTATTAAATCACAGTTCCATTGACTGGGGAAAAGGCTTATCACCTCCCCAGTCAACGTCTTCACTCGATCAAGACTCTTCATTTCACATCCTGTCGTCACATTGCGTACACAATTTAGTGTTTCTTTGAAGACGCTGAAGTAAAAAGTACAATATTTTTTTCATCTTGAATTTGTCCCTCCATCTTACAGTTTGGAATGTTCCTACATCTATTACAAATATAGATCGTGAACGCACAGGTACAAAGTTTTAATAGTAATATACGTTCATAATAAAAGCCCCTAAATTGATTTCACGAATTCAGCGCACAAAGCACTCATGAGACATATGTATTATTCAATATGAATAAATTTTTGAAGCATGACATATATATATATATATATATATATATATATATATATATATATATATATATATATATATATATATATATATATATGCAAAAAACTCACGTCGAACAGTACGAAACTAGTAACTAACTAGCCTAAGCGCTTTCGACTCTTAATGAGTCTTTTTCAAAGGCAAATACAAAACATATACGACAAACAAATAAACACAAAAACGTTGTGTTTGTAAACCTCTACATGGCTGTCTTCACATGTGCTAAAAACTATAAATACAACCAGCTTGTATAGACTAGTTGCAGAAACTGAAAACGTTGTATAATTCCCTAAAAGTCTACAAGCCAAAGCGACATCTATTTTTACTTTTTGTAAAATATGTAACGCAGATTATATCCCGGATATTTGATTCTATACCGGTTATTCTTATAGTAAAAATTGAAGGATAATAAGAAGATCTAGAAAATGTTAAATTCTACTAGTGCATAGTTTTTATTTTCTAGTCTTCTTGGTTTAGACCGCTTGGTTTCAATGTTCTAAGGCGGCGTATCCAGTATGATTCCTTTTCCTTCCTGGTTTCGGAACTCCAGCTGTGGTTGTTAGCAATAGCGATAAGTATTATATCACTGAAAGTGTGGCCAGGGGAGGTGAAGTGTTCTGCGACCGGGCTTCTGTACACAGCTTTTTTGTCATCCAAAAGAGAGCGAGAGAGAGAGAGAGAGAGAGAGAGAGACAGAGAGACAGAGAGAGAGACAGACAGAGAGAGAGAGACAGAGAGAGAGAGAGAGAGACAGAGACAGAGAGAGAGAGAGAGAGAGAGAGAGAGAGAGAGAGCATGTGTACCGGCACGCTTCTTCATAGCCTGTTCCCATCAAAGCTTCAAAAGTGACTTCCCCTAGTTTGGCGAAGTCCACACAGTTTGTGGCTTTAACAAGGTCGCACATTTTGTCTTCTGTATGCGAAATAGGCCTACATGGCATCCGCTCTTCTGTCTGATTGCTGCCTTCCATCTTTTCTACTTCAATGCACTGCTTGGCCAAAACATTGTTTATGAAATCCAGAGATTTGCGATACTCTTCAAAGTGGGGTTCACTCATACCGTCACCAGGTTTCACTCGGAGGAACTGAGGTGTAGCTCCATCAAGTAACCTGAACATATTTTAAGTAATGGAGATGTAAGAAATTTTTAGAAAAAAATATTACATTTGGAGAGCGACTTTTTGGAGGTTTTCTTTTATAAAAAGATCATCAGTTCAAGAAGAAAATCTTCTTCCTGCACTATATGAAGAAACGTGTTTCAATTAAAATCATTTTATTTCAGGAGACAAATATTTACTATGTTATCGAGACGCTGATTGATGCTAATGAATACAAAACAAAGTAGTAAAATAAAACAGTAATGGGATATATCTTTTTGATGTGAACTCAGTTAAGGAACTTTTGATGATGCTTTACCAGGGAAAATCGTTTGTTGTTTTTGCTGTGGTATTTTTTTTGTTGATGGAATGCGGTTTATATCCAATCTTTACCGTATATTTTTAAGGCTTTATATTTGTACATTTATATTTTATTTTATATACATGTTGCAGAATTGTAACATTTTGGAGGCTTTATCCTCCATGATGTTTAGCTCTTCAGTCCTTTATACATTTGTATACATTTGCTTATAATGAGAAGTGGCGTTAAACCACACTATATACACAAGTATACATACATACATACATACATACATACATACATACATACATACATACATACATACATACATACATACATACATACATACATACATACATACATACATACATACATACATACATACATACATACATACATACACACACACACACACACACACACATACATACACACACACACACATACATACATACATACATACATACATACATACATACATACATACATACATACATACATACATACATACATATGTTTTCATTTTTGTTCTCAGCGAACTCTACACTTAGCCTAATATGATAAATTTCACTTATATTAAAAAAGGGGTATTGAACTCGTTGTTCCGATGAAGAAGCTACTCACTCGCATATTCTGTGCTTTGGTGAATATGGATTCTGGATGATTTCAACTAGAACAAACAAACTTTCAAATCCAGTTCGATTATCACTTTTCGTGTTTTCGCTTGTAGTTAACAATGGACATTTCTCCTTTTTCATCACATACATTGACAATAGTTTTGCCTTAAGATCTTCAATTTTGTTTTTCTCTGTTTCGCTGAGCTCGCTAGAAGTGTTTCTTTCTAAAGAGCTAGTGCCGTTTCCCACTGATTGCCCGCCACTTTTCTCCAACCATTGCTCATCCTCTTCCATCCACAAGCCGTCATCACCGACAGCTCTCGAATTTCCTTCCGTGGAGCTTTCCCCTCCCGTACCTCTATCGTCATTTCCCCAGCCCATCTCACTACTGCATTCCACCAGATAGTTAGCGGCAGCAACTAGGGCAGTTTCAGTCCACCTGTGAGACAAAAGAGCAAAAGGGTTAAAATGGTATATCTGCAAATTAAAGCCAGTAATACTATCAATATATAAATGTAGTGTTCTTGTCTTTATTTGATTACAATGAACATAATATATAATAGCAAGTTATCAATACACACAAAACTCGATATCAAAACAAGATAAGAACACAGAACAAGAACTGGCAAAACTCTAACTGTGTTACAATCTTGGACTATTGAATATGTAATATTCTCAGTAATTTGCAAACTTAAATTTTTAAAAACTGTTACCAGTGCCTCCTTTTATATTTGAGTAAATTGTATATTTATAATAACATTAAATATTTTGTAGGTCAAACTTACCAGCAAGCTACTTTTGCACCGCCATCCATAGACATGGGATAGCTTATCGCAAGGTAAGCTTCTTTAACTGCTCTTTCCGCCAAATCTACACTGCAGCTATCTGCCTTGCACAATGAATGCTGAGTTGTCTTCATCAATGATGTTCCCATGGTGATCAAGTCTCTATGGAATTCAGGACACGTTTCTGTAGCTTCTTCTATACACTGGATGGACTCAAGAGTTTGTCTGATATTAGAAATACGAAAAACAAAGTGAGGTAATCATAAGGTACGAAATGAATTCCCCCCTCCCATAATTGATGGATACATACTTGCAAGTTCCAACTAAGGATCCAGATGAGATAAAAAATGCGAACTGGCTAAAGCATTCACGAGCCTTGTCCATGCGACATTCTGAATCCGTGTCGTCTAATGCAAAAGAAACATCGAAACTTTAATGTAAAAAAAACCAAAAACAATATAAAAAAACAATCTAGCTTAGTTCTACACGTAAACGATAGCAATATATATATATATATATATATATATATATATATATATATATATATATATATATATATATATATATATATACATATATATATATATATATATATATATATATATATATATATATATATATATATATATATATATATATATATATATATATATATAATGCTTTTAATGTGTTGACAATCTATATCGTAAAAGTAACCTCTCTTTACGTATAGTTTCAAACAGGTTTCATAAAAAATATATTTAAAAAGTAGAATGGACATAAAGCGTGAATGTAATCCTAAAAAGCTATCAACAGATTTCATTCCTAAGTTGCTCTGTATCGAAAAAGTTTGTTTACTGGTTTTGAGGTACTTTTTCGTCAAAAGAGAACAGGACAGTATCATTTTAAAAATTTGCTTAAGATATAAAAAAAACATTTAATTTACTACATTGATTACACTGATCTTAGATAGTTCTCGCTCAGTGTACACATAAGAAAAAAACACTTACCGATGACAACAGATTTTTCCTCTGAAAAAAAAAGCAATATACTTGAAATACTTCATGCTTTGTTTTAACAACGTTATATTTACATTTCTTTGTGATCATGATTTCGATTATTACAAATTTCATCAAGATATAGTGAATACACCTTAATCCATTTTTATCTTACTTAGATTATAAGATATTAAATAAGGATTTACTAACAATGTGTTCTTAGCTAGCCCTTTTACTAAACACAGTTTAATTTTCATTCTATACACTTATGTGTTGCCTCTTATATGTTTGGGGAAATTAAACTGCATAAAATTAGAAACCTAATACACGATATTTATTTTGAAAACTTGAAAATATTTTGTAATAACGGGTAGTAATTGTTATGATTAAAATATGTTTGGATTATTACATGGAATCCTAATCGTACAAACCAGCTTCACATAGCGTTTTCATCAACGCTGCCATAGTGGAGAAATATGGCGTTATGGCTGACATCATTTCTTGTCCATAATTCATTCTGCAATACCATAATTTCTCCTGACATTTCTGCATCATTTCGTCAAAACTGTAAATGGATATTTATCAACAGACGTAATTAACAATGAACCAGTGTGCCATGCGCAAATTAACGTATGCACTGACTAATGCATTCACTGATTTAAATGCATATATCGTTCCACCCCCACCCCCACATACATACATGCATGCATACATGCACGCACACACACATACACACATACACACATACATACATACATACATACATACATACATACATACATACATACATACATACATACATACATACATACATACATACATACATACATACGTACATACATACACATGCTCAAGTTCCTAATTAGGGCACTGCTTGAACTCTTGGCATTAAATTAAAAATAATATTTTGAACAACAAATCGACATATTTATAATACAAATCTCATTGCCGATTTATCGTTCAAATATAATTAAATCACAAATAAAGAGTCGATTTGCTCAGAATTTGTTGTAAGAGATAGTAACGATACGACTACAAAATGACATTTCCTGGGAGAAATGAACAAGGTTAAAACTGGGTCCTGTATTCATTGATATTAAAATCCGCACTTGTTAAGAAAAGCAATCAAGTGTGGGTTTACAAGCAGCTCTGGAAAATCACTCTGTCATAGAGGCAGTGAGCGAATGAATGACTGCAAAATAATTATTTACAGTCTACTACTGCTAAAATATAAGTAATAAAAGATAAATTGTTACCGTCTTCAGTCAACGTTTTAAGACCGTCTATAAACATATAATAGAAAATATAATAATTCAAGTGTTAGGAAACTTAACACATTTTATGTGGATAAGAGTATCTATTTAATACGCTAGACGGCATTCAGTTGAGAATGAGTGGCAATCGTCTCATTGCTTTATTGAACTATTATCTTTATTGCACTGCTTTTAAATCGACTCGAGCACAGACAATTTAATTTTTAGTATTTATAGTATTTAATCAAAATTATATTTGGAAGTGTGAATGTGGTGAGTATCTCCGTCTGTTCGTTCGCCTGTCTCTTATCCTAGCTCCTCCTACTGTAAACTGCTCTGTAGAAATCCATTAAACTTACTTTTTGAAAAAGTTCATACGGTAATTGGTAACTACACGTAATAGGGATACAATTTGACTCATCTCTTGGAGCTCCATGGACTCGTTTTAAATTACAGTGATTTTGATTCAAATATTTCGAGAAATTTGTACAGAAGTATTTCAAACATGTATGTGTACAGATTATATATGCATTCCTAGCAGGGGGCTCATACTTATTAATATGATAGATTTACCATTATGTCCCCTGAAACATGGTACCTTGGCAGAAGAGACAAATATGGTTTAAAATGATAAATGTTAAAATTACATACATACATACATACATACATACATACATACATACATACATACATACATACATACATACATACATACATACATACATACATACATACATACATACATACATACATACATACATACATACATACATACATGCATGCATGCATGCAGACAGACATACTGAAAATAAAATGCAAATAAAAGTGAGATAGACAATAATTCTATCAATATATTTCAGTATTTGGGAAGGTGATATTGAAATCAGTCCGAAGATCTAAGTGAAAGTGTCATGGCTGGTTTCTTTAACGGACATTTTTAAACGTAATATATAAACTGCCAAAAGTTATTCTCCCAAATTTCCATGACGATTCATTTTAGCTTCATTAATTCTTGGTTAAATTATTGACCAATTCTCCACTCCCCGAATCCGCCCCAGCATTAGTGGTTAGTTGTTGTTGTTGTTGTTGTTGGGCTTAACGCCATTTTTGAGCACACGATAGGCTATTCATGGCGGCCAGTATTAATGGTGGAGGAAGAAACCGGGAAATCACCGGAAAGAACCACCGACCCACGAGAAGCTACTGGCAAGCTTTCTCACTTATCAACATTTGCCGAACCCTAGACTCGAGCCCACGCAGATAGAGGTGAGATGGTAGTGATCCGTAACGGACAGCGCTTTAGACCACTAGGCCACTCGGGGCCCCTTTAGTGGTTAGTTAACAGTGGTTTACTAATGGCAAACGGCGCCCGTGGGTCAGTGGCGTAAATGGCGCCCAGTGCGACGATAATGGTCCAAAGGGCAAGAAGGAGCGAAGCCGGGGGAGGGTTCTTGAAAGGAACACTAGCTCCCTGCCATCTTATTTGTAGGAGTGCAGGGAGCTCCAACATCATCTCGTGTAACCAACGCTTGTCCTGCAATTTAATGCCATTTGGTGACTTTTCCTAGCATCTAAATTCTGTCAATCATACAAAACAGTCAAACACCATTTTTTATTCGTTTTTGTCTTTTCGACATTAGGCTCGTTAATATTACTTCAAACATATTAGTGTTAAGCATATACGTGAACCATACATTTTAACAAATTCGATTTATTTCAGGATTTGTTTACGAAAATATAATCCCCTCCATTCCACTTCACATGAATCTAACTACTAGTGGTTGTCTGACTTGACCAGGGTCGAAGATAGACGTCTGTATTAACTGATTCGAGCCCAGGGGATAGTATTGATGCCTGGATCCCTCTTGCTGGCTGTGATGCGAAAGAAAATTGGCGGGGTGTTGGGGGCGCATATAGAAAGAGTACCAATTTGTTTGTGAAACACACGCTGGCAGCAGAAATTACTTTGCTATTTTTGTTATACGGGAGTGTTATTTATTCTTCTGAAAGTTCGGGATTCAGGAATAACAAATTCACAAACACAATTTTCGTAATTGTAGAAAACATTTATCAGCTGTTTTGACGCCCAAGGACCTGTAAATCCCGGGGCAACCGTCCCGGCTTAGTCCCCCCTCCTTAATAAGCTTATGTCAGTTCAAACAGAGCTACTGCCATTTCTTTCATTACCTGCAAACTGACTTGTCTAAAGCTACTCTAAATGGGTTGTCCAATAGACTAACGAAGCACGCCGTCACTTCCCTCTGTATGCATATATCTGTAAGATAATACAACTGTCAATTAGACATATAGATAATTACAGACTAACAAGGTCGTCTCAGTCATTAAAAACATCTTGTGTTTGAAGCATTATTGGTATGTGAAAAATGGAAATCATAACGTGGCTTTTAAACGTCAGTTGTTAAGTAACGACTGTGAAATTTCATATGATAATGAAGAGATGTTTAACAAATTGTCTAATTTATACAGCAACGATGCATTAAATTGCTTTTTATTAAAACAAACAGAAAGAAAGAAAGAAAAAGGAGCTTTTAGAGAGTTAGGTTTCATTGAGAAAGAGTAGGAACATATTCAATGCAAATTTCCAAGCAGTACTTAAACTTATTTGAAATGCAAATAATTTAATCTTTGTCGTAAATGTAAGTTACCTCTTTTAAGAAATATATATGTGACGTCTTCAAATTAAAAGGTAATTTGAGACTTTATACCCCTCAACATGGCAAATATTGGCTCAGCTTATGAGGTTTTAGGATAGGCCCAACTCACTGCAGCATTTTTGTATTGAATCTTGTCAACTAAACCATTTCAATATTTACTTTAACAAAATCTTAAAAACAAATACTATTTATTCTGTCATTCTGCTATGGCATAGAAAAATTGCAGATTTAGGGGGCTTAAAAAATCCAGACAAAATGAAGAAAATACTGTCATGTTTTTTCTGCAGTCTTTCTGACTGTCGGTCAGAATACTATGATTACCCAAACAGTGTTATGTAAACTGACAAATAAACTTTGTACTATTTATTATTTATTTGTCTATCGGGTGTGCTGCATGCCCAGCCTTTTAATGTCACCGTCAGCAAGGTGCAGTGCCTGCAGTCAACCGGGGAACTATGTCAGTAGGCAGTTGTTCACAGTGTGTGACCTGGTCTGCAGAGCTCTACAGCTATAGGAAGAGTCAGTGGCCTGGCTCCATCGTACAAGGTTGACTGCAAAACGCACCTGTCCTTTCCGTATGGTATACAATAACTGTCTTTGCCTGTTTCTCTCACTCCCCCCTCCCGTGATCTCAGGAGGAAATTGCGATTGATAAGTCTTAAGGACTTAAAATATGTAACAGAAAGAAGTGAAACAAACACTTTAAGTAAAATCAACAACCAATTTATTTCTCTATAATACAAAATGAAAATTCAAGAGACAACCAAATACCAAATAATCCTAAATATTCTATCACAAGTCCAATAAATAAAGAATGTTCCGAATCGATTCCAATAGCCTTGAATGTCCTGATGAACCAAAATGACGTAATAAATAATGTCTTTGATTGCATTCAGAATATTTTCAAAGTAGCTTGTATCCATAGTCAATGATCGTTAACATCTTACAGTCATGAACAAAAGTTAAGCATACAATATAAATTAAATATGTAAAACAGTGATCGAAAGATGAAATTATATTAAAGTTAACTTACAGGAATGTTCCATATTTTGAAACAAATTTATTATGTTTTTAATCATAACAGGACGACACTTACGATACGTCACTGATTTTGGATTACAATCTTGGTTATGGTTTCCAGTTTACGGGCTTTGAAGTGGGTAGTAGATTATTTGCAAAACAAACACCGTTTCAAACAGGCTAATGTATCGAAAGAGTGATTTGTTTTTCTGAGCTAGGGAATGCGCACATAATTTAATCTTGAATATCTCAACGACAGCTAATAGCTAAAGAAAACTACCCTAATATCCAAGTCTTACACAAAATATATGGTTTGTTGGGGGGGGTATCAGGTAAATGTTACTGTTTTTTGTATTAGGTAAATGTTACATTTTTTGTTTGCTTCATTAATTGATAAGTATTATTGCTGACAAAATATCCAGAAACAGACTTTGAAAGATATATAAATATCTGTTTCGGACACTTTGATATATAAAATAGTAGATAGTTACTATTAATACAAACAAATGCCGTGAATTCTATCGTAATAAAACTCTCCAGTTGTGCATACAATGCAATGACTAATTGTGTTTCTTTGTGGTATTCATTTTTTTAAAAAATTAAACATAGATGTAACTCATAGGACATTATTCATTTTGGTTGGTATAAGTTTCACTCCATTTTTTTCCAGGACATTGGTGGATCAAAAATCCAGAAAATCTCCAGAAAAATTCCACCAAAACAAGGAAAGCTGCGGAGAAGCTTTCTCAGATATTCGCGTTGGCTGAGCTCGAGCTAGCTTTATCTCGCGCAGACGGAGTTGAGATATCATTAATCTAATAAAGCCGAGCGCCCTTTAAACCTTTCTTCAACACTGGGATCCCAAAACACTCATCCAGCAAATATATTGCTATTGATGAATGTAATATCACTTTGCTGAACTTACCATACTGTTAGCATTGCTAAACATATCAGTGATGAAATTATAGCAATTTATACATTTCAAATAAAACTATGTAGTGGTTTGAAGACCCGTGAGGTTATTGTTAAGGAAAACACGATTATGCGCTGGATGAATTTATTAAATACGTTCAACACGTAACTTAAAGTAAATATATAATAAAGCTGCCTTTGTATACATATTACGTACACGCACACACGTGATGAATAGACAGAATGTGTGTTAGGATTAGATCAGAGGATAAACGTTGTAAACAAGTTAAATTTAAGAACGTTGTGCTTCAGAAATAAGCAATTTGAATTTATTTACTTTTTCCAGCTTGATGCTGATCCTAAAAAGCATGCTTGACTGAATAGGCTAACAATGCAAGTTTAAAATGCCTTTATATGAGACTAGACAAAATCTCTATAAAGTGTATGTATATATGTGTGTCTGTCTGTAAGCACGTTTAAGAGTACATCAGCACAAACGTGGTTTCTTGTGCTAAGTTCATGTTTATAAAAAGGGCATGCGAAACTCAAAAGGTTACAACAGGTCAAAATACACACACACACACACACACACACACACACACACACACTGCCGGACTTTTTTCTAAACAATAAAACTTTAACTAACAGCCGGAACATCATCACAGGGCGCATGCAGGCAAAAGGTTCACTCCATTATTTGCCTCTTTTGAGATACGGGGTAGTGCACCAGGCTCATCCCAGATCAGCGAGGCGCGGAGAGATAATGTTTTTTCTTTTTGATTCCTTTTTGTTTAATTGCTTAACAGGTCAAACTCAGTTCGTTTGCGGGTTTGAATTTCACCCAGACCAATCCCGTTCGGCTGCTACGACGTGTCTCTGAATAGGTACATTATTCACATTGCCTTTGTGCTACATAATCTTTAATGTGATGACTTGCTTTGCGACACTAATAATTCACCTAATGAATTAATTAGTAAATTTTGATAATGTAATAAAATTGAGGAGATGCGTATTTAGTTTAAGCAATTTGTAGGTTTGTTTGAGTACATGTTTGATTATTGGAATTCGGTGCAATGGGAACTATTCCTTAGCACGAAATAATTAGTCCATTATTAGTAGCAAACGTCACGGAGAGAAAGTGTTAGTGAGTTTCTAACATGCCATGGTCAATGAGTAGCGCACTAAGACCCAATCCGCATGATTGTCCCTGCGTGATGTAGCACCTTATAAAACCTAGTGGTGTACATCGGTGTGGTGACTGCATCTGCAGTTTTAGTGTAGGAAACCGGTAAATTACACAATGGAATAAATGAGAAAGGACTCGGAAGATACCGTTTATGTCGCCATAATGGCAAATGTGATGTAGGTTTACTGGTGTGATGTGCCTTGAAACGGTAGATCGACTAGCCTCTGGTGGGCAGTTAAAATAGTTACTTGTGTTAGGGATAGTCGTACAGTTTCTACGGTGTGAACTACTGGCGGAACGGAAAGTTAAGGTAGAGAAACTGCAGACGCACATGATCGATTTAATTAAATCAAGTTAGTTTATATAACTGCCTTTGTCATTATTTATACCATCACATGCAGTGAGAGATTAAATCATGTGACAACGCTTCCCCGAGACATTGTGATGCATAAAATGATGCGTGTCTTTCAAAGCAATAGAATTATTTTCTTTTCACACAATGATATGAATGGGCCATAGTTTCAGATCCTAACTAGTATAAGCTGGCCTTGGCTATTTAGTTAGCATGTGAAATTGACCGTAGTTAGATATTCACTGGGGTGAATTGGGCATGGTTGCTTCATTAGTCCATGAAATGGACCATAGTTTTAGATCTCCACTGACTGAATTGGACACATTTACTTAATATCATGTTTATTAAGTTACAAAGTAACTTAAATTGATTTTAGTAAATTGACCATAGTTTTAGATCTTCGCTGGGTTTAATTCGGCATAGTTACTTAATTTTTTATATGAAACGGGACAGAGTTCGATATACGCTATTGGGCATAGTTACTTAATGAAGGCATTCAATGGACCATAGTTTTAGATCCTCATTGGGCTTAATAGGGCTTAGTTACTAAATATGTAATTGACAATATTTTTCGATCCTCATTATTTATTTAATTAGTATACTGTTGGGAGTTTCTCAAATTTTCCTTAGTGATATATCCGTAAATCGCGTTTGCCCGACAAAGGCTGGCTCGTTTAATTTTTGTCGAGCATGTGGAATAAGTACACAGTTAGTACTTCCAGTGCAGTACCCAATGTAGTTCTAGTCTATTTTTAGAAAAAAAAATTTTGCTCTCACATTTTGTTGGTGATAGAAGAATTTTTATTGATGCACTTTTGGTAGAGCTTTATAGGTAATTATTTATTCTTGAGAAAATTGTGCTTATGGTGTGGTTGTTTATGTGTGTTACGGCGGCAGTGCACAGTAAGTAAGAAAGCCTTGGTCATGATTCGGAAGTGAAATCTGTTTTCCATTGCATGATGTTTTTATTACAATTCAGCCTCTAAAAATATGCAGATCAACCCTTTACAAGAACTTCAGATTGAAGTCATCTTTGAAGGTATTTTAGATAAATATATGATAATTATTGATTGTCACACAGGGGAAAGTTCAGTACTGAGAAACGAATGTAGAGAATATGTAGTAAAATTGTGTTCTACGGCCATGTATCGACGTCCGCCTTGTGAGACAGACGCTTTTCATGTGAACTCAGGAACTTAATGATGTTGGACCACAAGAGAAAATGTTAGACTGTTTGAGTGAATGCGGCTATATCACAAATTTTGTCCTAATATTTTAGGTATTTCATGTATGATACCTTTATCTTTTGTTATATATACGTTTGAAAGAATTATCTTTTCTTTTGTCACATAAGACTTTTGTGTCTACTTTTATTTGAAAGAGTTCATCTTTCGAAAGCCTTGCTGTTTTTACGTTTGCAGTCTTTTCTATATTTACATTTTTAGAACTTTACATATAGCATTACTGAGGTGCCGTTAAACGCTTAAGCATACTTCCATACGTATGTACGTACTCACGTACGTACGTACGTACATCATACATATATACATGCATGTATGCATACATACATACATACATACATACATACATACATACATACATACATACATACATACATACATACATACATACATACATACATACATACATACATACATACATACATACATACATAGATAAGAATGCTATTTTGAACAACAAATGAACCAGTTGTACGCAATATGACATATTTATGCTACAAATCTCACGAATATTCGCCGATTCATTGTTTCGAATATAATTAAATCACAAATAAATCATTTATTTGCTAAGAAGGCGTCTCTTCACTGTAGGATCCAGTAACGATACCAGTGCAAAATGATATTATCTAACTGAATGTGCCTCGAATATGCCTTTACAGAAGAAAAATGAAAAGGTTAAAACTGGGGCCCATTCGTTGCTATTAAAATTTGTACTTGTTAAGAATTGCAGTCAAGCGTGGGTAGGTATGGAAACTTCATACGAACGTGAAGGCGTATATTTGCTAGTAGCTCTCAAGAATATACCTCTGCCATTGTGTAACGAACAACAAAATGACTTGGAATGAATTACTCCCACTCGAATACTGATGAAAAAAGATTATTGAATAAAATACATAGTTTCAAGGTCTCCAGTCACTAGTGGAAGATCGTCCAGATTCAAAGCATAGGAAAAGGAAATTCGGCAATTCAGTGGAAAGGAACTTAAATATATTTTATTTGAATAAAGGTGTACATGCAACACGGTAGACGACTTATATGTGTCTCAATCATCTCATTGCATTATTAAATTATTACCCTTTTACTGCGCTGACTTTGTTTCTTAAATTGCTGAGTAGAAATTCTTTAACATATTTATTTAAATCCACATGTGAATTGGTAAACGCTTATAAAAATATATTAATTTTGTAATTTTGACTTAATCTCTAGAGTTACACTGAATGTTCTTAACCTTTTTGCGACATTTTCGAATAATTTGAAAAGTGATAATTGTACACATACTAATGATAGTACACATCGTGCTGATAGTACACATTTAACATCATTTTTCAGCACAGGATAGGCTAAACATGGCGGTCACTGTAAATGATGGAGAAATAACACGGGAAAACCTCGTAAAGAACAAGCTTTCTCACATACCCACATTGGCCAAGCTTGAGGTTCGAACCCACTTAGGCGGTGGTGATATGGCAATTATCTGTAACAATGAGCGCTTTAGATCACTCGGCAGCTCGGAATCCCGATAGTGCTGATCGTACTCATATTGCTGATCGTACAAAGTTTTGACAGTACTCATAGAGATGATAGTACACAGTACTGAGAGTACTCATATAGATGATAGTACTTAGTACTGACAGTACTCATAGAGATGATAGTACATAGTGCTGACAGTACTGATGGTGTTGATAGTACACATAGTGCTGATCGTACTCAGATTGCTGATCGTACACAGTGTTGACAGTACTCATATAGAAGAGAGTACACAGTACTGAAGTACTCATATAGATGATAGTACACAGTACTGACAGTACTTATAGAGATAATAGTACACAGTGCTGACAGTATTCATGGTGTTGATAGTACACATGGAGAAGAATGCTTTGGTGTGTTCCTTTTAAAGAATTGTCTCGATGACACAAAATGTACATTTTTCATTAAAGTGGAAGGAACCATGGACGAGTGCAGCTTTGGATTGATATAACTAAACTTTTCAATCACAAGAACTCTTCATCTGAAGGTGAGAATGTCTTGATTATATCATAATAAACTAACACGAATCAAAGGCACTAAAGTAAATGGAGAGTAAGTGAGAAGGTAGACGTTGAAAATAAAATTTTATGCAAAACTGATGACTGATTTTTTACGAAGAAGAATAATTCTGCCGAAATCCCTCCCCTTCCAAATGTAGGCAACATATGATAATGTTCTGTCCACTCCCTGCTACGTCCTGTTGACATAACTAAATAAAAGACACCTCTTTAAAACTAGTGACATGTGTAGTAATTAAGAACTGTGAACTTGTATCTAAATGAAGCATTTCACTTCGAAATCAGATGGTGATATACCTCACTACGACTACGGAAAATGATAAAATTCAGTTAAAACAGGAAACATATTGCCCATATCAGTATTACTTTTTCCGATTCTTTCACCTTTGTTATCTATTTCTCTTCATGTTATTTAATTTACTTTGAAAATTGGGTATAACTTTAGTCTTCTCAACGCCCACTTTCTGTCAAGAAGACACATGGATTGAAAATAAGCTATTATTCTTATTTTATTGTGGGATGATAACAGGGGTGACCCAATTTAGGCCATTGACCTTCATATCTAGATACCCAATCACTTTAGCTCTAACGTAAACAACGAGGGACAATAATAATTGTGTTGAAATCTCTCCTGTATTACATAGTTACAAAGATTTAAATTATAACTCTCTATTCAAGAATGTCTGAGAAAACTTTATGATGATCAGTTCGTGCTTAAGGTGTCCAATAGAGTTCGCAGCAGAAAAAAAAAACTTAAAACAAATAATAGTGTTATTGGGTTATTCAATGGAAAGAGTTATTTTGAAGAGTTATTCAATGAAAAACATTTTCACCTACCAGTATATCAGTGACAAATAATGGCATTCCACAACCACGAAAATAAACCAACAAAAAGCAAGGTGAATGGCTAGAGATCAGAAATATGTTTAAAAGCCGAATTTCAGTGTAATGAATCAAGTAGGTCGTATTTGTATACAGAAATTAATACGAATAACTATAATGGTGAGATAGTTTCCTATATTTTGCCAATCTTAATTTACTCCCACCTAAAACAAATTCACTTGACATAGTTTTTAATTAAAATATTGTTCAGTTTACATTGAATTTTCTAAATTAATTGCCCGACAAAGTCCTTGCATGAAGGCCTATATTATTGTGACCCATGTCTGTCAGACTATGTAGACAGTAAATGGGCGTGCTAATCCAGTCAGATTTGCCTTGAAATATTTTGTGTAGCGATTGAATATAAAAATTAAAAATGGAAAATTACTGTATCAGATATTTGTCTTTTTGAAACATTAAAAATTTACTAGACCAATAAGGCAGAAATAAAAGTAAATGCAGTAATGACTGCCAGAATTGTATTTGGCCCTTACGTTTTATTCATGAGTGGCATGAATAACACATATTAAATACTTTAGTTTCAATTTTTGCCTGAACAAGTTATGAATAGTGTAAAATTGCATTAGATTTTATTCTATTTGCGGAATGAACAGATTGAGAACAGACACAATGACTCTACCAAAGACAGTATTCTGCGAGTAACTGAGATATGTACAATTTGTTGTCTTCTCTACTCTGAGTTTTATGTCAGATAAGATGTGACTATATGTATCATAAAACAGGCGAAGCTCATCTCCAAATGGTATGGATTTGAGCGTATTATCAGTCTAATCTTCTAGTTCATAAACATTTGGAGTATGCGCATTTTCTATAAAGTAATTATTATTGCCCAAATTTTAATTTTATACTATCTTCAGAATGTGCCATTTGTTATACTCGTTTTGTTTCTTTCAAACCTACAAACCTTATCGATTTTTGTCGATCAGAACAGTGACATACAAATTCATTTAAATAATAATTATCTGTGTATTCTAGTGTCTATTTCTTTAGGCAACGTTTGTCCTAGAGACTTTGTTTCTCACAGTTCTAGTGATAATTATAACCACCTGAAGATAGATACCATACACATATCGAATATCAGTATAAAGGCTGAAGAAGGGAAAGAGATATGCCTACCGGTAGACATCGTAAAGGGAGACTCTGTAGTCTTTCCATCGTTGGAAGTCAATTGTATGCTGGATGCATTGGTTGTCTGGGCGTCTCCCTTATCTGAAAAAGGAAGTTAAATATAACAACTAATCTTTCTTTTAAATGTTTACCGAGGAAAGCAGTGAATTCTAAAAAATAAATGCTCTTTGAAATTGTAAAATAACTGATTGATCTTTATAAAACCTCTTGTTGTTCATTGATGTTTTTTCCCAGATTGAAATTGTTGCGGAAAACAACCACTCAATTTTTTTGTAATAAGTAAAGGTTAATTTAGAGACAATTTATTTTATAGGTTACGACATTAATGTATCATAATTTTTCAGTGATGATTCTCTCTTTTCAATACACACGCGCGTAAACACATACATACATACATACATACATACATACATACATACATACATACATACATACATACATACATACATACATACATACATACATACATACATACATACATACATACATACATATACATGCATGCATACATACATACATACATACATACATACATACATACATACATACATACATACATACATACATACATACATACATACATACATACATACATACATACATACATACATACATACATACATACATACATACATACATACATGTCGGTTGTTACCTATTAACATTTTTTAGTGATTAGTTCACGTCGATATTTTTTGCTGCACAAAATTGTCAGTTAAAAATTTCTTTATTCTGGACATTTTGTCTAATTTCAGTAATTTTTCACAACTTACAGAAATTATTGCATCAATCATTCTAATTTTGTTCAGAAAGTAAAGCGATAAATTTAAAAAACAAACATCGTAAAATTAGTGTGCCATGGTACTCGTAAAATCTAGTGATTTATAAATTAATAATTTTAAGCTTTTTCAGGAGCGCTAGCATAATTTTTTGGGAGTGGAGGTGGGTGGGATGATGAGGGACAAAAATGCAGCGGTCAGATATCAACTTTTACGGATGAAGGAAATAAACATGTTTAGAGGTGAAATCCTAGGAAAGGGGGTGGATGGGCACTTTTTGCCCCTATGTTCGGGCACCCATGGCTTCATATGATAATTATATATGACTGCTCTCATACCTTCGTATCTTCAGTTACGTGCTAGAAAAAAAAGTTTTTTGTTTTGTTTCCACCTTCTTATGCTGTGTTCTTTTCCATGAAAAACAAATTTCGTGGGATCAAATTTAAGATAATTGAAAATTCTTGTATTGCAACGTCCATCCAGATTTAAAGAAAAAAACATTTCTGTCTGAATTAATATATTCCTAAATATCTACTTGTTTCAATTTTACTGAACTTGTAGTGAGACTGATTGGGTTGTCGTCTTGAACGTGTTTACAGCCATATAGTTCGTTGACAAATCACAGAATCATGAAGCAAGTACTTATTCAAGAAAAAATCATGGGTATTAGCCTATCTTTGTCAGACAATAGTAGATCATACCTAGGTGTCAGGTTTGAGAAAAATGTGAATGAAAAGAAAGGCTTTGGATGAAATTTATGAATTATACTATACAGTACCAAATAAAAAAAATGACGAAACATTGTTGGAAGTTATTTGGTTCGTTAAACACAAATGTAATTTCATTCGAATACGGCGTTGAGATCGTTCGTCAATTTGATGGCAACAAAAGAGATATTCAATTTCTGTATATAAATATCTTTTATCGTTAACCAGTGTAAAATTTGACTTAAACCTGACTATGTATGTATGTATGTATGTATGTATGTATGTATGTATGTATGTATGTATGTATGTATGTATGTATGTATGTATGTATGTATGTATGTATGTATGTATATGTGTATATATATATATATATTTATATATATATATATATATTAATATAAATATATATATATATATATATATATATATATATATATATATATATATATATATATATATATATATATATATATATATATATAGAGAGAGAGAGAGAGAGAGAGAGAGAGAGAGAGAGAGAGAGAGAGAGAGAGAGAGAGAAATATAGAAATCAGTATATTCATGCAGATTTGAGTGTATATATTTTTTAATTTTTATAAAGAAAACCTTTAAAGGTTTTTACAAAATGTTTTATAATTTTTTGTTTTTGCTGCTTCGCATGTTTAAAAATGTACAACCAATTAGGGAATTACTTTTCTCACTTAATTTGTAAAATTTACGAAAATAATGTTTGAAACTGGAAGCACAGTAAAATATCTTTATGAAGTAAGGCACTAATTACTTAATAATCCAAGGATTTTACTCTAAAGTGGTTTCTGCTGGGTAAATATATCGACTGACTGAATACGATAATACTTCTTGTGCTAAAAAATCATAGCCTTTAAATATGAGAATATTTGTCAATGGCCATATATTGTCTCAGACTGCCATTTTTTTTTTCGGTATGAAAGGAGATCATGCGATACTCACACCAAAAAATAAAATCAAATTACTTTTCAAAAGTATTGAAAGAAAATATAAATGCTAGAATATAATAAACTTTTTTTGAAATGAAAAATTAAAAAGGTATAAGAACATTTCACAGTAAATGTCTATGGATGCTGCAGCCTAAATCTGTATTTAGAGGACTATTTCTCGTGCAATGCAAAAAAAAAAAAAATAGAAAAGAAAAAGAAAAAAAAAATGCTGCAACCGTACATGTCTTTAACATCTGTGTAACATTTGATGGTTATCGTCCATGCAATTACCGGTCATATTTAGTAGTGAGACTTGATGCTTTTATTTGTAATCGTACGAAATTAATGAGATTGATTTATCACAAAACTATAAGACCTCAATTATGACTTTACGTCTTTTCCCCGCCATAAAAAAACGCGCCAACTACGCCTGTACGATGGAATAAAATCCCATTTATAGATTCTGGATTGAGGATAAACTAAACTTAAATTTCAGTTATGTTTGATAACATATATCTATTATATAATTATTATTGTGCAATAATAATTCGTCGATAAAATCTTAAGGTATTTGTCTTTTTTTTTTTAAAAAAAAAAAGAATATTTAATAATGTTATGGAATAAAACATTCTGAAACTACGTGAAATACGATAAATCAGCAAAAATAGGAAATGAAAATGAAGCACTTTTGCATTTAATACAAAAGTGAATCTAGATGTAATGAATAGCAAACTGTGATCTCCTTTATTATAAAATACGAATTGGAACATTAACCTTATGCATACTACTTGAATAATCTTATAGTGTTGAAAAAAAGCCTCAAACTTATTGAAAATGTATAAAGGCAATAATTTATTAATTGCATAATACCAATATGAATTGCAAATCTCTTTATTATGAATGAATACTAATAATTTCTCTCACAATATATTATATTCCGATTTATGTACTGTCAATTTTAGCTCAAGAGGAATTAATTTTATATGGAGTATCCTCCCCTTGTGAGTATTTGTCTACGCGCTAACGAAACGTAATACTGTAGTAAATAAATAACAATGAAAATTTCAATGACACAATTTGCATATGGAGGAAAACACTGTTAAGCAACGCGTTCAATAAATGGTTTCTAAAATCTAAGAAGCCGTACAAGCATTGTTCAAGAAATCAGTCATATCGGTTGCTACAATTATTGAAAGTTATGCCTAAGGTCAATACTGTATATTGATACACATAAATAGATGGAGGGAAAGGCAACCGAGGAAACTTGCACGATAATTAAGTATTGTAAACAGCTTCCCAAAGTGATGGATTTATCATTTTGCCACTCAATGCACTGTCGGATCGGAGTCGCCGCAACCACCCACCCTACCAAAAGAAAGCCTTATAACCAGATCATTAAAATACCTTTATTTCTTTAATTTATGGCAAACTTTAAGTTAAATTATATTTAAAAAGTTCTAAACAAAATTAAACAAGCCAGAATTTCATACTTGAAAGTTTTCCGTCCCCTGACTTGCTGTCCTTGGCAGATGTTTTGTCTGCCTAATGGGAAATCCGTCACTGGCCTCAGACATTACAAAATGTCAACCTAAAGAATTTATGACTTTTCACATGGTTAACAAGCATCGAAGGGAAAACATTCCATGATTATTTTAAGGTATAGAAATCTAAAGAAATGTAATTTTCAAATTCGATTATTTTATAATAAGAAAAAGGAAAACACTTGTACCGATAATTGAGTAAATTTGTAGCAGATAGTCGGGTGAAAATTTCCAAACTCAATTTAAAGCAATGAAGTGTAAATAAAAACTATTTACAGTCAAATCACCTAATGAAATAAAGATATTCGCCATTCTCCCATTTTTTTTCTTCCGATTAAGTCTATGCAAGGGTTATACATGTAGCTTATGCATTAGTATTACTTACAAGACCGAAAAATACATTTTTTATTTTGAAAAGAAAGAAATTTTGAGGAAAGAAAGATAAAGGAAAGATAACAATGTCAAATTTACTAATTTTTGTAGCACAATACTTACGCAAATCAATGAAAAGCAGACACACTAGAACCACACAAAGATGTGGCAACGGTCCCATTGGACAAATTAATTAGCTATGTCTAATAAAGCTGAATAAAACTTCTGGTTATTGAAAGAGAAGGCGTGAGACTTCAGTCCGACTGCATTAGATGCAGACTCGACAACTGTGCTGAAGACACCCGTACTACCCTATTTATTATTGTCAATGGTACCGGTAAACTAGTTACCCAAGCGTTGTCAAACCAAGCAATGTGTCATCCATTACCGTCAGCTATACTTAACAAATACGCCCTTGTATACCTTACAATTTTGCGTCCAGTCTTTTTTTTTTTTGGTCAGAGAATCAGTCAAGCGTATCGGAATCTTTTCTTTTTCCTCTGGAAAGGTCAAGTGTAAAGACGTCACTGGGGTAAAATCAGGGAGTTAGCTGAGGACGATTGCCGTTCACACATTTCGATTGTTAGCAGCATTGAACGTAAGAGTTCTTATGTTCAGCTCGATGCTATAGTTAGAACTCGTTCAAAAAATTGTTTGGATCTGTACTCTTCTAACAGAGATTAGAAAATAGAATATATTGACATTATTCCTTTTGTTTACACAATGAGTCGATAACATCAATTTAAGCCAAAACACCGTTCTATATGGTATAAAAGGTCATTCAATGAAAACGCCCACGTGCCATATATGTACTCTTAGTGATGATATTTCAGAACATTTTTGTTTATAAATCCATGTATCAGCGTACGCAAAATTAGTTATATTGGTTTAGAGCAAAAATGAATATTTCATCAAGTTGAAGTTAATATGTGTTGTGACTGCTTGAACGACTTTGTATCTGTGTGATTGTGTATGGTATTAAAATCTGTATTTCCATATTTTTAGGCATATTCTCTCTCTCTGTCACACACACACACACACACACACACACACACACACACACACACACTCACACAAACACAGAGAATATGAATAGAGCTTACAATGTGTTGAGAGTGTAGACCCTCTCATCTATCCAGGTGTAATCAATAATGAGACGCCATAAAATGCTTAACAAATAACTCCCGAACAAAAATAAGTTCAAAGCAGTGGTTCCAAACCTTCGTAGATCGTGAATCTAAACATATTTTCCTGAACCTTACAACCCAGCTTCCACATTTGGATAAGTTTCGCTACTCTAAAAGTATCATGGCGACCATCCAAGAGCATTCTAAACGTCCTCGCGATCTGGCAGTTGGGAACCACTGGCTTAAAATATTAACTTTATCCACATTCGTTTGTTTCCACATGAATCGTGCAAATTATGAGTGACTTGATTTACATTTCCTTTTGCTATTCGATATTGTGTCACCCATATAATGGCGAATACTGTTTAAGTACTACGACCAACGGACACATTTATAAACATTTTGATTAAATGTAAAATAAAATTCTTTTAATATCAATTTAAATTCTCAACAAAAACATAATTAAGTTTGAATAGTGAATGCAAACCAAAATTAAGGGACTGTTGCAATTTGGGTGCAGTTTGTTACCACACTAAATTTCAAACTCGCAAGGGCCAACAATTCACATTTGAATGCAGAAATTAACACAAATAAAAAGCCAGAATCTATACAAGTAAACTAACATTCATTCTATTTTTGGTTTAAAGATGTTACAAACTGAAATCTTTCAAATGCTGCTACTCTGCAATACTTTCAAGGTGCCTTCACCAAAAAGTATGTCTTTTGCATAAATCTGCACAAGAAATGTGCGTTTTATAAATTTTGGAACATCTTTTTTGATCGATGTAGCAATGCAGTCATGAGTCTCTGTGCTGCAGTCATGAGTCTCGCTGGCACAGAATACAGAATATATCTATGTAAATGAACGGTTTATGCCTAAAACTATCTCATATAAAGAAGATCTACACTTCTTTAGTAGATATAAGGAAATATTTCACTCGTGAAGTAAAAACATTTTATTTTGTCGCTAGCGACGAAGCTACACCTGACAATACAATATTTCCACTTCCTTCCATTATACATATCCTTCCATTAAAAATTTCCTTATATCTATTCACATAAAGTAGTTTTCCTCCTTATTTTAAAAAAAACAAAGCCCTTTCATAATTTTCCATTCTATAACCTAGTTTACTCTTTTTCCGTCCTTGGTCCTGTTAATTTTTTATTCTGTTCCTCACCATCTATTTAATTTATTACACACCCTTTCTTATCTCTTAAATTTTTATTAATCAGGTCTCTACCAATATTTTGGTAACTCTAAATATCTGGTGTCTGAAGATAATTCAGCAATTAAAGGTGTCAGGTCTCTGCGAATACCTCAGTAACTTTAAATATCAGGTCTCTGCGATTACCTCAATAACATCAGATATCATGTCTCTGCCATTAGGTCAGTAGTTATAGATATAAGGTATATATATATATATATATATATATATATATATATATATATATATATATATATATATATATATATATATATATATATATATATATATATATATGTGTGTGTGTGTGTGTGTATGTGTGTGTATATGTGTGTGTTTGTGTGTGGATATAATCAAAATGGATAATTCAATTACTTTAGAGACCAGATCTATGCCATTCCCTCAGTAGCTCTTAATATCAGCCCTCCGCGAATACATCAGTAACTTTAGATATAAGGTTTCTACCAATATCTTCGAAATGTTTGACATAAAGGTCAACCAACACCTCAGCATCTTGAGATATCAGGTCTCTGCCAATAAGTCAGTAAATATTGATACTTCATCTGTATAACATTACCCTTATGCAGCTTCGTGTACAGATACATATTTCAAAAAGGTAGGCCCTTGTTACGTTGGGATAATTTTTGACTTTTTCCCATTATAATTAAAGTAGAACGTGCCTCGGATTTGCAATCCCAGGTTCATGGTGGCGATATTATTTAAGAACAAAACAACCAACAAAATGATATCTTTTGTGATAATATCATTCACTTTGTCCTTGTCATTGGCGATTATAAACTGACGATCTTATGGCAAAGGAATCAGATAAGGCTACAGTCACATTTTTGTTTTGAATTCTAAAAATGAATTGAGCTATACAAGCAGTGACATAAAAAGAGAATGCACAGGTAATGACTGGATATACGAAATCGTGTTGTGGCTACTCAATTGATCGCTCCAAACATGATTTGTATAACACGATGGAGCTATTACAACTATGCAATGAACATATTTCAATAGAGCGATGATCCTGTTTTTAGTACATCGCCATTGCGCCATCGCGTTTTAAAAACACATGGGCACGTTGGAGGAAGCACATGGGTCGCATTAATATTACTTGACCCACAATACCTGCTAGATCAGTCCTTGCGCATGGACGAAGACACCTTCGTCGCTCTATCTATTAGGAATAATTTAACGCCCGGGTCTCTCATCCAATATTGGATTAGACACATTATTTTAGATACGAAATAATGAGACTCGCGTTGTATTTCTTTTTATTAGATACATCAGAAACACGTAAGAGTTTCGTATAGTTGGTCCTGTAGTAAATCTTTAATACTTGTGTAACGACTAATGGTCCCACAGTATTTCTTCAGTTATTATCAAGGATGTCAGAAATATATGTCCGCCTATGGCAGGCTTTTTGGAGCATCAAATTTGTGCGGATAGTGGATAAATAATATGCCAGTTAGTCTTGAGGTTAAGTTCAACATGACATCTGCTATGAGCGCTATCTGTCAAAATTTAATTTTGCTTTTTATGTGTTTGGGTCTGACTATTTTAAAGCCTTTACTACTATCATGACAACCAGTTGAGATCTACTTATTATTACTCATTGCTGGATGGTGCTTGGGCTTGAAAGTAAATTGGTGAAATAACCAGAACAAATGTCTGTAAAAAATATTTTATTTCAAGTTTTTCTCCGTTGTCTTACGGGTATAAAAAAACTATACATATTGATATTTGCTTTTTAATTTATTGTTGTGGATTATTTTAATATGACATTGTGCATGCATGCATATTGACTTTACCCATTACAATTTAGCATGAACACGAAGTGACCCGTCTAGTATACTCCTTTTTGGGGATATGATGATGTGGGAAAGTAACGGGCGCGCTAGCTGGAGCGACAGAGACCATCCAAATGAGAATATATAGCATGCTTATTTCTGTTTAATTTCACCATTTTTCCTCATGACCATTAAGGTAACGGCGTCAACACGATTATATCAAATAAAACTCTAAATGTCACGCTGTCAAAAGTTCGAGTACTGTAAAATTTTGAAACTCTTTCTTTATAAATATTGTTGTGCAGTTGAAGCAAACTGGACAAGAGTACTGTGAGCACATAGTGGAAGCTTTAACGTCAGTATTACACTGGACTCACTAAGTCTTTAACTCTCCCACTGATGTAAAATACTAGTATTGGCCTCTGATAGTTGTATAGTGAGATAGTATAGGGACTATGGAAAAATATATTACGGACCCACTCACTCCCAATATCGAATATGGAGACAAGATTTATAGGGAATTATGGATTTGCTGGGGTAATATATGGACAATGGGAATTTTGTATTTGTACAAGTGTGACTGTCTAGGGATAAGGGGAATGACACAGGTGACATGACGTCACGGTACTAGACATTTATAACACTGTAGCAAGAAGCTAACCTAAATACGCGCAGCTACCACTACTCTAGGGAGGGACATATAATAGAGACATTGAGACAGGACACACAAACACACACACACACACTTACACACTCACACACACACACACACACACACACACACACATATATATATATATATATATATATATATATATATATATATATATATATATATATATATATGTATGTATGTATATATGTATGTATGTATATATATATTTATGTATTTATTTATATATATATATATATATATATATATATATATATATATATATATATATATATATATATATATATATATATGACAAAAGTGGCCATGAAACTGCCTTTGTGTTCTTCTTTTTCTTCTCCACTTTCTACCAGCTCCTGACGTTTTGAATGATTTCTTTGTTTGTATTCTTTTCTTTGTCTGGCATCCAGTCAGGATGAAACAGAGCTCTAAGCTTTGCTTGTACCTTCATCCGATTGTCATTTGATTTTTCAAAGTCTTTTTCGTCTTTATTTCTCGTTTTCCTTTATTTCCTTTTATCCATATTGTCTTAATGTTCTGAACTTTTTCATTCAGTTCTTTTTCATGAGGTCTTCAGCTTCTTTAAAAATTCTGCACTCGTTTTTTTTTTAAAAAAGACCACTTGTTTAAATGTAAACAGTCTTCTGGAAAGGAGCTCCCTTCAATGACGTTATCAAAATCCTGCTTCATGGAACCTACTCTCACATATTTAGGTTGAATGAAACCTCTATTATTCTTTACTTGCTCCGCTGCCATACCTGCCACTAGATTTTGAGGTAAGTGCTTGTTGATGACTTGTCTGGATTTAATGTCTCTCTTAACTTAATATTCCCATTGTTTTTCAATCCTTTCAGTCACGTAGACACCTTCCATTATCCAGAAATAAATATGTTTGAGTTGATTAAAGCGATCCATCTTGTATTCTGCGTAGAATGACGCGAATACCATACTATAGATATAGTCGCCTATGCACTCTCGTACTTCGCGACTGGTTTAAGAATCGGATTGTCCAGAGGTCCCTTTTTTTGACATTTGACCATTTGGCTCACCTACATCTCCCACAGACAGAACACGACCGGCCGAGGAAAGGGCGACAAAGCACCAGTCGGGGCAGGCCTCACAGCACTCTCGTTGTCCTTCGTCCTTCCCAGGCGCCGTAGCACGAGCATATCTCCATGTTGGTGTTCCTGGAGAACGTCCCTGTAACTGCAATAGATGTGCTGTTCAAATTTTGTCCAGTTTTGTTAGTGGACAACTTATTTTCAATATTGTGTAAGCCACCTGTGTAACTGAGTCATATAGTAGAGTTGTTTGAATTTTGTTTAGTTTGATATCATGCATGTTTTGAATTTTGAGTACAAAGTGTACGTGATAAGTTCTAAAATTTTCCCCAATGATTGGGTTAAGCGCCTGTTTTGACTTCATTTGGATGATTTCAGTAGTTTGTAAATTTTGACGGTGGATCTAAAGGGTCCCGGTAATTTGAGGGCCACCCACGTCCGTCCTCTTCACTGGCGCGAATGACAGACAGTACTAGCCTTTGAAGAGGAAGGACGTGTTTCTTGGAGCTCCCATCACAGAAGAACAAAGAAGAATGAAGAAAAGAAGACTGAAGAACAAAGAAAGAAGAAAGAAGAACAAAGAGAATGGGGACTTTACTACTAGATATTGCAATAGCAATAGCAGGAGAATGACTACAAAAGAAGAAAGAAGATAATTGCTGAAACAGTAGATGCCAAAATACTGTACTTCCATTGTTCTACAACAATGGGAAAGTGAAAAGATCCATACACCGCAGTTTCACAACAGTGGGAAAGTGAAAAGAGTTGTATTTTCTATTTGCCAATATACCGATGTAACAACTTTAGGTCCTTTTGGTACAACAGGACCTTTTGTTGGGTGGCCCTCAAATTGTGGCTTTCAATTTATAGACGGGAGGTTGACGGCCATGCACTTATTAAGTGACACAAAACGATTCAGTGGTCCAATTGGGTAAGTAACCTTTGTAGAAAGTGCATTTGCTTTTGCCAATCCGTAACCAATCTTCTTCGGCCAACACTCCACCTTTCTTAGGGACAGTGACTGACGGAGACGTACAAAACAATCACTCGAAGACGGTCGCTTCGTTGTAGGGAGTCACTTTTTTAGGGGGGAGGCACATCCATTGCTCCTATGGTAAGATTGGTTGTTCTATTTGAACGAGGTGCGAAAAGAGATCGATATGCTTGAGAGTGTGTTGATGAGTAAAATATTTCCACATGCGTTCTTTCAGTGTGCGTCGAAAACGTTCCACGATGCTAGCTTTGGATTTTGGGATTATCTGTGGTAAAAATGAATGTCACAGTTTTTTGTCAATTTATTTTGCAAAGCTAGTTTCAGAAATTCGGTACCTTTGTCGGTTTGCAATCGATGAAGGTGACGACCACTTTGTTTCAACACCAATTTTAGGGTTCGCACTAGCTCACTGCTTGATTTTGATGTCACTGACACGAGCCAAGCAAATTTCAAAAAGACATCGAAGACACAAAAACAAATATTTATAGCCACGATTGTAGGTAGTCAGATCAGCTTGCCATTGATGATTGTGCCTTCCACTCGGGTGCAAAATAGAAAAATGTCGAACGAGTTTGTGTAAGGTGTACGTGATATGTTCTTGCAAGCATCATTTTACTTGAGGTAAAGAGACACGTTTCAGTTTTGTTTTGGCAGTCCGATACAATTTCGGAACTCCTCCGTAACCGTCAGGGGGTGGTGGATCGTAGTAAATGCTAGCTAACACCTTTTCCATTTTTGATAAGTGATCCAGTCTTCACTTTGTAATGTTTTGAGTGTGTCCGATAAGCAATAGGTGTCGACGAGGAGGACGACGAAGTAGTGGTAATCAGTTCTTGTTTCACTTCTGGTTTCTTTTCTTTCTTTTCACTTCTATCAAAGAAGGGGTGGGCATCATCATTTTAAGCCTAGGGATTTTGGCTGTTGATGGGGTTGTTAATTTGAGAACGGTTCTTCTGGTGGAGTTTAAAACTCTTCTTACTTTTCTGTCTTGACCACTGGGGGTAGTGATGGTGATGGACTTTTCATCAATGCCCTAAAACCTTTTAAAGTGGATGAAGCTGTTTCGTCTAAGGCTTTTTTGGTGAAATAGTTGCCGTCATTGCATCAGTTGACCGTACCTTTGATATTTTTCCGTTTCGGACAAATCTCTACGATCCATCTATGATTGCAATTCGTGTTGTAACTGGGAACTCTCGGTCAAATTAGGAGTTAAATGTGGGGTTCGCTGTTCTTGCCAATTATGGTATTACATCAATCGCTTGTAAGGGATTAAAGCCAGTATTCTTCCCTCCATTTGATTCTAAAGATCACATCTGAGATATTTTGCCACAGAGGCTCTTTTTGCCCCTTTTGCATCCCTTGTGAAGACTTGTAACCAGGGGAATTTCAGTAGCTTTCAACAATGGTGCTAACAACATAGGCAAGAATGGCAAAGCCTTCATGCGTTCGTTCTAATGCTTAGACAAAGGTATCATGCCTTTCAAGACATTCATACAACATTCACATACGATATCAATGAAGTCATTGGAAGCCGTTTGCATAACTTTTCTTTTCTCATGAATAGAGGAGTTTTGAACAAGAAACACAACATGTCCCCAATGTTTGGCAAAATTAAGTGACAGTCCTTTTCTTTTCTTGCCTTTGGGGATAGAAGAGGAGTGTCTTTTTGGGATGACATCTTTGTTTGCTGATTCCAGGACACACACCAAAAATAGCACTAACGTCGATGATATGGGTACACGTCATTTTATCCTTTTTTGGGAGTATCGCTTCCTATAAAGGTAACAATATGTTTTCAAAAATTACCAAACAATCTTCTTCTTTAGTGCCTCCTCTTTTCTTTGGACGAGTGTGTGTTTTCTGGGCGTGACGTTGATATTGGGCTAAACACTTTTTCGGATGACGTGATTGTCTTTTTCTTTTTCCTTTTTCTTTTTGCACAGACGAAATGCGATGGTAAATGGTGTGCACATCTGGGTGACAATATCTTGGGGTGTTAAGCAGCACAAAAATAACACTAATTCGTATTGTTTACGTCAGGTCTTTTTTTTACTGAAATGCGTCGCCACTGATGGTCATTACGTCTTATCAACTTGATGACAGGCAACACACGTCATGGAGGAGTTCGCAAGGGACTAAATCTGGCCAGTTCTTGCTTGGTGAAATTCATTACACTCTAACACGCCTGATCTGTCTTGGACTTTAATTTTGGGGGTAGGTACTTTGTGAGCATCAGCTACTGCCGCTAAAGAGGAAGCGGGCATCACTGTTGGAGGAGAAGTTTTTGGAGAAACTCTCTTGTGGGTAGAAACGGTTTTCTGTGGGTTTTTTCTTTTCTTTTTCTGATTCTGTGACTTGGTATTGAAACCGTTGATCTTTTTCTTTATATGTGGCTGTAACTTGGTCTTGACACCGTTGCTATTTTTCTTTTTCTTTTGTGTACGACGGAGAGTGGCGTATTTTTTGGGGAGAACTTTGGGATCATTGGAATCCCATTTTAAAAGGGAACTAATGATGACACCTCCTAGAGAACCACTACCTCCAGGTTTCAAAATAATTTGCTTTTTGGTCTGAATGTCAATGCAAGGATCGGCTTTGTTTTCCTCAAAAATCATTTGTTTGATGTGGAATCTGAATGGAAGGATGCATTGCAATAATTGACGTGCTGTAACTGTTAACCATCGTAAGACTTCTTCGCAAATTCGGGTTTGCATAAACTACTGGGTCCAGCAATAAGTATTTTAAAGGGATACCGAAGATACATGACCTCACAACTAGCATTCTCTAAGTGTTCGTCAATGATTTTGAAAGTGGAAGAAGAGGGAGCAGAGGCATCATAGGTAGCCATGGTAGTGTAAGGAATGTCCCTTTTCGACACGAAGACAGACAAGACAAGAGTTTTTATCCTTTTAACAGGACAAGTTTATTGTCATTTTATTAATTATGAACAACACGGAAGACAAATATACATAAACGACAATTGGTTTAAGTACACGAATAAAAGGCACATCAAAAGATTTATAGTGAAATATGAACAAGTCTCTAATTTACAACAATTTTGTCATCAAAATTTGATGTCCTGGGGACAGTGTGTAATGTTCTGAGAGTGTACATTTCTTGGCACCCTCAAAGAAAAGTCCTTCCTGAATTACATTTCGCGGATGTCAGTAACAGTTCTGTCCTGAAGAGAGTGGTTTTCGTCATTGAATCTTCTTCTTCTTCTTCTTCTTCTTCTTCTTCTTCTTCTTCTTCTTCTTCTTCTTCTTCTTCTTCTTCTTCTTTTTCTTCTTCTTCTTCTTCTTCTTCTTCTTCTTCTTCTTCTTCTTCTTCTTCTTCTTCTTCTTCTTCTTCTTCTTCTTCTTCTTCTTGTACTATCACTAACACAGGTTTAAAAGTGACTTTTTCACTCAAAGTTTTAAGTCAGGATTACAAATTTCAAGGATAGTGTGCGACTTCGTTTATCCAAGACTCGAAACCTTAACATTTCCAGTCACGTATACCTGTACAGTGAGGGTGTATATCAAAAGATACACACACATCGTCATACACATTTTCATTACCTAAAAGTTGACAAATCTTGTTTTTCGTACAAGTCGAGAAGTATCCATATGAAAGCGCAATGCTTTAAGAGAACGAGTTTCTCATGGCCATTTAAAGGGATCACTTTCATTTTGTTTGAGTTGTATCTCGTAAAGAATCCACAAAGAATCGGACGTTAAACGAAATCTCGGAAAACAAGTCACTAAGACACACACTACACCTCGACCCCAATTGGATGGGCACAGTTATCGTAATAGACAATTGCACCCCTCCACGGAATCTGTTGAATCACAAATGGTAAAAAGTCGTGGCATGATAGATCGTTTTTATAGCCTGTTTTCGGCAGCTATAAGGGTACTTTCTGCACAAAAGTGGTATTATTCCGTTGTCGAATCAAAATGTTTAGACACTAACTGACACGTGACAAGTCGTTCAGAAGTTTCCTTGTTTAACCAAGTTTACATTGTGTACAAGATTTTGATAACCCTACTTTTGGAATTGATTCAGTAAGTTTACCTGGTTGTAAAAAACATCACCATCAATAATACAACACTTTTCGCCCACTTGCAGTTGATCAATGTATGACCATTTGAACACATTCTTCAGAATCAATCTTCTTATATCATTTAGGTACCAGTGGTTCAAACATCTATGACGTAACGAATGCATCTCTTCTTTGCCTTTGACTTGTATCTCGGTAAATGCAATTTCTTTACTCCACAGATATGCCACGAATATTCTCTTGTAAAGTATCCATAACCATGATCAAACACTTCTCCTAGAGCGAAAGTAATGAACTTAGTAATTTCTGACCACTACTATTCATTGCAAAGGTCACGAATGTCAATAAAATCTTCCAATGGGAGTGTGGCACTATGAAGTATAACCACTGGTTTCTGTTTTATTTTCCTAAAATTATTCACAAATTCTGCGAACATTTCTTTTTGAGTTTCGTCGCCCTTGTCATATTGTTCTGTCCTGTGAAAGTGGGAAATTTAATAATTTCTAACAGTTGGTATCCCAAGTCCAGAGTTGTAAATAATTCCACTCTGACCAACGTCTCCGTCAAGGAGCGTTCTTCCTGAGTGTGCTGACAAGGGTATTCTTGGTTGCACGTTTAGTCACATGTACGGCACAGGGTTAAGATTACTTTTCTTGGCAATGATATGTTAAAATGAGATGGTACAAGTTCATCGGAGGCAATACTTAAAACTTTATCAATTCTTCGCATTGTCGAATGTTATCCACGTCGGTCTGTCCAGTCAGCAATTGCGTGTGCACTTCATTAAAGCGACAATATTTTTACACGTACTGATACAGAGAACACACGTCCAAGCATTTGATTTCTTCTACTTTCTCCTCGTCGGCTTGGCACAACAAGCAGGTGGCATTCGTCCGTCCTCCGTACAAACTGTCCCTTTGGTTTAGACTATCAAACAGTTTATAACTTTTCAAGATGCGTTTAAACTCGATATTGGTTTTCAGTTGCTGATCGTACTCGTGTTCCCACATTTTTTATCACTTGCTCTTCTAACCTCAAGCAACGCTCACAAGTGTCATAGTACAACTCTTCCATGGTTCGTTGTAAAAACTGGCCTTTAGTGTCACGTTGAGGGTAACAAATGGACATCCGTGAAATGTTCGTCATGATAATAGACGTGAATTTATTTTCTGTCTTTGAAGTCTTTGCCTCGAAACAACTTCTTTTCCATTTGTCCCTACAAATCTTGTCCCCATCTTCAATATCGGGGTCCGTAATGTATTTTCCCATAGTCCCTATACTATCCCACTGATAAGTACAGATACAGATACATGTATACAAATGTTAATCACTTTTGCCTTTCTGTAGCAGAATTATACTTCCACTATCCTGTGCAATTTAGATAATTCAATGGTCTAAATAAAAAGAACACATTTATATATTCCCTAGAATATTTAGCATTTAGATTTATTAAATTATAAAATACATTTGAATTTAAATATTTATCAAATATGTAAACAAAATTGAGAATTAATTGTTTGGAAGATATGTTACGATATCCTTGAAGCATTGACGTAAAAAACAAAAATTGAATTGAGTAAAACTTTGACAAATCATGCAACATTCAAGCCCTAGCATAACGTCATCATTCTATATCCTTTTTTTTAGCGATTTCTTAACATTGTATAATTAGCATATTTGCACGCATTTCTTCAAATTCCATGAGAAGTATTATGTTCGCTATTTTAACATCCATGCAACCAGCATTATGCGCTGCAATTGTTAATTGCATGCCAAATTATTGATTGAAACTATTGTACAAACAACTGTAATCTTATTGAAGAGTAGTTTGTACAAACAACTGTAATCTTCATGGAGGGTAGTTTTTAAGTTTTGTAATCTTGATTTTACTTAGGTTATAGTCTGACAGCGTACTGTTTTGTAATTAAAATAGAATTCAGCATTTCATATTTAGTTAATTTGAAATATTCTAACCAAGCAGTATTGTATTTGCCATATTCATATTGCGCTGGAATAATTTTACGAGAAACACATGGATTCTTCCTATCCTGGGATGACTTCCTAAAAATATACCTATGGAGAGAATGCGATGGAAGAAAATTAAAGCTCAATATCATATAGATCTTGTTAATACGTTTATTCCAAAATTCCGTGCTCACAGAGTACCCCGCGCGCAAAATCGGGTTAGGGTGCTTTTGATAAGGTCGGTGCTGCATACATATATACATACATAGATACTGCAGCGGAACACTCCCTTAACTACACTCACCGAGTCTTGCTATATCGGGTTCTTTAGGCTAGGTCTTGTATTTATAGTGATACCCCGCTGAATCTGTCTGATGACTGGCACTCCAGAGTGTGACATTTCTACCTCAGCGCGATACCGTCTTATTCCTGGCTACCTGTGTCGCCGACTAAGTCGCAGTTTTGGTCACAGGCTTGTCGTAAGGTCGCCGCCTTGTTTAGTATCTGTCTCAGTCGCTGTCTGCCGTTGCAGAATCGCCATCTGGTTTTTCCTTGGTCGCCGATTTGTCGCAGTCGCCGACTGTGTTGCAGAGTTATCGCAGTCGAGTCGGAGAGAGAGAGAGAGAGAGAGAGAGAGAGAGAGAGAGAGAGAGAGAGAGAGAGAGAGAGAGAGAGAGAGAGAGAGAGAGAGAGCAGTGCGAAATGATGAAAGAAGAGTTAACTTCAATCAAATACGTGTGCAGTGCGAAATGATGAAAGAAGAGTTAACTTCAATCAAATAAGCGTGTTCTTGGACGAGCATTTCAGCGGCGGGCTTTTGGTCGACGAAAGACATTGTCCCTATTCTTTTATGATTCCCTAGCGGGACTCTCTCCTGTCCAATGAAATGCGAAGAAGTGTGCTTGCTCTGGCAAGTTTGTTATACTGCTACACTGCAGGAGACATCTTCACTCTATGCCGCTTCCTAAAAAACCGTTGGTCCGTATATCTATCAGGGTAGAATCAAGTGACCCAAACTAAGACGTTAGACGGCACTACAAAGTCCGTCAAACATTTAAAATCGCAACATAAACATTAACGAAATATTAAATAACGAAACGAAAATTGAAGTCCATAGGCTTTCATTGTTACACACACACATACATACATACATACATACATACATACATACATACATACATACATACATACATACATACATACATACATACATACATACATACATACATACATACATATTAAAATTCCTGATGAAGACACGCTTGAACTCTTGGCCTTAACTATTATATTTTTTTTTACAAACAAATCGACCTATTATACAACAAATGGCAAATTTATAATGCAAATCTCATTCGCCAATTTATCGTTCAAACATGATTGCAGACAAAGAGTTTATTTGCTAACAGGGCGTTGTTCACACCAGGAACTAATAGCGATACCAATACAAAACGACATTACCTTAGCGAAAATGTGCCTAGCACATGCCTTTATAGGGTAAAATGAACAAGGTTAAAATTGGGGCCTATTCATTGATATTAAAATATGCACTTGTGAAGAATTGCAATTAAGCGTGGGTTGGCATGAAAACATAATGCATACATCATGCGTACGGAGGGATACATTTGCAAAGTAGCTTTCAGGAATATACATGTGTCAGAGTGCAAGCACAAAATGATGTGAAAAGAATTAGTAGTCCCACGTCAATACTGATTAAAGATGATTGAAGTTCCAAGGTCTCCGGTTACTAGTGGAAGACCGTCCAGGGTCAATGCACAGAAAATGCAATAATTCAGTGGAGAGGAAAATAAAAAACATTTTATTTGAATAAAGGTGTAAGTGCTATACGGTAGAGGGCATATATATATATATATATATATATATATATATATATATATATATATATATATATATATATATATATATATATATATATATATATATATATATATATATATACACTATATATACTGTATATATACATATATACTATATATATATATATATATATATATATATATATATATATATACTGTATATATATATATATATATATATATATATATACTGTAAAATAATCAATTGGTGCTCACGGTGTCTACTTGACGACAGAATATAATACTTAAAACAAATTAGTGCTATTGGGTTATTCAATAAAACGAATAAAATGCAAGGTGAAGGGCTTGTGAAAAGAAAGATTTTTAAAAGCCGACCTTCAGTGTAAGTGCTTCAAGTAATTTAAACAGGTCATATGAGTATATGAAAAATAATACAAATAACTGTTTAGGTGGAGATAGTTTCAAATTTTTTTCAACCTTAATTTACTCCCACTTGAAACCTAAATCCATTTGACATATTTTTTAATGATAACATTGTATAGACTTTGCCTGGGTCAGGAACATCGCGTGAAACACGAAACTTCAAGTGGGACAGTGTCAAATAAGGCCTTATTATTCTTGCATGAAATAGTTCAGTAAAGCATAAACAGTTGACACTGAGTTTTTCTAAATTAATTGCCCAACTCATGGTCCTTGTATGTCTCTTATTGTGACCCAAAATCTGTCATACTATGTAGATGTTAAATGGCCGTTCTGATCCACTAGGGCAGAAATACAAATACGGTATTGTTTGTTAGAATTTTATTTTGTCCATCTTATTTTTTATTCACTGTGGCATAAGAAAAACATATCAAATACATAATATTCAATTCTGGTTTGAAAAAATAAGCAAGAATGTAAAATGGTATGAGAATTTATTGTATTCGCGGATTTTGTGAAATATATATTTGACAAAAAACTTTTGTCTGAACCATTAACAATATTGTAAAATTACTCTAGATTTTAATGTTTAAAATATGACTTTGCACTACGTGTTAAAGGGTCTGTTTACTTTTTCAAAAAGTACTCCAAAATAAGAAGCGATCATGAGGCAACTGAATTGAAATATTGTTGCTGCAAAAGGAGTTGTTAAATACTGGCACCATGGTTTTAAAGACAAGTATGTCTCTATTTATTTTATCTCTAATTACTAAATAGGTACATTTTATATAAATTAGCCTACAGCATTAACTTTATCTGCAGCACAACAAATTGTTGTTTAAAAGCTATGAGAATGGCTAAGGACCTTGTAGGTTGTCCATCTGTCTGATTGCCAGGTTTGGATTTGCCAATATGCAAGCAGTTAGAGAGTAAGGCCTAAGGTCCGTTGCTGTCATGGCCTACTTTGTTGAATGAGTATAAAATGTGGGGTGAATCTGCCTTCAGGCAAGTGGTGCTATTGACTGGGTGCGAGAAAGGAAACTAGAAAACAGCGGAGTAGAGGCCAAGTCACTAGATCTTGACTTTTGATATACACAATTTAGTGTATTATTATTTTATATACATGCAAATAATATTGTTTTATACAAGCAAAATAATGAAGTTTATATTAAATTAGTTTAGTTACACAAGTGAAAATAGCTAAAAAATATGGTGGACATTTTCGAGTTTAAATCAATCACATTGAATACTTCATTTCTTGCCTGAACAAATTAGCAACAGTGTAAAATTGCATTAGATTTTAGTCAATTTATGGAATGATGAAATTGCGAAGAGAAAAAATGACCCAACCAAGAGACAGTATTCTGATAGTAGGTGAGAAAGTGTAATATGACGTTTCGTCTACTCCAAGTTTTATGTCCGATAAGATATGACCATATTAAGCATTAAATAGGCGAAGTTCTTCTCCATATGGTGTGGATTTGAGCGTATTAGCATTCCAATCTCCTAGTTCATAAACATATGGAGTATACGCATTTTCTATAAAAAAAATTATTTTTTCCCAAATTTCAATTTTGTGCTATCTACAGAATCTTTCATTTTTATACTCGTTTTGTTTCTTTGAAACCTATAAACCTAATCTATTTATATGGGTCAAAACAATGCTATGCAAAATTCGTTGCAATAACCATTATATATGCATCCTAGAGTCAATTCCCGTAAATAAAGTTTGTCAAAGAGACTTTGTTTCACACAATTCTAGTGATCTTTATAACCATTTGTATGTATATACCACAGATGCTTCAATTATGGCGTCTATCCAGATTTGAAAAAATAGGTTCTGTCTGAATTTATCTATTACTAAATATCATTACTTGTTTCAATTTTAATGAATTTCCCGCACTGATAAATTTATATTTTGTAGTGAGACTGGTTGGGTTGTAGTCTTGAACGTGTTACAGTCGTATAGTTCTTTCACACATCACAATATCATGAAGCAAGTACTTATTCAATAAAAATCATGGGTATTTGACTATGTTTGTCAGACAATATTAGATCAAACCTAGGTGTCAGGCTTAACAATGACAAAAATGTGAAAATGTGAATGAAAAGAAAAAGGCTTTGGATGAAATTTAAGAACTATACAATATTATTTGGTTCGCTAAACCAACTATTTTCATTCGAGCGTTAAGTTCATTTGTCAATTTTATCGCAAGAAGGGAGATCTTAAATTTCTGTATATAAATATATTTCGTCGTCTACTAGTGAAATATTTTACTTAATCTGGCACTCCATATATATGTAATATATATGGAGTGCCAGATTATGATATATGTCATTTTTGATAGAGACAGATAATGTAAATATCTTTTTATTCTCTAAATACCTTGAAATTCAATCCAAACACTTGGCACAAATTTATGTCATTTGCGTAGTAAGATATTTACATTTTTATGAATTTGATATTTTTCCATTTAGATACATAAGGATTTAAAAATGTGTTTGTCTGACTCCCGAGACACATTTAAATTTGGCAGGCTCATGTACATATGGAAATTGAGATAAAAAATACTGAAATTAGTATATTTACGCAGATTATAGTGTATATATTCTTTAAAAGAAAAACCTATAAAGTTTTTTTTTTTATGTTATACGAACAAATTTTTTCTTTATGTTGCTTCGTATGATTACAACTGTACAACCAATTAGGGAATTACTTTTCTCACTAAATTTGTAAAACGTTAAGAAAATTAAAAATAAATGTTTGAAACTGGAAGCACAGTAAAATAGCATTATCAAGCAATTATTATAACTGGTGTACCCATTTCTTGTGAGTTACTGTCTATGTGCTAATGAAACGTACTACTACATTAAATAAAGAACGACGAGAATTTTAATGACACGATTTGGATATGGAACAAAACATTGTTAGGCATCGCATTCAATAGATGATTTCTAAACTCTAAGAAGCCGTACAAGCATTGTTCAAGAAATCAGTCATATTTACATTACATTTATATCGGTTGCTACAATTTCATTGAAAGTTATGCCTAAGGTCAGTATTTCGATACACATAAATAGATGGGAATGGGGGCGAATACCGAAAACACTTGCGAGATAATTTAGTATTGTACACAACTTCCCACTGTGATGAATTTATCATTTTGCCACTATATGCAGTGTTCGAGTCACCGTCACCACCCACCAAAAGCAAGCCTTATTACCAGAGCAATAAATTATGGCTAACTTTAAGTAATAAAAATATTTAAAAAGTTATAAAAAGTTAAACAAGCCAGATGTTCATATTTTAAAATCTGCCGTCCCCTAACTTGCTGTCCTTGGCAGATGTTTTGCCTAAAAGATTTATAACATTTCACATGGTAAACAAACATTGAAGGAAAAAAATCCATGATTATTTTAAGGTATAGAAATATAAAGAAATGTAATTTTCAAATTCGATTATCTTATGAAAAGAGAAACGAAAACACTACTACCGATAATTGAATACATTTATAGCAGATATTCTTTGAAAAGTTCGAAACCCAGGTTAAGTAATTAAGTTTACATGAAATAGACTTACAAGACTTACAATCAAATCACCTAACAAAAGAAAGTCATTTGCTATTCTGCCATTTATATTCTTCAGATTAAATCTATGCAAGGGTTTTACGTGTTGCTTATGCATTAGTATCACTTACAAGACAGAAAAATACATTTACATTTTGAAAATACATTTAGAGGGAAAGAAAAGGAAAAGATATCGATGTTGTCAAACGTACTAATTGTAGCACAATACTTACACAAGTCTATGAAAAGCAGACACACTAGAACCACACAACGATGTGGCAACGGTCCCATTGGACAAATTATTTAGTTCTATATATTGAGTAACAATATTCTGGTTAGTAAATGAGAAGACAAGAGACTTCAGTCCAAATGCATTAGCTGCAGACTCGACAACAGTGTTAAAGACACCCGTATTACCCTATTTATTATTTTCTATGGTACCGGTAAACTAGTTACCCCAGCGTTGTCAAACCAAGCAATGTGTCATCCATTACAGTCAGTTATAATTAAGAAATACCAATGGATGCATTACAATTTTGTGTCCACTCCTTTCTTTCGGTCAGAGAATCAGTCAAGCGAATTGGAAGATAAATGCGTATCTCTTTTTCGCAGAAGGTCAAGTGTTGGTTGACTCGATCAATAGGACTACTCCTTAAGACGTCACTGATGTAAAGTCGGGTGTTAACTGAATAGACCATTCTTAGAATATATTCATGTATTCATATCACCCTGGGTCAACGAATCCAAAACGAGGCTAAGCTAGGCACCAGCTTATAGATTTTTTAGAGCCAGGGTACCAAATCATGGCAGATAAAGGTTTTGTTAAAATCAAAGAGAAAATTATTTTTATAAATTGATAAACAGAATATCTCATTCATAAAATGGACACTTTTTAAAAAAATTGTTTAGACATGATTCTTACCTACATATTGGGTGTTAAAATTCATCCATTTAACAACTCCATAAAAATATTATTAAATATAATCTGTGAAGAAGTTCAGATAAATATGGGACCAATTTGTGTGTTTTGGGGCAAGGTACTTTGACTTTATATATATATATATATATATATATATATATATATATATATATATATATATATATATATATATATATATATATATATATATATATATATATATATATATATATGTATGTGTGTGTGTGTGATGTGATGTGTTCTTAAGCATGTAGAATAGGGGCGCAAGTTATTGTCAGAAAGTGAATGAACACATGTATCTTTATTACTAACGTGTTTGATGAGATTGTAAAATTAAATGCGCATAATGCCATCCTACTCTTTATGACATCGATATAGTCGAAGAAAGACAGAGCGAAATGCATAATCCATTAAGTCAGTTGTTCAAATATTACAAAGTCAAAGGATAAGGGTACATAATTGAAACAAAGACAAACTTTGTGTTTGATGCTGGCCACTTTCGTTACTTTATATTGCAATAAATGTAATGTATTAAACCAAAATTTTGCTATGTATTTACAGCATAACATAACTATCTATCTGGACACAGTCTAAAGAGTAAACATGTTAAGAAATTGAACAATGAGATACGGTATACTATAATCATTTTTTGAGGCTGCAATCGCCATAAACAGAAATACAGTAAATCGAGCTTGCTGGTTCTGGCAGACACAACAGGTGGGTGGGGCAAAGAACAAAAATGTCCAGCATCAAAGAAAAGAAAATAAAATCAATGTTGATCAATATTAAACCGATTAATTATGTATTGCCGAGGCAGTAGAGAAACCTCATATGCCCCGGTAGTTATGGTATATCCAGCCTGCATGAAGGATTGAGAAGAGACTGTAAAACTGATCCGCGTACTTCCTGAATGCGCTGTTGGTCGTACGAGCTGTTAAAGTACCCTCATACGATCCCGGCGGTCGAAACGGCAGGTAGACACAGATTAGTCCGAGTCGAGTGTGTGCCATCCCCCAAAGCTAGGTCGATGACCAGGGATATAGGTCTGCGAAACCCACGAGACCTGAAAAGAACAATAAACCAACCACACAGCAGAATGGCGATCTTAGAAAAGTGACTGAACTGAAGTGTTACAAAGCCGAGACCCTTTTGCCTAACCTTAAGTCTACTCTAGACACTGGCTGACCATTGCGGTTCATGAAAAGTGGTCCTGGAGTATTAGCCCTGAATGTCATGTATGCCTGTAAATGAGTTATCGGACATGTAGCAGGATTTGGTTACGCGGCAACATGCAAAACATATGGTTGTCCTGAGCCGTGTTTGAAGTGTCGAAAAGTGATTGTAAGACGCTTGTGGGAAAAAACGGCTTGAGATAATTTTATCAAATTATCATTATGATGTGCAGTCACTTGCACTGCAATCTCTCCTATTCTGAGAAAGGCATGGAAAGCCAATGTAAACATGGCCGAAAACATGGTACGCCTGAAATTGTTTGAGACGGTATGCATCATTGAAACTGAGCTTATTCAGTACAACTTTGTCAATTGGCAAACGGTCATCGTGAGATTTACTTTTGGGAATGGTTTGAATCAGTCCTTGAATAAGGAGGAAGACGCGGAATGCGATGAGGGTGCGAGTCCGCATAGGGAGCCATTGCGTGGAAACTCGAAACCTGTTGGCGAGAAAGGGCATCGGTGAGTATGTTACGTGTACTAGGTATATGTGTTGCCTTAAACAAAATATTTAATCTAAGGCAAGAGAGTACAAATTTGTGAATGAAATGCATGATTTTGTGTCCTTAGAGGATTGCTTGTTTATGATTTCAAATAAGGCTTAATTGTCAGTGTGAAAATAGATACATTTATTGGATAAGTGTTTTTCCCAGATCTTAACTGCCAGAACGACGGGGTAGAATTCTAGAAGCATTATATTTTGATATGCCCATGTCTGATCCCAGATGACATACAAATAGTGTGTGCCTAGGACTGCACCATATCCTACTGAGGCAGAAGCATCTGTATACAAGTCCAACGAGTCAGAAGTCATCCAAATGTCAGGTAAGAAAAACGACCTACCGTTAAAACCACTTAAAAAGTTTTGCCAGGCACTTAAATTTTCTCTTGCCTCTTTTGTTAATCTAATGAGACAAAGTTAAGCGTACCTATGATGGATTGCAATTCCTTGAGAGTAGTTGTATCTCGCGCGAGATATAAATGTATAAGTTTAGCACATTTTTCAAGTTTCTCCGTGGGAAGGCGATTCTCCATTCCCACGGAATCCAATTCGTATCCGAGGTAAGACATTGTTGTTGATGGGGCAAATGTTTTATCTGCAGCCATAGGAACGCCGATATCAGCGCATACAGTCAGGAAGCGATCAAGCTTATGCTGACATTGGAGACGAGTTGCATCTAGTATAAAAAATCGTCTAAAATATGTGTCATGTGTTATAGATAACTTTGTATTCGATATCCATTGAAGGGAATTGCTAAAGGTCTCAAATATCTGGCAACTGGGACTACAACCCATTGGTAAACATTTGTCAAAATAGTACCTGTTCCGGCACAAAATGCCGAAACAATGATATTGCATAGGACAGATAAGAAGAATGCGGAAAGCATTTGATGTCTGTTTTGGCCATAACCCTTCCCCCTACACAGCTGTTTTATACATTTGATGGCATTATCAATGCCTTCGTAGTGTACTGTTGATTGTTGAGTTGGAAATCCATCGTTAACCGAGTCGCTCGGTGGGAAGGAAAGGTGATGAATTAGTCTGAAAGACCCAGAAGTTTTCTTTCCGACAAGACCCAAATGAGAAATGTGTGAATTAGGAAATGGTTTTGTAAGAAAAGGCCCTGAAAAACGATCCGCTGTCAATTCTTTCTGTATCTTTTCTTCACTAATTAGCTTGGGCATTAGCTTGAGCCGATTTCAGATTCATTCATACGTGTGTTTGTACTGTCCCCCTAAACCCAACATCGAAACCCTTAAAAAACCTAATAGCAGATATTCCTTTGTGGCAGAACACGTGATACAAAACTTTAAATGTATTGGCCCTTGACAGCGCCTTACGTGGAATATCTGGCGGGAAATTGTAGACCCAATCATACCTCCCATAAATGTCCTTACGCGAGCGTAAATAGTTATATATATATCAGTTTTATGCATTAGTTAGAACACATTCAAAAACTTGGAACTTTACTCTTCTAATGAAGGTTTGAAAATGTATAATTTACAATAATCTTTGTGTAGTTATCATTATTTAAACACAATGATTTGTATATAACATTAATATAAGCCAAAATACCATTCTAGATCGTATAAGAGGCCATTGAACGAAAAAGCCCACGTGCCATATATATACTTTTAGTGATTATATTTCAGAACTTTTTGTTTATAAATCCATGTATCAGCGTACGCAAAATTCGTTATATTGGATTAAAGCAGAACTGAATATTTTAATCAAGTTGAAGTTAAGCTGTGTTGTGACTGATTGAACGTCTTTGTATCTGCGTGTTTGTGTATGGTATTAAAATATGTATTTCCATATTTGTGCATCTCTCTCTCTCTCAGGATGAATAGAGCTTACAATGTGTCAAGAGTTTAGAGCTTCTTGTATATCCTTGTGTAATCAATAATTAGACGTCCTAAAAATGCTTAACAAACAACTCCAAAGCAACAAAAATAAGTTCAGAGCAGTGCTTTCCAACCTTCGTTGACCGTGGACCTATACATATTTTTTTCTCTGACTCACGACTCCGCTTCCACATTTTGATAAATTGTGCTACCCTAAAAGAATCATAGCAACATTCCAAGATTATCCTCGCAATCTAGTGGTTGGGAACCACTAGCTTAAAATATTAACTTTATAAAATTCATTTTCCACAGGAACCATGCAAATAATAAATGACTTGACTTATATTTCTTTTTGCTATTCAATAATTTTTCACCCATATAATGGGATATACCATTTACGCACTACGACAAAAGGGCACATTTTAAAAAAAAAATTTTGAATAAATTAAGTAATAAAAAAATCTTTCAATAGTAATATAAATTCTCTACAAAAACATAATTACGATTGAGTAGTGAATGCAAACCAAAGAAAAGAACCGTCGAAATTTGGGTGCAGTATTTGTTAACCTCACAAAATTACAAACTTGCAAGGGCCAACAATTCACGTTTAAACGCAGATATTAGAAAAACGTAAAGAACCAGAATCCATACAAGTAAATTAACAATCATTCAAGTTTTGGTTTAAAGATATTACACTCTGAAATCTTTCAAACGAGACTCTTATGTTATGCTTCTACGGCGCATTTATCCCAAAACCTTTCCTTTTGTATAAATCCGCAGAAGAAATGGGCATTCAAAAATTGACGTCTCTTTATTTTGTATTTGAAACGGTCATTAACTTCACAATTTACACAATTTGAAGCATTATACGTATGTAAGCGGTTGCCGTGATAAGATTATTTTAAAATTTGGGACTTTTATAGATGTGGTATTGCAGTCGTTGCTCTCACCGGCACAGAATACAGAAAATATCCATGCAAATCAACGGTTCAATGCCTAAAACTGTATTATACTAAAAAAAATGCAAATATTTTACTCGTGAAATGAAAACGTTTTGTTTTGTCACTAAAGGCGAAGCTAAACTTGACAACACAATATTTCCCACTTCCTTCCATTAAACATGTCCTTATATCAAACACAAAATGTAGTTTTTCCTCCAAATATTAAAGGAAACAAGGTCATTTCATAATTTCCCATTGTTTACCCTAGTGTATTCTTTCCCCTCCTTGTTCCTATAATGCTTTGTTATTTTCTTCTCCATCTATTTGATTTATTACACACCCTTTCTAAACTCTTAAATTCTTATTAATCAGGTCTCTGCCAGTAAATCGGTGACTATAAATATATGGGTTCTCAAGATAAAAGAGCAACTAAAAAATAGGTCTCCGTGAATACCTCAATAACTAGATATCAGGTCTCTGCGAATACCTCAATAACTGTAGATATCAGGTCTCTGTGAATACCTCAACAACATTAGATATAAGTTCTCTGCCAATAAGTCAGTAACTATAGATACAAGTCCCTAACAATTCCTCAGTAACTATATATATATATATATATATATATATATATATATATATATATATATATATATATATATATATATATATATATATATATATCACATTTTAGCGGATAACTCAATAAATTAAGATACCAGAACTGTGTCATTACATTAGTAACTCTAAATATCAGGCCTCCGCGAATACCTCAGTAACTTTAGACATAAGGTTTCTACCAATAACTCCGTAATGTCTGATATAAGGTATCTACCAACACCTCAGTTACTTGAGATATCAGGCCGTTGCCAACAAGTCTGTAAATATTGATAATTCATTTGTGCAACATTACCATTATGCAAATGCGTCTACAGATTCCTATTTTAAAGGAGTAGGCCCTTGTTACGTGGGCTAATTTTTGGCCTTATCCCATTGGAATGTTTGTAACAAAAGTTGGACGTGCCTCGGACTTGCAATCCCAGGTTCGTTGATCTTATACCTCCCAAACCACAGTAATGTCACATTACTGGCGATATTATTTAAGAATAAAACAACCAGAAAAATTATATCCTTTGTGATAATTACATTCAGTTTGTCTTTGCTATTGACAATTATAAATGTGTTTTACCACAATTAGCAATAACAAAATAAAGATCGACCTAAAGGTTTGATCCTTTACAGACATAAAAATAGAATGTAGAAGTAATGACTGGATATACGAAATCGTGTTGTGGCCAATCAAATTGATCGCTGCGAACATAATGGAGCAATGATGATAACACGATGTAGCTATTAAAAATACGCAATTAACATATTTTAATAAATTAATGATTCTATCTGCTATACATCGCGATTGTGCCATCGCGTTTTAAACATATGGGCACGTTGGAGCATATGTCTCGAATTAATATTGCTGAGCCCACAACACCTGTTAGATCATTACTTACGCGTGAAAGCAAAGTTTTTCGCCGCTTTATCTATCCGGAATAAAATAATGCCCGGGTCTCCATCCAATATTTGATTAGATATTTTTTAAATACGAAATAATGAAACTTGGGCCGTGCTCTATCTACAAATGGCTTCATGTAAGTAATTTGACTCATCAATGCACTCCCACCCCCTTAAAAAAACCCAGCAAACAAAGAGTGAATCAAAATCCAAACCTTTGAGTCCTATTCAAGTCGATGATCAGGTTAAAGTGGGTTTAAATAACTAGAAAATATATTTTATATAATGTGACTAAAGCCAATAAGGCGATTCCTTTGCCAGAAGCATCTGAATATTCTATATTTGTTAAATATCTTGTTGATGATTTCATATCAGAAGGAATTTGAACATATATGATTAGGCGTTTATTGTTGGCTATATCAGTACTTTCATCTGACATTACTGTCACAAATGACCAATTTTGCTAGTCCTCAACAACGTTTTGATAGGCTCTCTAGTACCTCTGAACAGGTAGAACCCAAGTTATACTGAACAGCGGAATGCCAATGGCATCATTTTCTTTAGTTGTATTAAATTAAGAAGTGATTTTTATTTTAGAAAAGGGATGTCTTTTACACTCAGCCAATGCAACACTTAAGTAGTACTTTCGCTGATATATCTTGTTTGTAAAACCGTATTAAAGTTTGCCTGGTGATGTGAACCTTCCAGAGGTCTCTGAAACGCTTAATCATATGTGGACGCCATTTTTGTTTTATTTGGGACGCTGAAAATCACTCGGTGAGGGGAGTCCTCCGTACATATATATTAGATGGGTGGCAAAATTCAAAGACTTACCAGTCCTGCTTCAGCCACCCGTTTAGTGAGAAAATGTGTTAATCACTTAGTTGTGCTAATGCTGGCGAGTATACACATTCGTTTATCCCCGGAATCAAAAGCCTGTGAATTACAGAATTAGGTATTTGGAAGACTCATTCATGTACATGTTGTCATTATAAAAGTACATCAAAAGAACATGAAGCAATAGCTGGGCGGCAAGTTGAAAGGTTTTGACTGGCGGCTGGGTAGGAAAAATATATTGATATTTACAGAGAAAGAAAGACCCAGAGATGTACTTGTGGTCATTTATGAGAGTACATGAAGTACACAATTTTAGGTTTCATAATTGTGTTACATTTTCGAGTGTAGCGGAATAATCAGTGCACGATACTTCAGAATCAAGATGTGTTGAGACTTGGATAAAATGCGATTCGCAAATTTGGATATTATTAGGAGTCAATCAACATTTTTTCCCCTGGAAACCCTGCATGCCTTCCCAGTGTAATTTTATGAAAGTTATTTGTTTGGGTTTTTTTGCACATTTGGTCATAGAGTTTTTTTTTCGCCCCTGTACATATATGGCAAAACAAAAAAGTGTAAAAGTGTCTTCACTGTCACATTCTTCACTCGACTTAACTTCTTTTTTTTTTTTAAAACGTAACAAACTGTATGTTTTCAACCATTGTGGCATGTAACCGTTACCTCATCTTACGATGATGAAAGCTCCACTGGTTCGATAGTAATACTATTTTTGACGTTGGTTGTAAACTGATAATTTCGTTGGTTTCGGATCTATTTTAAGTTTTGTTGGTTTATTTTTTACATTGCACGCCATTTTCGTTCGAACGCTGATAGCATCTTAGAACAACGCAAGGCATATAATTGCGTAAATAGAAATTGTTGTAACCCTATGTTTTATGAGAACATCAGCGTAAAAAACTGATGTGCGAGTGTTTTGTTTTGTTTTTGTTTCTGTTTGAGCGAATTGTAATCTAGCCAACGAAGTAGCTGGACCAAACCTTTTTTTGTGTTAATCATCAAAACATAACAATTGGGTGCGTCAATGTATGTACCGGCGACCATTTTTAGACCTAACCTTTATTTCCCTTAATCTGCAAAAGATAACACTGGGGTGCGTCAATTTACGTACCGTCATTGACTTTTGTGCGTCAGATTGGAAAATTGTGCGTAATTGACGCTTAACGCATGGGTAGATAAAACACTACTCGGGTTGTGTTTCTTTTTACTAAATAAATCAGAAACACAAAAGAGTTTCGTACGATTGGTATTGTAGTAAATCTTTAATACTTGTGTAATGACTAATTGTCCCACATTATCAACGTCGTTATTAGCAAAAAGGTCACGAATATATGTCCGCCTATGGCAAGCTTTTTGGAGCATCAAATTTGTGCGGATAAATAATATGCCAGTTAGTCTTGAGGTTAAGTTCAACATGACATCTGCCATGAGCGCTATCTGTCAAAATTTAACTTTGCTTTTTATGTGTTTGGGTCTCGCTATTTTAAAGCCTTTACTACTATCATGACAACCAGTTGAGATCTACTTATTATTACTCATTGCTGGATGGTGCTTGGTCGTGAAACTAAATGGGTGAAATAACCAGAAGAAATGTCTGTAAAAAATATTTTATTTCAAGTGTTTCTCCGTTGTCTTACGGGTATAAACACACACACACACACACACACACACACACACACACACACATATATATATATATATATATATATATATATATATATATATATATATATATATATATATATATATATATATATATATATATATATATATATATATATATATATATATATTTGCTTTTTAATTTATTGTAGTGGATCATTTTAATATGACATTGTGCATATTGACCTTACCCATCCATCACAATTTGGCATGAACACCCAATTACCCCTCTAGTATACCCCTTTTTGGGGGCGTGGCCATGGGAAAAAGTGGTGGGCGTGCTAGCTGGAGACCATACAAGGAAAAGATATTTCAGGTTTATTTATATGTTTAATTTCTCCATTATTTCTCATGACCATAAAGGTAACGGCGTCAACACAATATTAACTAAACATCTAAATCTTACGCTGCTTTTGAAACTAAAATTTTGCATAAAATCAGGTCACTAACAATTCTACATGTTTTGTTGTTTAATATTCAAGTACTGAACAATTTTGAAACTCTTACTTTAAAAAGACTGTTGTGAAGTTGAAGCAAACTGGACGAGAGTACTGTGAGCGCTAAATCAGCGGAAGCTTTAACGTCAGTATTCCACTGGACCCACGAAGTCTTTTACTCTCCCACTCTGTAGTATAATAACAGTATTGTACAGATACATGTATAAAATAGCTATTCACTTTTGCATTTTTTGTAGCAAAATTGTAATTCCACTATCCTACACTATTTAGATTTTCAATGGTCTAAATACAAAATAACATTTATATATCCCCATTCACTAGAATATATAGCATTTAGATTTATTGAATTATAAAATACATTTGAATTTAAGTATTGATCAAATATGTTAAACAAATTTCAGAATTGATTGCTTGAAAGATATTTTAAGATTCTTTGAAGCATTGACTTATATAATAAGAATTGTAAGTCTCTGGAATGAGTAAGACTTTGCATGCATTTCTTCAAATTTCATATGAAATATTGCATTCGATATTTCAACGTCCATGCCACCGGCATTATGCGCTGCAATCTTTACGAGGGTAGTTTGTACAAACGACTGTAATTTTCACGGAGTGTAGTTTGTACAAACGACTAATTTTCACGGAGGGTAGTTTGTACAAACGACTGTAATTTTCACGGAGGGTAGTTTGTACAAACGACTGTAATCTTAACGGAGGGTAGTTTGTACAAATGACTGTAATTTTCACGGAGGGTAGTTTGTAAAAACGACTGTAATCTTCACGGAGGGTAGTTTGTACAAACGACTGTAATTTTCACGGAGGTTAGATTGTACAAACGACTTGAACTTTAAGGAGGGTAGTTTGTACAAGCGACTGTAATCTTCACGGAGGGTAGTTAGTACAAACGACAGTAATCTTTACGGAGGATAGTTTGTAAAAAAACAACTGTAATCTTTACGGAGGGTAGTTTGTACAAACGACTGTAATTTTCATAGAGGCAGTTGTTAAGTTTCTGCAATCTTGATTTTACTTATGTTATAGTCTGATAGCGTACTGTTTTGTATTCAAATAAAATTGAGCATTACACATTGAGCTAATTTGAATTATTTAAACGAAGCAGTAATATCTTTATCACATTCGTATTGCGCTGGAATAATTTTACGGGGAACTCATGGACTCTTCCTATCTGGGGACGACTTTCTAAAACTGTTGGTCTCACATTTAAAAAAAGATCAACTAACTATTGTTATGTCTGTGTGGAAGAGTTAATTAGCTGTATGGATAGGTTAATTATACATGGATATGGATTACGTAGCTTTAATAATTTTTCATTCAAATCGCTTCGATATCTGCAGTGGGAAAGTTTGTAGCGATGTCTAACACTGGGGCATGATGCCGCAGACATGTAGCATGACTCCAGGCCAACCAGTCCTAACATTAAACTCTTAACGCCGAGGGCCAAACGATGCAGCTGCTAGCACCATTTTTATGTCTTTGCTTTATCTCAGCCGGCGTTCGAACCTACGACCTCCCACATCCAAGGCGGACGCTCTTATTAATATGTCGCCGGAGCGGTCGTTAATTAAGTATGTGTGGTGGGTTAATTATAAATGTGTGGAAGGGATAATCATGTATGTGGATGGGTTAATTATATCTGCTTTGCAAAACAGATTCGGGGTCCAAAGTGGCCGGTTGGTCTAAAGCGCTCACGGTTACAGATCACTGCCATCTCACCTCTGCGTGGGTTCGAGTCTAGAATTTGTCCATTCTGGGTATGTGAGAAAGCTTGCCAGTAGCTTCTCGTGGGTCTGTGGTTCTTTCTGAGGTTTTCTTGGGATTTTTCTCCACCATAAATATTGGCCGCCATGTATAGCCTATCTTGTGCTACAAGATGGTGTTAAACCCTACAACAACAACAACAACAGCAGCAACAACGAAAATAAAACAAGTCCTTGTCTTAAAGATAAAATACTGCGAAGTAAGTTTAGTAGGTAGATTGCAAGGAACAGAAGATTTAAAGATAATTATTCACGACGAAAGTCTCAAAAACTGCATTGATAGAGGTTTTTGTGAATTCTGCAGTCTTCTACAGCTTTGCGGTCGGTACTGGACTAAATTGTGAACTGGAGAGTACATTGTAATTTGATATGTGGCGTAACGCCTAGCTCTATTTAAAAAGAAATGACGCAGAGCTGTGAAGAAACAGGTTAACTTGTCAACTGGTGTTATGTTACCGTCCAGATAGCTGGGAGGATTAACCAAGAAAAGAATTATAAAATATAGAATAATGAAAATGATTAATGTAAGGAAGATTTATATTACAAAAATTGTCATTAAGTCGGTTTTGAGTGGGGGAGCTTATTTACTAATTCTCACCTGCTTCAGCTGGTTTAACGCTTGTGACGTCAGGCTTATTCAAATACCAGAAATGCACGTATATATTAAATGCGTTTTTTTGGGGGGGGGATTGTAAAGAGTCTTTCGTATGTGTTTTGCATATAATTTATGTACATAGTGAAAACAGCTACAAAACACGGTCTAATGTGTACAAACGTATAGTGAAGAAATCGGGGAAAAAAATTTGAACCCTGGATAAAATTCTTCCCTCGCGTTCCAACACACGTTTTCAAGCCGCAAAGTTTACGTGAATTCCAGAAACCCGTTTCACTAATGTACGTAAGCTTTGCGTAACGTACGCTTGGCGTAAGTTACGCAAACAACCTTGCTTAAGCAGAATCTGTCCGTTTCACTAAAGTTTCGTAAACTACACATTAACGTAAATAGTCGCGTAACTTAAGGCAATCACCGAGCTGGCGTATGTTTTGCTCAAGGGAAAAATGACCACTTTTGTCATCTTCGGACTAAATAAAAAAAAAAAGAATTGGACGAAGTTTGCGACGCCAACGTGTGTTCAGGGACAGAACACAAGACCTGAATAGTTTGCATGATTGCAGTTTAACATAAATATAGCTCGTTCCACGAGACATTATTCTGCAACTGACAGATTTGGTGTGAGATGATATACAATTAGATATGATATACAATAAGATCTCATCATATACCCGCACATATGCAGGTTTGTGTTTTGCGTCATAAATTTAAATTTAAATATGCCACTCGCAAATCTCCCGCTAAAAATAACATTTACTTGTTCAAGGAAAGTCGTATAGCTGGCAGGGTGTTTAGTGGGGGTATTATTTGGTGTTGAAAGAATACTCATTATGCATCGTGTGTGTGTATGTATGCGTGTGTACAATGTTGTTATGTTGTATACAATAAGTGGAAGTATCATTAGGTGTTGAAAGAATACTCATTTTGCTCGATTGTGTGTGTGTGTGTGTGTGTTTGTGTGAAATAAGAACAAGAACTTAAAACTGTTTTAACAACACAATTAATAATATAAAAAATCATGCCAAATTGCTTTTAAATTAGCTTTTCATTTAATGTTGTATACAATTAAGTATTTACAACTGTGCGTCTTGAGACTGACAATGTATTGTATCCCCTCCCAATATTTATTTTTCAATGCACTGATTTAATTGTACAACAAAGGACCACATGATCTTTTCATGCATTGCAAAAGATATCTGTCACTACGATGAAAACAGATGTATCATAAATATCAATGTAATAAATAGCAATTTGAAGACCGCCGACAGTTGATTATCCCAATCGAGTCTGACGTCTTATTTAAAAAACCCACAAAAAACTACTTCTAAAATTTGAGACAACAACAAATAACCTTATATGTACGAAAAATCTAAATCATACTGTAGATAAGGTTATAGATTGTTTCTTTAGTGTTTTAGTGATAAATGTCAGAATCTTGTGGTTAACAACAAATTACAAACCTTACAACAAAACGTCCAAATGACTTTTTTCGGGATTTGGGGGTTGGATGCTTTACCAGCATTTAATAAACATTCCAAAATGTTCATTAAGACAGTAGCATATATGGGCTTTAACCCAATTCTAGCTATCAACAAGTATGCCTCCTTAACTGTTAGAGGCTAGATTAGAGGGCTGTAAAAGCATGTGCCTCTCGTATACATTAATATTTATTGTTTTATGCCAATTCCATTATAGTACCTGACCGATATAATAGTTTACACTGTTTTTGCAATTTCCCGGATAATTTTATCCATTTCTTAAAAGAAAAATAGTTATTTCAATTTTATAGACAATTTCGTTCCATTTTTACAAAAGAAAAACTGAATATCAATTTGTATGTCTTTTAGTGTACATCTTTTGTAGATGTAATATAATATTTTCTTCAAAAACGACCCCCCCCAACTTAACGATGAACTTAACTGACATGGTAAGATAGCATAATGGAAATAAAATATACATACATAAATACAGGTAGAAATACTGATTAGTAAATCTGTCGGTATATCTATTTCTGACGATTCAATATGAGGCTGAGATAGGGAGGTGTTTTTTTTAAAAACCAGATACTTCTTTCATTACACTTTTGAAATCAAACAATTCGCTTTAACCGTACTCTGTCAATGTGTATCACAGGGCAAATGTTTATTAGACATTACACTGGCCCACTGACCATTCAAATCAACAGCAGGCTTGGTTACCCAATCTCGGTTGACTGTCCATTAGAGGGGATAATGTCAATCATATAGCAGATATGGACCCATTGACCACTAAAATCAACACCGTGCATGGTTTTCCCATCTCTGCTGACAGTGTCTATCAGAGGGGTGGGTAAATGTCAATAAACTATCATGCAGCAGATGTTCCAATAGGGTATTGACAACTCATTTTAACACCAGTCTAGGTTAGATACTGGCATTTTGCTATGTGTAATTGGTCAGAAACATAGTTAGACACAAATCAATCTCTTATTATAAACATATATGACGGCAAAAAATAACAATGTATGTACCAAACATATGCTGATGTTTTGTTCTTCACCAATTAACAAAATTAAGATATGTTTCATGCAAATATTGTATTGACTCCATCGTCTTACATTAAGCAACAGAAACGAGCAAAAACTATCAGGTTTTATAAAATTCAGAAATAATTTATTTCCCTATAAAGCAAAAGGAAACTTTAAAACTTCAAGCATTGTGAATTAAATTCCAAATAGTCCTCAAAGTTCTATCACAAGTCCAAACATATGAAGTTCTAATATAATTCCATTATTCCAAAAAGGTTCTAATATTTAATGTGTTGATGTGCCTGTAGTCCCTATAATTCCAAATTAATGTTTTAGTCTAATAATAATATTGAGCACAGTGAATAATAATTCCAACAAAGTTAAAAACTAAATGCAACAGTAAGTCTGATTCTGCTCAGATGCTAAGGCAAGAATGAGTAATTATTTTTCAAGTAAACAAAATTATATAAAATGACATGACACAATAAAAGAAGAAGGATGCAGGTTAGTATCCTCTCTATAACATTTAAAATTTCAAAAAGTTTAGAAATTTCCAAATGAAAACAATGTGCTAGACTCAGATTAAAACAAGCTTGTTTACCTCCAAATATAATGATCTGAACACTTAACCTATACCCTTAGATAAATATTAGTTATATATTATCTTGTTTACGAAATAAATGCCACTGGTCAGGTACACCATGAACTTGACTTATTGGCAAGGTCAAGTAAAAATTAAGATGTATATAACATATAATAATTTAGAAAAGCAAACTACCAATATAAATTAAATATACATACATTATATTATATAAGATTAAATCTAACATGGTGATGCGTTATACAATGTTAAACTAGTGCATTCACAAGATTTGGTCACATACTGAAGTCAATGACTCTTATCAAATTTGCAGGAGGCAATTGACAAATGGACATTACTGACATAAGCTGGCTTGGTTAAGCACATATTGCTTGATTATAAATAGATGTTTATTAGTAATAATACTATTAATTATAAGACTTCAAATTGTGCCTTTGGCATATTTTCTCAGTGACTGATAGGATACTGATGGGATTTACATGTGCCTGTATTACAACATAATTAAATTTACACTTCACCCCCCTATCCTTTCATGGCAACAGTTATCATATCTGAAGGTGAGTTTATAATCCCACTGAAGTAACTCAGAATTTTACAAAAGGCATTCATCTTCCTTGCTATGCACATATAAAATCATAATTCTGAGTTAATGGTAATATTAATTATACATGCCTATGTGGAACCAACTGCATGGCTCATTTTCTTAATAGGACTCACAGTACTAAATCAGTTCCCATATGAATGCTATGATATTAAAAAATCAAAAACATAATTATTTTAGAACTCATCAGCAAACCTATCTTTATCAGAACAGACACATCCTTGATGGCAGCTTCTGTGTAGAGGAAACCATATGAGTTGCAACGTTTTTTTGGATCTACATGTGTTCGAAACATGTGCTTTTAATTTTGTGCCGAAGAGTCCGATGCTGATTTCAGTAATGCATTTTCCAAACTCAGGTCTGTAAAGGCACTGAAATTAAATCTCTAAATTGTATCTTTTTCTTTTTCATTAAAGCGTTGATAAGCTCTAAAAAGATTATATTTACTCAGTGTATCTCTTTACCTCATTTGTGCTTTAGTGACGCTCAAACATTTAATTTGATCTCCAGGTTTGATACCAAAGTTTCTTTTTACACAGCTTGACCTCCGATCTTACACCACGGGGATTATTGACTCTGTCTTTCACCCCTATCGATACACTGTTACTACCTTCTAACTTTCCTTATAAACCAATCTTGGACTGCCAAACCCATATATACTCTATTTTATCATCACCTATTCTAGACTGGTTTTCATTTCTTCGTGTCATTATTACTGTGAGTCCTACAACTCTACAAAATGATCTTAATAAAGGTTTATGTCAGGAGATTCATATTGAAATAATTGTACCTAAATTGTAAATAAACATTTTATTATTTCTGCCACAATATTTAATGCATATTTTAATTACAAGGCACACAATTTTCAAGTATAAATGTAACTCATTTTGACTGAACAATGTCAAGTGCAAACTTGTTTTATCTTTATTCATATAAATTGTTGATTTGTGTCTTGCATTTACAGGTGTATCCATAAAATAGGAGGGCATGTACCCATCCAGCACCTCAAGATTATCAGTTATCCTCAAACTGCATAACAAGGCCATAGATGAAAAGTTTCATTATAGAATATAATAGCTTTGACAATGAAGACGATGGTGAAGTGAAATTTGATAGCCTTGTCACTTGTAATAAGATAACTCTGTTGGATTTCAGATTTATAACAGAACACTTCTGATGGTAATACAAATATAATGTTTATTGATGAATGAATGACCTGAATGAAAAAATTAATATTGATACGTGCGTGTATAAGATCCAAATATTGGATAAAATTAACACAATCCGCACGAACTTAATAATATAACAATTGTGAATACAAGTAAATGACCTTATACAGTACAAGGACAAAGGTTAACGAGTCACAGTAATTTCACAAGACGAAAGAATGATGTATTTTACTCAAATAGTAAAAATGATGCACAATAAATTCTACACGACGAAATGAATGATGCGTTTTACTCAAATAGTAAAAATGATGTGCTTTACTCATATAGTAAAATGTATTCACTCAAATGGTGAAAACTCAGGTATTACTCAGATAGTAAAATGATGAAATGGAGGGACAGATATCATACAAAATATCTTTACAGTCCCAAAATATTGGGTATAACAAACCCCAAAATAAGCTAACGGCTAAAAAAATATATGTATGTAGTTACACAAAAACACTCCGTCACCAGAATACTTGGCTACCAGTCACACTGGTCAATCAAATAGTCAGCATTACTGATAGTCACCGACCACCATAAATTCTTTGGTCAATCAAGCAATCAGCACCCACCAATCGGTCTTCAAACCCCGATCGCCTGCTGCTCAACCAGCAACACACTGTTCAATCATCTCTATGGCTGCTATAGTCAGTTTAACAGCTGCTATGGTCAACTTCTAAATTGTAGTCCATTTTTTTCTATCGTTCAAATTAACAAACATTGTCATATTTCTTGGTATTTTTTAGTAATGACTAACGTGACTGAAAAAAAATTACAAAATGTTTATCCTCTGAAAACAACTAGAGATTCTGCGATCTTTTAATAATGGAGATGAATGCAGATGAAACAGTGTTTTGTTAAGTGTCTCTTCTCCAAGGACCAATGCTGGTGTTATTTTTTGCTTGTTGTCGCCTGCTTTTAAAGGTGTTGAACGGACCGCCAAGCCATTTTTTGGTAGAATGACAGCCACATTAGAATACTTGTGCAAAGCCTTGGATACTTTCAACGGTACTTTTGGCTTAATGATAAATTTTAATTCATTGTATATAACTCTTTGTTTACCTTCTGATCAATATAACGAAACATTATTGCCTGATATGCACGTGCTACATGATTTGATCAAAATTTAACAAAATATCCTCGGATGGTTGTTGATATCCATTTATCCTTAAAGAAACTTTAGAAACATCAAGTTTGTCAAATATCATGATACATTCATCTTGATCATTTATCCGTGCAGCATTTTGTAAAACAATAAATATGTGTCTTGGTGCAGAAACACCCTGCTGAGAGGCTATCTGTCATGTAAAAAAACCGTTAATATTACTCTGGCATCTGTGGTCATTGTCAACCACAATAATATTATTTTCCCACCTTGACTCATAAATAAAAGTTAGTATCCGATTTTTTCAGATATTTATTGAGTCATTACCGTAATCCACAATAAAAGTTTTGTAAGAATTAATCTACCAGCATCAGCTGCACCAGGTTGCCAGATTGCATCATCGTCAGTGCCTTTTCGCACAAGTACAATTGCATGTTCAGCTCCATAAAAAACTTTTTGACATTTCTACAGAATTTAAAGATATGCGACTGTGGAATTGAACATGGCAATGATCTTTTATTACCTTTTAACATTAATTTACGTGCTGCAAATCCTAAATCAAAATTTGCATTCATTGATATTACTGCGTGAATTACTGCATTTCTTACTTTACCAATAGTTAAGAGTCTACTTTCTGGAAAATCAGCTGTATCCTTTTCAAACATCATTGATAGTCTACCCGATCTTGAATAATCATTGCTGTATCGTGCTAGACCCAATATCATTGTGGCAACGTCGACGTCTTTCTGAACTGATTCAATATTTTTTTCCGCCAGACATATACGTAGCACTGTCAAATAACGCCACAACACCGTTATTAACAAAATCAACACTAGCATCAGCGGCGTACTCAGTATTATCTACTCTTAAACTTTCGCTCTCTACTTCAATAAATGCTACAGCGGGTAAGAAATAGCTGCTCTTATCCTGAACTTGCAGTTCAATTCTTCCAAGCTAATCTGGAATTCGTGCGTCGTAAGAATAATATTATTAATCACGCAGAAACGTATCTTTGAATACTGGTGGGTCAATGTCGAATGTGGGATCAGAGGTACGTTTGAACATCTTTATTATAATTATTATCGTCTAAAACGAAGACCACAATCCAGCTATCAGACTAGCGGTTATATTTCTTTCTGTTTCTGAGGATGGTAAACTAGGTAATTCTGCTAGTTTTCAATCCGCAAACTCATTTATTTTTTTAACAATAATTACAGGCATTTCAGTGCTAGATAGTTTTACTGGTGGCTGAGGTTTTCATCGTATTAATTGCGCTAGTCTATCTTTGACTACTGAGAACGCTTTACAAGCAAGATTTCCTACAGCACCGATACCTTTTTCACGAACAACATCAATGGCTTTCACGCCCAGTTGTTTTGCAATCGGTATTGCTTTTGGGTCTATTCTTCTAAACAGACCCTGAACAATATCACCTAGTCCATCTCAGTAGGTTGCTTTGTATACTGGTAATCGAGAATTTATTACCCTGATCATAGTTGGTCCACGTTGAGTACTATGTGCGTTCATTTTATTATAGTCATTATATTTAATTACATACTTAATCCAGTGACTTAGTCACTATGATAGCCATCGGCGATTTGATTAATGAGAAACCGATACACATTAATATCTATAATACCGCCTGTAAATAATCGTTTGCAAATATCAGCTGCTTCATTAATTATTTCTGGGGAATTGTTCCCAGCTTGTTTCCTCCAATGAGAATTTCCTCCAATGAGAATTTCTAGTCTTTCAACTTCGGCAAGAACGTTATTAGGACAAGTGACGAGACCACTTCAAATCCTAATTGTTGTAAACCTTTTTGTACTCTTTCTTCTATTCTTCTTCTCTCTTCCCTTTCTCTCTAAAATTCTTGTACACTTGTCGTATCGGATGGTCATTCTTCCTCCCTTTCCTCTTTGCTTGGTTTGGGAAATTTTTCTATTTCTGATTGTGTAGGAATTATTTCTCTACTTGGTGGTGATAGTGGTAATGGTGGTAGTAATTCCAATGTTGTTTGAGGAGTTGGCTGTTTTCTTTTTGTATACTTTCGTTTTGGTCTTGCCCTTTTCTTCTCTTCCTTCTCCCGTATTTTTCTGTCTTGTTTTTGTCTTGCTTCTTCTTTCCTTGATTGGATTAAACTACCAATGTCATCAATATAATTTTGATATAATGTGTCGCCAGATGTAATTTGATCAACATTCATACGTATGCGATATAATACCTTTTGCCATTGTTCACGGGTTTAGATATCTTTAGCTTGTTCAGGTTTCATTAATTTATCTCTTTGAGTAACACTATCCAAAGCAAACTCAGCTAATTGTTTCATGTTTTTAATGTCATTAATAATTGTTTGAACATTATTTTCGTTGAATTTATTTAACAGTTCAGCAGTGTTACTTATTGCAACACTCTTTTGTTTAGTGTTTGTCGCATTGGTTGAGCAGCAGCTATATTAGCTGGAATCCTCCGAAAAATTCTTTTTGTCTGTTTTGTTCTTTCTGCTATTTTTCCAGTTGCTCCAGCGGTTTTCTCTAACGTATGAAGGAGACCTTTAGTGGTCTCTGTAATAGATTTAAATAATTGTTCTGCAACCTCTTAAATCAACTTGAGATTCCTGACGCGATTGTATTTGTTTCTTAACAGAATCACGAACAGGTAGAATTTTTTAATTGACTCTAGTCGTTTTTAAGCTAATTAAGTGGAATGAGGTTCTCCAATATTCATTATTGATGATATAGCTTATTCTGGATGTTTTATTTATAGCAGTAGAGAGGGTGAACGACAAAAAACTGAGTGACTCGACTAGTAAACGAAATCGCATAAATTTTTATTTTTTTTTTTTTAAAAATACGTCAACGATGTGATAACAAAACTGAGCTAACCCAAACGATTTATTATGCGTATTCAACCGTATGGAAATAATCTCGGTTAGAGACTTCAATTTAACGTTATTCACCTTGTATTTAGCCTTTGTAGGAACTTTTGTTTGATAAATAAGGTCTACAAAACCTTGTAGGGTTCACCCTTTCTGCTGGTTCACCGGGAAAAAGCTATATTTTCGGTCCAATTACTCAGTAAAGAATCTCCATACAGGTACATGCGTTTATATACTTTACGGCATATATTTGTATGTGTATGAAAACAAAATGACATATTTTTTAATGCATACCGGGGATTGTTTTAACGTGAGAACGAGGTACCACTCTACCCATGACCGTCAATCCGTCCTTACTATTGGAAAAGCTTTGTGTTAGGTCAGTTACAAAGGATATATGGTGGAGCATTCATTGTCCTTGAAGTCTAGTTGTTTAGTATTTAATCAAACAATTTAGTTTTACTTCTATTTGCTTTTTTTGTCTCATACAGCTTCATTTTGTTCAATTGTGTTAGGTGATTTGTTGAGAGAGAGAGAGAGAGAGAGAGAGAGAGAGAGAGAGAGAGAGAGAGAGAGAGAGAGAGAGAGAGAGAGAGAGAGAGAGAGAGAGAGAGAGAGAATACACTATCATCAGGAAATGCTTTATTTTCAATTTCTCCATTAAAATATCACGTGTTTTTAAACGGACACTTCACGGCTGTCTTCGAAACCTCATTCAGTATGGGTTATTGATCTAAGGTGTACCTGGTATGGCTAAGAGAGAGAGAAGTTAATACACCATCATCTGAAAATTCTTTATTTTCAATTTCCCTATTAAAATATCACGTGTTTGTGAACTAACACTTCAAGGCTGTCTTCGGAACCTCATTCATTATGGGCATTATTGATCTAAGGCGTGGCTGGTATGGTTATTTGTACACTGTGTCATTGAGTCGAACAGCATTACTTCTGAGCGTAACAATGCTTGACGGAACATACATACATACATACATACATACATACATACATACATACATACATACATACATACATACATACATACATACATACATACATACATACATACATACATACATACATACATACATACATACATACATACATACATTCATACATACATACATACATACATTCATACATACATCATCCATCCATTCACGCACGCACGCACGCACATTATCCAACACTCTATACAATCTATACCTACTACAATACTAAGAGAGTCAACATCAGTCATGATATAAAATCATTCCCTAGCTCCTGAAGAATATTCGATCTATCCAAAACGTGATTTCCAGATTCAATGTAGAATTATGTGAATAATTATTAGAGACTCTAAACCAACATACAAGACGTATATTATTTCTAGTGTCATGCAATTATAAGATTTATAACATTACTAAGGTCATGCAATTACAAGATTTATGACATTACTAAGTTCATGCAATCACGAGATGTATGGCATTACTAAGGTCATGTAATACTAAAATGTATGGCATTACTAAGGTCATGTAATACTAAAATGTATGGCATTACTAAAGACTTGTAATCAAACGATGTATGGCATTACTAAGGTCATGTAATCAAACGATGTATGGCATTACTAAGGTCATGTAATCAAACGATATATGGCATTACTAAGGTCATGTAATCAAACGATGTATGGCATTACTAAGGTCATGTAATCAAACGATGTATGGCATTACTAAGGTCATGTAATCAAACGATGTATGGTATAACTAAAGCCAAGTAATTGTAAGATGTATGGCATTAATAAGGTCATGTAATCAAAAGATGTATTGCATTACTAAGGTCATGTAATACTAAAATGTATGGCATTACTAAGGACTTGTAATCAAACGATGTATGGCATTACTAAGGTCATGTAATCAAAAGATGTATTGCATTACTAAGGTCATGTAATACTAAAATGTATGGCATTACTAAGGTCATGTAATCAAACGATGTATGGCATTACTAAGGTCATGTAATCAAACGATGTATGGTATTACTAAGGTCATGTAATACTAAAATGTATGGCATTACTAAAGCCAAGTAATAGTAAGATGTATGGCATTAATAAGGTCATGTGATAGTGAGATGCATGATATTACTAAGGTCATGTGATCTCAAGATGTATGGCATTACTAAGGTCATGTAATAGTAAGATATATGGCATTACTAAGGTCATTTATTCACAAGATGCATGGCATTACGAAGGTCATGTAATAGTAAGATGTATGGCATTACCAGGATCATGTAATCTCAAGATGTGCGTCATTACTAAGGTCATGTAATAGTAAGATTTATGGCATTACTAAGGTCATGCAATCACAAGATGCATGGCATTACTAAGGTCATGTAATAGTAAGATTTATTGCATTACTAAGGTCGTGCAGTTACAAGATATATGGCATTACTAAGGTCATTTAATAGTAAGATGTATGGCATTACTAAGGTCATATAATCAAAAGATATATGGCATAACTAAGATCATGTAATAATAAGATGTATGGCATTACTAAGGTCATGCAATCTCAAGATGTATGGCATTACTAAGGTCATGTAATCTGAAGATGTATGGCATTACTAAGGTCATGTAATCAAAAGGTGTATGCCAATACTAAGGCCATGTAATAGCAAGATGTATGGCATTACTATGGTCATGTAATCAAAAGATGTATTGAATTACTATGGTCATGTAATACTAAAATATATGGCATTACCAAAGTCATGTAATAGTAAAATTTATTGCATTACTAAGGTCATGTAATCACAAGATGTATGGCATTACTAAGGTCAGGTAATAGTGAGATGCATGGTATTACTAAGGTCATGTATTCTCAAGATGTATGGCAATACTAAGGTCATGTAATCTGAAGATGTATGGCATTACTAAGGTCATGTAATTAAAAGGTGTATGCCAATACTAAGGCCATGTAATAGTAAGATGTATGGCATTACTAAGGTCATGTAATCAAAAGATGTATTGCATTACTAAGGTCATGTAATACTAAAATATATGGCATTACCAAAGTCATGTAATAGTAACATTTATGGCATTACTAAGGTCATGTAATCACAAGATATATGGCATTACTAAGGTCATGTAATAGTAAGATGTATGGTATTACTAAGGTCATTTAATCAAAAGATGTAGGGGATTACTATGCTCATGTAATCACAAGATGTATGTCATTATTAAGGTTATGTAATAGTAAGATGTACGGACGGCATTACTAAGGTCATGCAATCACAAGGTGTATGGCATTGCTAAGGTCTTGTAAACACAAGAGTTATAGTATGGATCACTTTAGACAAAATCATGATATAAAAATGTACCAATGTTTGTTAACCTCACCTTATTTTCTTTGATCTTAAAAAGCTTATGTTTCTGACAGGGGCGAGGTACTTTTCATATATTTCGATGTACTTTAAAATGGCATTAAAATAAGAAGAAAAGTCTGATCTCTGTAATTACTATACAACTTGCCATTTGCATGACTAACCCAGTTGTAGTACGTGGAATAAACATTGGACGTCTCCAGAAGAAGCTAGAAACGTGCCAAGTAATAAGATGTGAAAATGTTATGATATTTTGTTCTTACATCTTCTTGGTTTATATGGTAAGGAAGTGCTTAAATATTTCCCATATAGACCACCCTCCCTCCGGCTGCATATATCGGTCATCCTCCAGCCATCTGTAAGCTATGATATCCTCACACCAGCATGCACACTCTTCTATGATTTGGAAACACTCATGATCCTATTAGTTCCAGAGACCATTCACATATGCAAGGCCGGATTAAATGTGTTGGGGGAGGGGAGGGCACATAGGGTATGTGTGCCCCGCTCTCACCCCCACCCTCAACCTAACCATAACCCGGCCACTCGCATAGCAGTACAGAAGTTATCTTTCCTATCAAATATGTGTTACAGATGATTTTTTTCTTGTCTTATCCCGGAGAACTGAGTTACATTCCTGCCCAATATCAACTAGTAAAATTTGTGTCATTTGTTCATTTGTAGGCCTATCTACGATCTCGATTACATAAGATCATATATCTCGACTACTTTTGACCTACGTAAGTAACTGGGACACACCTAAACAACACTATTGATGACGACTCTTCAAGGATTGCATTGCACTTAGAAATCTATTAGATATGATCAACATATCCATGGAAAGTTTGTTATGATTTATATTTCAGATAAGCTCTTTTTTGTAACAAATTTATAACTTTCTAGCGCGTGGTATCGAAGGCATAGCAGTAGACATATTTGTTAAAGAGCTAAAATATCTTGTATATGTTACTTAATGTCTTCAATTAGCACAATAACTGTATTGGGATTCCTTGAATGTCAACCTTGATCAAGCCTCAAGCATTTCCGACGATATTATAATTTCGGGTGGTATTAATAATAACTTGTACAGCGCTGAATATAAATGCTTCAGAGATGGTATTATCCTAAAAAACGCTGAATATAAAAACATAAAAGATGATATTACGTTAAACACCGCTGACTATATAAACATCAGAGATGGCATTATCCTGATTAACGCATAATATAAAAACTTAAGAGATGGTATATCCTAAACAACCTTGAATATAATAATATCAGAGATGATATTATCCTGAACAAAGGCGTTTAAGTTTATTAACGATCCCTTGCTTTTTGTTGCGCTCGTCTTTGTCCCCTTCCCTCCAGTATCTGAGAAACACGCGTTCCTTCGCTTCTTTATTGCGGTCTCTCACTTCTTTATTTAGCACTGCACGAATGACGTTTGGTCAGCTAAACTTGTGAAATGTAGAGACATAGATATCACAGTGTAACTTTTAACTTCAGTTTACATCAATCTAGCAAAAATGTGTATTCAGTTTCGGACATATTCTGTGAGAATAGTGTATAAATGTTGTTATGTATCGACGGTTTCTGCGCCGTATCAAATATAAACATATCTTGTATTTATGTCTATAATACTCTCCATAGTGAAACAGTCATAAAAGAAAACGGCTCCAGTTATTTATTTGTTATTCATGTATTAGGCAATAGATGCCTAAGCAATAATGTATTGAGACCAGCTTCTAATATGAAATTAGGTGGAGAAACAGAAAGATGCAGTAAAAGGTTCTCTATTAGTTTCTGAAAGCCTAATGTTATTTTTAACTTATTTCCATACACGGAGAACTGCAAAGCTTCAGTACCAGTAGTTTGTACATGTTCATAACATTTTCAATGTGTCATCCATACTACCACTCATGTTTGTCCTCTGAAAAATAAGTGCTAAATTAATGTTGCGGTCTGTCAGCTTAAAAACACCATAATTCGAAAGGATTATGATTATGATTATGATATCTCTCACAAGAAGTCTGAACCCCAGCCGAGTCATATAAAACTGGAACTAACAGCTGCCTCACTTGGCTCTCGTCATTAAGAGGTTAGAGATAAGACTGGTCGACCAGGTGTCAGGATGATGTGACTAGGTACTAAATCATGCAACCTGTCCGCAGCATGATGCCACATTGCTAGACATCACTATAAACTGCCACACTGCAGACATCGTAATGATATGAATAAAATATTCTTAAAGCTACGTTAAAAATCCAAATCACACAAACACACACACATATACTCACACACTCACGCACACACACAATTCACAGACACCATCACACACACATACACACACACAAAGTCTACTCGAATTGTTTAGCACTGCATTGCTAGCATAAAAAAAGTCAAAATAATACTCTATGCTTGATCAATCGAACTTAGGTGTTGTCAACAAGCAAACAGGATGATCCTCTACAAATGGAAATTTTATTGTTTGATAATTGGTAGTGAAAGAAAAGCGTTGTCTTGGCCAAACCCCTATTATGTTATTTGGATGACCAGCATGATTTTACCTCCCTAATTTTCCCCAGGTTTATCAAAACGTATTTAAAAACGACTTTTGTTGAGGCAACAAACTCTATTTCTTAGTCGATTACTAACCCGGGACCATCATAAAATTCTCATCGACACTGAACAAAATTAGGGTTTAAATCAGATTTTTTTCTCTATGTCCACTACTGCGGTTTTTCGAGAAAAATTATTAAAATTTTTTCACATTTATTTTTGTTATTCACACAAAATTTACTGTAATAACCAATCTAAAATATTCACCTTGCTAAAATCAACAATATCAGAGGTTTTATAACCAAACGTGAATGTGTTAATGCCATCCGAACAATAATGCTTATCATCAAAATTACACAGACCAAATTTTATGATAACATTAGTTTGATTTTTATTTTAAAAAAATGACTATTAGATTTGGTTGTCATCATCTCAATATAACCAGAAAATCCGTTTTGCGCAGCCTCATAATTATTGAAACTGATTACCTTATCTACTACCTACCTACTTTCGGTGCCTTTTGCACGTTTATTTAACTTTATTTTCTGACAGTTTTAAACAGTACATTTTACTTCGTTATCCGATAAACTTAATGATAGGAACATATTATTTTTCATCCTTAAACTTTCCTAAAACGTTTCTTGATATTGTTACAGTGACATCCGTTGTTTTGTTTTGTGTGTGGATAATCTTAAAGATCAAATATTGCTCTATTATCGTTAAACTTCTGATAGTAATCATCAGATTCAATCTTACACATTAGCGAATATGTGTCAGCAAATAACAATTCTACATAAGGCCAATTAACCTTAACAAAATCGTAGTGGAGCCAGTACTTTAACGTTTTAGTTATCACAAATGCTGCCATACAGACATAAACTGGCTTGTTCAACTTCAAGTTTGTCTTTCTTTTATGAACGGCTCCAAACATTTCATAAAACATTTGCATACTAACACAATCATTAGATACAACAAGTTTATTACGACGTTCCAAGTTATTAAAGATCTCAATATCGACTTGATTGCTGATATTTTTCATAGTCTTGCCGATAACGCCGTTGTTTATGAGCTTTAGAACGATTTTGTTTCTTCAAATTCTGTTTTTACAATTGATTTTTGGCTAGTGTTAACGTCAATATAATCTGTAAGCTAACATAACTGATTGCATTTTAGCACACGAAGAATTTTTCTTAACACAAGACCATAATCAAGTGCCTGTTTCAGATTTGTTTGATGTAAAACGTATCTTCTTTTTGTCCAGCAGATAGGAACTAGTTTATGAACAATAGATTTACACTGCAAATATTTTTATTTTTTTTCTGATAAGAAACCGCAATCTACCAGCATTGATTCTGGACAAAATGGACAATCGAAATGGACAATTGTATGCATGTCAAGAAGCTCAACAGGGTAATCAAGATCAACGTTTGCAAAATAACTAACATCGTCTTTACCATTTTATCAGTTTCATCAATATTTTTTTCACTGATTCATCTGAAACCACCGTACGGTATATACTCGGACAGTGTTTATCGCAGCGATTATTCCCATCAAGATAGGTTGTACAACTTGATGGTGCTATATTATCAAAATCGTGTAAATGTTTTGTTATTGGCCGTCGCATATTTTTAGTACGACACTTATTCCACCCCTGATTCTCCGCCCGATGAAACAGAACATATTTGTGTCAGTTAACAACTACAATTTTAATTTACTATGTTTGAGTTTTGCATCACAGCTTATTCCCGGTGCTGAATAATGCCAAGCTGGGTAAACTCCTCAGTTGTCAGAGCCTACATCTCTGAAATTTTCAAATATATCTGCGATTTACAACACATATGTGACCAGATACAAAACAATATACAGTCGAAAGAGTCCCATATCGACTTTAGCATAATCATAATCATCACTAATATTTTCAAAATTTAACCGAGAACAAAGGGCATCTTTGTCCGATAAACATGCTTCATCAAATCTGATCCAATCACCAACAAATTTGCATGAAAAGATCACTCTTCGTGTCAGCAAATTAGATTTCTTACCGATATGCTCAGTCAAATTATTAAACTATTCTCAGCTTTTTTAAGCTCATCCAAGGATGATGCCATGAACTGTAAAATATCAATAGATCTTTTTCTTGCCGAGTATCAATTTTCAGCGTTGTTATGAATACATTTTATATTATTGTTATTGCTAATTTTCAAACGATAGATAATATCTTTGTTGTCGATCGCCTAAACAATAATATGAGAATCATGACCACAAAGATTACGAAAGACAAAATTAATAAAATCTGATTCGTTATATTTTAAATTACATTTGTCATGTGCTTGACCACGATACTTACCTGTAATGTGACTGTGATCTTTAACACGATCTTGTTGCGCAAGAATCTGCTCACAAATAGGATATCTTTCTTCTGCAACACAATCAGCTTCTTGTTTTGTTGTCAGCGATTTTTATCTTTTTGAACAATATCATGCTGACATAGCAGGATTCGCTCCAAGATACAATTTCATTGATTTTGATAAACTTTATATACTTCTCCACAAGGAATATTTGCTTGATTTTTTTTCTTGTGGAAGATTTATTAGGGTTATTTTCTGCTCATATTACTCGAAGTAAAAGTCTCAAAATCAGCATAAATTATAAAAGAAACTTTCATCTTGTGTATGTAGTTTGTAAATTGAAATATCTTCTCATCTTCGCCAGGCTTAGATACCTACTGTAGGTTAGAGCAATAAACGAGATGACGATCAAGAACTTGTTAAGACCTTCAGCAAGCATCTAACACACAAATATTTAATTTCAGTATGCTTGTTGTACTTAGCTCGGATTAGCTCGTTAAAGCTTTTAATACACGCATTGCGGTTTTTGTGAAATAGTTCCTTTATTGTTGTGTGTGATGCTCAATCGCTGATGTATCTTGAATATATATTGTGTGATTAATCATCAACACAAAACACGTTAATGCCTCCTATTAGCAGAAAATAATTTTGTTTTTGAAATTTTGGAATGTGATTCTCATGAACTGGAAGTTTAATCTTATTAAAGTTAAGATTTTGTTGTTAATATGACATAATTTGATACTCAATAAGGATGGTATGGTGCTGGAAATAACACTGAAAATATAACTCACAGAAAGCTGTTGTTGTCAATATTTTCAACGTTCACACAAAACTTTGAGTTTGTTTATTTGAATTGGTATCTAGACGTACAAGTTATTTCGTAATAGACTATATTTCACCATGTGGAATACAGTTCTCTTTTATTTTATCAAATCTCCAACCCGAACCAGATACTGTGAACTTTACTGATTTTCTTCCATATTTCCTAAAATATTTCATCTGATAGCAACATCTAATCTGTTCCAGTTAAAATTCGATGAGATCTAGATGTGATATAATGATCAGCAAGTTTCTCACGTTGCTGTTGAGACAAAAGCGTCTCTGCCGCAGTCTACTCTAATGTAACATTTAGCAAAGAAAACTGAACATAATATTGTTTTGTGATCTTTAGACTTCTATGTTGGGCAAGCTCAGATTTACAGTTGGCAAAAGCAGATGATAAATGTTTGTGGCAGAGACATTTGCTAGAACAACCTTATTATCAAATCTTCAGCTGTAATCAAACCCAACGAATCTAGTTGAAATTTTTTTCAGATTGATAGCTTGTCATCCGAATCAAACATCGTTTTGCTATATCAAAATATTTCAGAATTTACATATTCTGTTGTTTAAGATTTCTTTAATTGGGTTTGATATGAATATGTCTTAATTAGAGATTAGAAAAACACAATAAGATAATGAAGAAATTATATTAGATCCCCATCATCTCAAGCGATCTTGCGAGATACCAGGATATATAATAGGTTCATCCTGGAAATAGTTTCTTTGCTGGCAAATAATTTGGTGTTATGATAATCATCAGAATAAAAACTTCCATCGGACTTATAACTTCAGCGGGTTATTTAATTCCAGTGAAATGTGAAGATGATGCAGAGCGTAAGGAAATGTTTTGCGTGAATTTATTTGCTCAGTGTAGCAGTAATGTTGGTTTCTTGAAGGTTATGGTTCCAGGAACTAATACAATTGATATTTGTTATAAATCATATCGTGTTTGTTTATGGTTTGATTCTAAATGGAAATGGCTTAGTTGAAGATCACAGGAACGGAATTAAAACTGATAATCGATTTGAAAATCTTGATTTTGTTACAACGAGAAAACATTAGGTGAGGTAATGCTGGAAATGCTAAAACTTTAAAATGTTAAATCTGTTTCAGCAACTAACTCTCTCACAGGTAAAGAAATAGTATTTCTTTTGATCTCATCAGCTGCAAGACATTTTAACATTATTCAATGTCAGCTTTCTCAAAAACAAGTGGAGATAGAATGGTCTTTCGATACGAATCTACCGCTATATTAAAATATTTGCCACATTGTTTATTGTGAGACAACACATAACGTATTTATTTAGCATTTTCTCGTTGTATTTGACTAGGATCTTGCCGTATCAACCTCAACATTGTTGGGAAAGATCAAATTAATTTATTTCTCGTTAAATTTCAAAATGAGCACAAACTCTGCTGTCACCGCGAGACATATTTAATACCATCGCCACATTAGCTCAAGTTGCAAATCTATTAATTATCCTAATAATCAACACAAAATTAATGTAAAACACTCGATTGCTGTCAGCAGATAGTAGTAATAGAAAACAAGGGGTTTAGCCCAAACCCTTATTTTCTACTACTACTACAGACAGGCATTTTATAACCAGACAAAACAACAGGTGTTGGAATGCTATGATTCATCCAAGTAAGCGCTGTCATACAGAGGTGACACATTTGTTAGAACAGCGCATGCGTGTAATACGATTATTCTAAAGACGGCAAATGGGTTTTATAATCAGTCTACCACAAGTTTTTTTTTTATCAGATAACCGGATGAAAATTAAACTGTGCATTAAAACGTTTCAGTTAACAAGGTGGAAATTAAACTAGCATTAGAATGAAAATGATATTATTTTATACCTCGTGACTAATGATTAATGTTTCAACTGTTGATATTTAAAATATTTCATTATCACTATTATAGATATTAAATTTTACTTTACCGCTCACACAGCTGCGGGACTCAAACAAATCTTTTATTTCTGGTTTGTTCAGAGGATATTTTTTGTCGATAAAATACACCTTTGACCGATCGAAATCAATTGTAAGTTTAGTATATTTTTTGTTGGCTAATGGGGTTGTGAAAGTTTTTAAATTCCGCTAGCAACATTTGATACAATTGTTCGATATAATTGAAATACACGCTATTATCAGATTTGATGAGCGAAAGTTTCAGCTTGTTACGTGTTCCATTAAAACATATACCTGATGTTTCATTATTAAATTCAACTGTCAATTGTTTACCGTCCATCATTAGATATTTGATGTTACTATTGTAGCTATTTGTTATTGTCAAATTTTCAAACATTATTTTATATGTTTAGATAAAATTTTAGTTGGAAAAGATAATGTCAAATTTTCGAACATTATTTTATAAGTTTAGATAAAATTTTAGTTGGAAAAAATAATGTCAAATTTTCAAATATTATTTATAAGTTTAGATAAAATATTAGTTGAAAAAGATAATGTGAAGTATAGATCTATCATCATGACAATACCCAAGGGCAAATGTATCTACCCCATTTTCGCAATAGCGTTTGTCATCAAAATTACACAATCCACGTTTGATAATGACATCTGTTTCGAGTTTATGATGATTAGTTCGAATTGCCATAGCTCTCATAAAACTAACACCGCCATCAAGCGCGTACTTGTAATCATCAAATTGCATACACTTTTTAACAAAATGACGAGGCAGACCTTTTGCTTTTTTCGTTATTTCGTTTTCGTTATTATTATCGAACAATACGGCATACATTTTGCTGCGTAATCGGATAAAGTATTTGATAGCGCTCGAGTTCATTTCATCTTTGAACTTACCAATAACCTTTTTATTTGTGTCATCATGAAATTTACTGTCACGTGGGTAATCAGAAAGATCAAACAGATATCTATTATCAAACATATCCTGATAGATGTCTTCGCATTCGATTTCATACACGAGCGAATCAGTATCAGTAAACAATAATCTACTGGCCGGCTATTGATTTTTAACACAATTCTAATGAAAATCGTACATCAGCCACTTTGATAAATCCATCACTGCAGCTCCAACATAGATCGGCTTGTTTAGTTTTAGATTTGTTTTTCTTCTTTGTATCGCAACAAGATTCTCATTAAAAATTTTCATGCTCACAAAATCATCGTCTGACACAAGTTTGTTTCTACGACTTATATCATTAACTAGTTCGATATTTACGCGTTTCCTAATATTCTCCATCGTCTTACCAAAAATGGAATTGTTCATCAGTTTAAAGAAGTTTTTCTCAAAATCAGTTTTTGCTACAGCTTTTCTTGAAGTGTTCGAGTTAATATAACCTCTCATCCACGGCGACTGATTAAATTTTAGTACACGATGAACTTTTCTCAACACAAGACCAGCATCGACTGCTTGTTTTAAAACTTTGTAATGCAAAACATAATGACGTTTATTAAGCAAATTTGGTACTAGTTTTTTGACCATGGAATGTTGTCTTGGTGATGCTAACGCTTGTTGTTCTTTTGATAACAAACTATAATATTTGACAATTGATTCCTCACAGAAAGGGTAATCGTTATGCAATTTGTGTAGCCAAGTTGGATAATCGAGATCAACTTCAACGAAATGTGAAACATCGTCAGGTATCTTTTTTTCTGTCACCGATAGAGATCGATCAGCCGTGATCCAGTGAAATCCACCAAGGGGCATTGGTTCTGCCATTGAATAACCGTACAAGTTATTACAATTTGGATAAACTATATACTTCGAAGGAAGCTCAGGATTATACTGTTTCAAATATTTGTTGTTTGCTTCAGCATATTTTTTTTTGTTATCACGCTAATACCGCATCTGATACTTTTTTCGATAAAATTGAACATATCAACGTCAGTCAGTAATTCTAACCTTACCTTACTAAACTTTAGCAGAGCATCCCATGACAGCCCAGGGGCAGAATAATACCAACAAGGATCTAGTCCGTAATTATTATAACTTCTCGAAAACTTTCAAAAACATCTGCTAATAATAACACGTCAGTTTTCAAATGCAAATCATGATAATCACCAAAAGTCTCACAACCAAATTCTTTCCAGATATCTTGTGCATACCTGTACTCGTCATCGGTTATATTTTCATTTTTAAGTTGCGAGTAAAATTTATCTTTGCCAGGTAAAGATGTTTCATCAAATTTACTCCAGTCGTCGAGGTATTCGTATGGAAAAACTCCTGTTTTAGCTGGTTGTTGTTGTTGTTGTTGTTGTTGGGCTTAACGCCATTTTTCAGCACACGATAGGCTATTCATGGCGGCCAGTATTAATGGTGGAGGAAGAAACCGGGAAATCACCGGAAAGAACCACCGACCCACGAGAAGCTACTGGCAAGCTTTCTCACATATCCACATTTGCCGAATCCTAGACTCGAACACACACAGACAGAGGTGAGATGGCAGTGATCCGTAACGGACAGCGCTTTAGACCACTCTGCTGGTAGATTAAATTTATCTCCAAAACAGTCTTTTAGGTTATGAAATTTACTACAACATTTTACTAGCTCATCTAACGAGGCAGCCATAAACTGCAGGCTGTCAATAAAACGCAATTTACATAGCGTAACTGACATATACTTTTCAAAATTATTTGGAATATATTTGATGCCGTTATCGAGTTTTAGACGAGCTTTTATCTCAGGATCACCATAAGCTTCTACTATAATGTGACTATCATATCCTCGAAAATTGTGAAGAATAATCGGAATAAAATCTGGAGCATGAAATTTTAAATTACAATGATTATGAGCCGCTCCACGGTACTGTCCGTTTAAATGGCAATGGTCATGTACTTTTGTGTCAGTCCTGACATTGTCAGGGTTAAAAGCTTTTTCGCAAATATAACAAATTTCCGCTTGCTCGTGATCAGATTCTTGTTGAGGTGTTAATTTTAACAGTGGCGTTACTCTTTTCAAACGAGAAGTAATATTATCAACTTCATTAATCAACTGCTTGAGAAGCCAGACAGCTGGATTTTTACCACGATAGTATTGGATTGGTTTAGATAATCTAGAATCAGCACAACAAACTACCTTGTACGCTTCTCCATACGGAACATGATTTTGAACTTTTCTTGTACTCGATTGATTAGGATTATATTCTACGCCAAGTACAGGTTGAAGTAAACACTCAAAATCAGCGTATATGACGAAAGGAATTTTTAGTTTGTGATTATGATGGACAAACTGTAACACACTATCTTTTTAGATGGCATTGTTATTTTTTGTACATCATTACAGTACTGCAAATACTTTTGTAATGTTTCATTGTTTGTACAGCCATGCAAGCAGCGGTAACAAAAGAACTTTTTTTCTTATTCTTATTGAAAAGTTTACCAACTAGTATGTTAAAGTTTTTAATCCAAACATTATGATTTTTATAAAATAGTAAATTTATAGTAGATTGTGAAGCTTTTTCTGAAATATATCTCGGATATACATCCTCTTTTTCATCTAGTCCGAAAACGTTAATTGAAACATTATTTTGCTTTTCAAATTTGGTATTTGATTTTCTGCCACTGGAAAGTTAATATCTTTAAAATTTAATCTAGACACGTGACTGATATACTTCTCAACACGATCAGCGTGTTTTTCTGCTGGAAATAGCGCGGAAAGAACAGCCCATTGGAAACATTTGTTATCTACGTTTTTGATGTTTATACAACATCTTTTACTTTTTATTTTTGGTGGCAGGTCGATGTACGAAATACCTCGTTATGCGTCATATTTCATCGTGTGAAATAATATTTCTTTGATCATTTTAAACTTCCAACCCGAACCTAATTCAGTGAATTCCTCTATTTTTTCCCAGATTTCTTGGTGAATTTCATCAGATAGTGATAAAATATCAGTCCCAAGCAAAACACGTCTTGATTTTGCGTTCATATAAGGATTTACAATTTCCTTGTTAATTGATTCTTCCGTTATAAGAAACTTTTGAAAATAAAACATGATATTGCACTAATAATCTGATGCTTTTGTGTTTTTCGAGCTCACGTTTTACAGTTGTCTGTAGTAGGTGGTAAAGATTTGTTGCAGTAAAATTTACTAAAACATTTTGATTATCAAATTTATAACTATTGTCAAAACCTGCAAAAGCAGTCGCCATTTTATCAGGTTCTCCCATAAAGCTTCACTTGGCTATATCACGCAATTTTAACATTATTATACTATAATATAATATCTAATTGAACATTTACTTTACACTGCGCATGCGCTAAAAATCAATTAGAGATAAAAAAAATATCACCTATAATATAATGACAGCAAATCTGACAAGCGCACGTGAGCAAGAAGCATATCATGTTCACACAAAATATAACTTATACGCTGGAAATGCAATAGGTTCGGTTACTAACATTAAAACTGGAATACATGTTGACGAATTAACGTCAGCGGGTTATCAGTTTAGTGTAAAAGGAGATAATACTGAGAGGATTACAATGCTTAGAAAAGATTTTATTTATAATTTGTTCTGCGATGACAGCATTCCAGAGGGATGGCGAGTATATCACGTGAACGGTAAAGTCACTGATGATAACGTTGAAAACTTATCCTTAGACGATGAGTTTCAGCCGCATCCGGTCTTTGATTTATATGAGGCTAACGATCGTGGTATTATTAGAAGCAAAAAAAACCTCAAAAAGTTCTTAGTACTATGAGTAATATGGGATATATCAATGCAAATGTTAGAGGAAGATCGACAATTTTTGTTCATTATCTTGGTCATAGGTTTGTTTACGAGGTGTTCAAAAAACCCATGCCTGATGGTATGGTTATTAATCATATTAATAACGTAAAAACAGATAATCGATTGGAAAATCTGGAGCTAGTGACGCAACAGGAAAATTTGAGAAAAGGACGAGGTGGTAACGGTAGTAATTTTAGATATCCAGCAAAAACCTCGAAACGAATGAGGAGATTGAATTTAAATCGATTTCAGCTGGGGCGAAATATTATAGCGTAAATTCCTCAGTCGTAAAATTTGTAGCTGATGGCTTCACAAAATCAGCTTTTTTAAGCGAATACGATGCTAGGATTGATTTTAGATATGGTGATCAATAATATTTTGTAATTCAGTTTTAGTCAAACAATGATGAGCAAATGCTATAACATCATCATGATCAAATTTTAACGTTGTTACTGCACTTTCATTAATTTTATTTTTTCTGCTTCTGTTAGCAATATTTTATGAAAATCACCTTGCATTACAATAACGTCAACAGAATATACACTATAACCCAACAAACATTGTCTTACCGCTTCGGCTAGTTCGTTGTAATTTAATATATTAACTTTTTGGTGATATTTTATCTCTCAGTCATCTTATAATAACAAATTAGATAAAAATATATTATAATAATGGACTTGATGAAACGACTCGCTGAATTATACGCAGAAGATACTAGCGACAAAGTCGCCAGCGATGAGGTTATGCATAGTATTACATTTTCCAAAGATTTCATAGACAAATCTGTTGGTTATAGTGAAGATGATATTTTGTATAACTGCAAATCTGATAATGATGGTGAAATAGTCACTGTTGCTGACAGATCTAATTACAGCAGACCAACAAGTGAACGATATAATGTCAAGTATCACATTGCAAAAAAAAAATAATGAAATTTAATTTTACCATTTCCGAACAACAAATATTTTGGCAGATAATCAGACCTTTCATAAACATCAGAATTCCAGGCCGACAGAAAAATATCAAATTCGATTTCATATTTGTCAAGATTTTTAATCTAATGATGATCTCTGACGATCGCAGACAATATTTAATGACGTTATGTAAACCAGCAAATGGTATATCTGTCAAACAAAAGTATGAGGAAATTTATAATAATATTATATCATAATTTGTTTGGTTGGAATCCAACTGTTAAATTTATCGCTATACCCACGCCATTTGACTAAACTTTTATTTCCTTTTTTCCTAATTTCTTTCTCGATAACGAAAACATCCTGCTCAGTTTTCTGTAGTTCTTGTTCGTAAAAACTACCTACGATAGGTTCCCCTGCCAGATCTTTTAAAGCGTACGTTACAGGTATTGTGAAAAGTACCTTATCAACTACAAATACTTCTTCGCTTCAGTTTGGAGTAAATCCTTTTGCAAATATCTTTTTTATCAAAGAAATTCTAACTTTATCACCAACCTTAAATTTATGTCTGCGATACATGTTTTCATTTGCTAATATCGGATTTCTAATAGCATTATTAGGTGACATTTTGATTGTTCGATGTTTTATGTTATTATATTCACCTACGATTTGAGAAAGGTCATCGATGTACCTGTTGGTGTTTTTAGCTGTCATATGTTTGTGTAATTTTTCGTTTAATGTGCGATTAAATCTTTCAACTACAACGCTTTTACCCTCGTTCCCTGTAACATAGTTTTTTTTTATATTATTTTGTTCTAGAAACTGTTCAAATTTTTGTTAAAAAACTCAGATCCGTGATCAGTCCAGATTTTATTTGGTTTTCTTTCTGTACTCGTTATTATTTGTTTAAGCGCATCAGTCATTGAAGTCCCTGTCTTATCCGAAACAGGTACACTGAAATCATATTTACTAAAAACGTCTATAACATTAAACAAATATTTTTTTGGAGCGCCATCAGCGCCAATGGTAAACTGAGCTAGATTGGACACATCCACCAAATATATTGCCCAGATATCATCTACACCATTAGCGACAACTTTACGTCGTGGAAACTTTTTTTTAGGTCTGTGTAGTTCGACTGCAAGATCATCGTATACTTTTTTTTTCCGAGTCGAGACTCTCCGAGTCCGAGTTTATATTTTGCTCCAATCATTCCCTGAACAAATCTTCTATCTTCTCGTAGATTTATTGGCTCCATATCACGTAATTCGTCTAACATCACTTTATCACAATCTGCTTTCGAGTTTTCATGAACAAGATAACAGATATGACGCATTGCTATTGCATCCACTTGATTGTAAGGCTCTTGTCCTGGTAATGGATTGTCGTTTCATCTAGTTGTTGATCTAGCGGATTGCAAGGTCCTGTATACCGATGACCTGGCAAAGCCCAACCGCCTTTTGGTTTAGGCAATTTTCCAATAATTTTATGTATATCCATACCTGACCCTATTATTTCTCTGTTGTTACAATATTGACAGTATGCGACAATTTTATTTTGCTCAAGGCACAAATCTCTGTCAGAATCACAGTTGCACATCATTCTATATTTTTAGTCGTCTACTAAAATAATATCAGGATAACCAGATCCTAGCGACATCTCTGAGGATACTTTCGCTGGGGACGTTTTCTTTAAAAAGATATTTTTTCTTTTTCCGCAGATTGCACAAATACTTTTTAATATTATCCTGTTGTTTTTTGTTTTTTCTGTTGTATAATTAATATTTTCTGTTTTAGTTCTACACTTGAGACAGTATGTTGATATTAATATATTTTTAAGTTTAGATAAAATTAATTGCAATCTCATCATTAGCGTGAGAAGGTTGCTTGTCAAACTGTAAAATAAATTTAAAAAAATTGAGATTGCTCCCAGAGTAATAGCTCTGGGACATCTGTCAGATAAACATTATACAATAATATCCGCAAGCAGATGTTCCAACAGGTTGGAGTTGATTTGATGAATAATATATCTTTTTAAATTTTTTGTTCATATACTTTTTTATTACATCGCTTGGAGGAAGTCCAAACGAGTCGAAATAATTATTATTATAAACTGCTATCCAATGCGTACCGGATCTGTCATTAAAATCGTGTATATTAATAACACACAAACTTACAGCTGACGGCGACTTTATTACTGCGAGTTCATCTTTAGAATAAACTCCGTGAAATCCAGGAACCGCTTTTAACTTATCAATGATGTCAAAATTACTCAACGGAATGGTCGAGTTCCTGGTAATGTTAGACCACGTCCGATTCCTAAAAGATTTGTCAGCAGACTTCCCGCTAGTCCCGCCAAAAGTGGAGCGAATGGAATAATTCCTCCTTGTTTTGCTTGTTTGCGTTTTGGTGTTGTTTTCTTTTTTTGTTTCCTTTTTTTCTGGCGATTTTGTTGTTGGTGATTTCTTTTTCCGTTGTGGCATTATAATATATCATTTACATAAAATTTACAATTTTTTATTCCACTTCCATAAATGATACCATTACCCTCAACAGCTTTCTTCGTTGCGCCAGAGACTGCTCCTGACATTGCTGCTAGTCCTAATGTTCCCAACACCGGCAAAACTTTAGGTATTATTGTACTAACTATTACTGATAATGCCGGACCAAGAAAACCACCTTTGACAACAATATCGTTTGCCATCGCTGTCATTTGTGCAGCACTCAAATTTAAAACAAAGTTTTTTTTACGATCGTACTTCTTTACTTGATTTTTTGTCAACATTAATTTTGTTAAAACACCATCAGACATATTAGGATTGATTTTTAATGATACCTATTCTCGCTTTGCAATAGCAGCTACTAATTTTTTAACTTGGCCATCGGTCAAATATACTTCTTTTACAATATATTTTGCCATTTTATATAACAACTATAGATTAAACTTGAACTGTCATTTTACCTCCAATAGAATCTACCGTGATAAATCTATCACTAATCACTAATGCGTATACGTACAACGGCGCTATTGGAACCGCTCCAAGTGTCCAGGTAATTTCAATATCAGTTGTGCTGTCTACAATTCGCTCGTTATGTTTACTAACATGAAAAAAATATAGGATAAAGTGTACGAAATTCCTCTGCTGATATCTGAGTTCCATCTTCAACATCTTGTTATTTTTGCATTGCGTCAAGCAGGTACATGTATGGTTGAGAAATATTTTTATTAACGTCATCAGCAAAATTGCACTCTATAGCTCGATCTGGATATTGCTTTGAATTTAATCTAGCGTATATTCGTCTAACATCAGCGTGGTCAAATATTGCATTATTTTGTTGTTGGTTTCCTCGTCGGGCGTGCTGTTGAAATACGACAAATATATGTCTCGGCAGTTGTTCGCTTGATGTTGTTGTAACCCTCCACGTGTAGTCAGTAGTATTTGGAACCGCTGTCTGATATATCTTATGCTGCTTAAAGTAAATTCTGTTTGTATGCTTATCAAGCGTACTATTTAGTTCTGACATTTTAGTAATTGATGGTGTTATACACGGCATCCATAAAGCAAGTTTGTTTATGATAAACTGTACATCAACCCCTCCAGATCTAAACAAGCAGTCGTTTTGTTCTGCTCGATCTAAAATAAGCGTATGTTTTACTCCACGGAATACTTTATCATAATCGCAACAAAAGCCGAAGATCATGCTTAGCGGAAGCATCATTTTAATTTGACGTGATCCTGCTGAAAGTTTTCTTCGCCTAGCAAAGCCTTCGTTATAACGTGGATTTCTCACATCAAGTGTGTTAAGAAGTAAATTTAACATCGCAGTACCGTTTGCATCTGCAGCTGGTGGTGTTATATTTAGATTATTAAAAGCTGCTATAAGAGAAACTCTTGTGGCGTTTGCATTAGCATCTGCAGCAGGTGCGGAAATATCTAGAGCAGCAGCATTAGCAATGAGAAAATTTCTCACAATTACAGCATTTTCATCTGCATTAGCTCCATATACTATAGCACCTCTCTTTAAAAATTCAGTTGATTCAGCTATACCGCGTCCAGTATCTTTAAACCACATCTTGTTTTTTTACTATTAATATCTATTATATCTTCTTTCTTTAAAAAATCATTATATTCACCATCTTTTATCTCATCATTTGCTTTTTTTATAAATGAAGTCTTTGCTCTCCAACTTCCATAAACTTTACAGTAAGCTCACCAACTCTTTGTTGCTCCTCTCTGATATCTTTTATGTCTCCTGATAAATTTTTTTATAATATTTGTTATTCCTTGCGCTGTTAACTCTGTTAATCTTCGCTCAGGTTCCAGCGGATTGTTTATCAATCGATCTGTTTCAGCTTATCTAGCCACAGGATCAGCTATATTTGCTGTAAGTGCCTCAATTAGTTTTCTTTTTTCTTCATCAGATCTAGTAACAAGTTTTGCAGCAGCTGCTTCCTGTTGTTCTTCAACAATTCCAGCCAAACCTTTTTCCTGCAGTTGTTTAAGTTCTTCTTCTGACAGTGATTTGGTTTCAGGTTTTTTACCTAATAGTGCTTCAGTAACTGGCTTGAAAATTGTAGCTGTTGTTTCTGTAGCAGTTACTTGCCCAAGTCGTGCTTGTTGTACATTTTGTTTAAGTAATGCCTGAGATTGAGCAAGTTTTTTTTAGATCTTCTATGTGTTGTCTGTATCTTGCTCGTTTGTCCATTATTATTATTGTTATAAATTTGATAAACTTGAAACCCCTTACTGTAAGTAAATGTCAATACAACAGCGAAATATTTTAGTTGGATCATGCATAAGTTTATCAAATAAGAAAAAGTTGTATTTATCTTTTGTAGCATGACGATAAAGTTCAATAAACTTATCTTTTGTCACGTCACCGCATTGCTCGCTTGCAATATTTCTAACGTCAACATTGTCCAGTTCTGAAAATAATATAAAACAACCCGTATTTCGCCTAATAAATCTGTCAACATTATAAAATCCTTGAGCGAGATAAACAGAATTACACTGTTTATTACGTAACAGTGAGAAATACGATCTTATTTTATCCTTCTCCTTGTTATTTAGCGGAATATCGTCAAAAACTACTATCTTGTGTTCATCTTCATCAAGTTGATTAACTGGAATAAGATCTTCTGGCTGCCTAATTATAAAAAAAATCTTCACCAGCCTTAAGTTCATCACGAAGCTTGTCATTATACTGGCTTAATAACTCATACTTTTCCTGCTGTGGATTGATTTTGTAAATATAAACTCTGTCATAGTTAAAATTATCACCAAGAAGCAAGTTCAGAAGCAAATTTGTTTTCCCCGATCCAGTTTGCCCAACAATAAGATAATGACAATCAGGAAGTACATTGTTATGTTTATGCTTCACCAGTCTCTCTGTATCAAAGTTTAATATCGACGATTTTGCCATTTTATATAATATTAAACTAGTGTTGATAATTTTATCTAGGACAGTAAATAATGAGCTACTATACACAATTTGGAACACTATCAGGAGATTTATCCAAGGAAGGTTATCAAGGTGACTTATCCAAATATGCAACTCTTGATCAGCTCAAAAATGAAATCAATAATTTACTAAATCTTACCAGTGTAGAACCATATGAAGTCGTCATTTTCCAGGACAAAGAAGGACGATTAAAAACGAGTGATGTAAAACTGCCAGTTACTTGTACGAATTCCTAATGCGGTTACTGATAATATTGTAACTTGGTACAATCAAGGTATGATACGAGATTCTGGTAGGTCAGTAAATTATGTTGTTAAAAAAAGCAGATGATGTATTTACTGGGACTGTTATTATGAACAAAAATAAAATTACAGATCTTGGATATCCAACTGAGAACAGTGACGCTGCCATTAAAAAATACGTCAATGATCAGGACGTTCCAATCAGTAATTAAATAACAGCGCTCAAAAATGAATTTACCGGTCACGTAAAAACGTTTTTAACTTTTCGCAGAAACATAAACACGCTTAAAGATGATTTTTTTGGAAGTCCATCAATTGTTGACATTACACTCGCTACTATTAACACAAAACTCAATGATAGTATTAATAGAATTCCTAGTATTTTTGAGAAAACAGACCTGATTAAAATTCCTCACAAACAGATCAAAAATATTGTGTATACTGTTGATACTGGTTATACTGGGTGGACACCAAAATATAATTCTATCAAATATATTGCAGAAGTTACCGGTGTGTATAGATTGTCAGTGCTTAGCAGTGCAAAATTTAGAATATCTACCAAATATCTATTTCGTCATCCAAATGATGACTCATCTGGAGTATTATCTGTAATAATAAACAAAAATTCTGAAGAAGAATTTGTACTTGAACCAGTTGATAAAACTTTAAAATTATCCATTTTCTCTGGTATTTGGAATTTATAGCTGAACAACCAGCTCTTATTATGGATTAACCAAACATAGGACTATGTGAACTAATATTATAATGAAAAGAAGTATAGTTGATTTCAATCATATTTCAAAAGATATTCCAAAACAAGATGTAGACGCATTAATACAATACTATAAATATTATCATAAAAAAATTTGGTGCGTGAAAAAATGTTACAAATACTACAACAAGATCCTTCGAGTAATATCATATCTACTCTTATTAATGACCAGTTCTGGTATAATTTCAAGTGGGGTATCATTAAATCCTTTTTTGTTAATCATATACGGTATTGGTGTTTCACTTACAGCGGCGTGTAAAAAAGTAGAATCAAGACTTTTAATAAAAAAAGCATAGCTGCTTAACATCTTTAAAAACGTACAAGTAACTACTTGATCAGATCCGGTCTTATCTAAGAGTAGTCAAATATAATATGGATGATTTATTACGTGAATTTCGTATTATTGACAATATGTTAACAGACATTCTAACAATGAGGGTTAGCAAGTATGAAAAAATTTAACAAAATAAAATATGAGTAACGTATAATTTTATCTAAACTCCTTGATATAATCAAGAGATATAATATCACTTACCTTCCTCTAATACGTAGTTTAATTTCCACCTTGTTAACTGAAACGTTCTAATGCATAGTTTAATTTTCATCCTGTTATCTGATTAAAACCTTGTGGTAGACTGATTATAAAACCCATTTGCCGTCTTTAGAATAATCGTATTCCACGCATGCGCTGTTCTAACAAATTTGTCACCTCTGTATTACAGAGCTTACTTGGATGAATCATATCATTCCAACACCTGTTGTTTTGTCTGGTTATAAAATACCTGTCGGTAGTAGTAGTAGTAGTAGTAGTAGTAGTAGTAGTAGTAGTAGTAGTAGTAGTAGTAGGAAACAAGGGTTTGGGCTAAAACTCTTGTTTTCTATTACTACTCAGATCTATCTTTAGACAGTTTCTAAAATCATACCTCATCAAACAACAATGAACCCAGTTTATAACCATTTCTCTATCAGATTGAACAAAGATATTTTATATTTGTCAAATTCTTAGAACTCAAAATCTGTTAGTAACACATTAAACTCCTAGCAATTATCATATTCCACTACTACTTTCTCGAACTAGTTTTGATTATTTTCATTGATTATAAATTGCTTGAAATTGTGGCGGTGTTAGATCTTGATGATGTTTCTTATTTCGTCTGGCAGTAGTTAGATAAGAGTCTTATGAATATAATGTCTTTGATCAAAAGGCTGCCAGATCCTTACTCTCATCTCCATCGTGACACTGTAGAGAACAAGCACGTGGTGTGTGAATTAGATCAGGATTCTAAGAACTCAAATACTAATAGAAGTCCAGAAACTGCTAACTGTTCAAAGTTCAATCTAGAAACATATCAAGTTCCTTTCGTAGAGTATATATTACCAGAAGATGAACAAGTTTATGTATCAGCGCAGTCACGGTGTAATGTAAAATATCATATTGCAATGATTATTAAAAAAGTTACATTTTACTATCACTGAGCATCAAATGTTCTGGAAGATGTTAAAACCGCACATGAATCATGGACAGCTAGATGTTTATGCTCATCAAAAAGTATAAAATTTGATGTGTTTCTTAATATATTTAACCTGATGATTGATCGAACAACAACACCAAGACAACATTCGATATTATTATGCAGGCCAGTGAAATGTAGGTATTTCCTTTTGAAATGCAAAAAAAAAAAATGTTTTACTATAACTTGATCAAAGATTATTGATTTCACTAATTTTTATTTAACTATAAAAACTGTAACTATATCCTCTCCATTTGACAAAACCTCGGTTACCTTTTCTTATCTTTTCTTTTCCGCTCGATAACGAATATATTTTGCTCCGTCCTGTTCGTAGAAACTTCTAGTAATTTCTTCTCCGGCTAGATCTTTCAGCTTATTCTTAATCGGTATTGTTATTAAAAGTTTATCACAACAAATATTTCCTCTTACCAGTTTGGAGTAAATGTTTCCTTTACTAACGAAATTCTAACTCTTTCTCCTATGTTAAAATTTTATCTTCGGTACACATTCTCTTTCACCAGTATTGGATTATTAACAGCGTTTGCCGGTGACATTGCAAGTGTTTTATGTTTACTGTCATTGAATATGTATACCTGTTAGTGTTTTTAGCTGTGAGTTGCTTCAGATAATTCTTTTGACATACGATTAAACCTCTCCACAATAACATTTTTCCTTTATTGCTAGTGACGTACTAGATGATATTTTGTTCTAGAAACTGCTTGAATTGCTTATTTTAAAGCTCCTGTCCGTGATCAGTCGAAATTTTATTTAATTTTCTTGGCGTTTTATCTGCAACAGGAATATTAATCGCGTACGTACCAAAAATATCAACCACGTTCATCAGGTGTCTTTTGCTTTCATTGTGCTGTGAAATGTTTGTCATATCAGCAAGATCTATCGCCCAATTGTCATCAACTGCGTTGGCGACGATTTTTCGTCGAGGAAACTGCTTTTGTGGTTTGTACAGTTCGTGTGCTAGAGTGTTTTTCACGCCGCTATCAGCGTGGCTGAGGCTGATGTACCTTACCGAAGGGCATCGCTCCGATGCCAAGTTTATATTTTGCTCCAATAATGCCTTGCATTAGTTTACGATCATATCGCTCTAGTATTCTGTTTGGTTGCACATCTCTTAGTTCATCAAGCATAACACGATCGCAAACAGATTTATTGTTTTCGTTGTTCCGGTAACATACGATGCATTGCACTTGCATCAACTGATAATAAGATTCTTGTCATGATATTGGGTTGCCATTTTCACAAAGTTGTTGATCGAGTGGCTTTGAAGTTTCACTATATTTATTACCATGTAATGCCTGTCCATCTTTGGTGTTTGGTAATTTGCCATAACGTTTGTGTATATTTAAGCCAGAACCGATTACAGCTTAGTGATTACAACACTGACAGTAAGTTACTATTTTATCCTTCTCTATATATAGGTTGTGTCAGCTTTACATTTGCAGCTCATTTCATAACTTAATCATCAACTAACATAACTTTGTGAATTCTTTGCATTAATGATCTCTAGATAGTGAAATCTCGGCTATTATATCGCCTGTGACGGAGTCACTCAGTAAAATTTTAGAAACATCCTCTTTTCTGCCACAGGTAGCGCAGTTTTTAGCATTAGTCTGTAATGTTTAGTTGCTTCCGTAGCTTCGTTTGTATTTTCTGCTTTAGTTCTGTACTTGAGGCAATACGTACTCATTTTGATACTGCTATCTAAAATTTGTAAAACTATGTTACCGTTTTATCCATTAAGTCGTTGAGTAAATTTGTAATATAATTTTTGGCATTTTGTTATTACTGTTGTTATACAAAATCAAAGTTTTTAAAGCCGTCACCGTAACAGACTTTTTGGTTGAAGAAGATATTTCACCTGACGCTGCGGCTATACCCAATGTTCCTAGTACTGACACTAGTTCTGGAAGTACCATGTTTGAAATAGTTGTTAGTGCAGGACCGAGACATCCTCTACTACGCGCCATTGCAGTAACATGTGGCACCGATATCTTCAAAATAAATGGCTTGCTTTGTAGCATTTTATTGATTTATCTTTGTGTAAAAGCAAATTTGCTGGCTGTTGATCGCTCTGCATTTCGAAATCTGTCTACAACAAAATAGACTCTCGTTGAAAGATAGCCTGTTTATGTTTTATAACTTGTACTGGCAGTAAGTTTATTTCGTGTGTAATATATTTAATTGTATTTTTAATATTGCTTGATAAAATTGTACCGCTTGCAAAGTGCAGAGTACTTCACACCAGGATAGTCATTCCGCCTTTTGTTGAATCGATTGTAATGAATCTATCAGATACAGTTAGCTCATAGGCATAAAACATAACAACTTCTGGAATCCCTCCAAGTGTCCATGTAACCTCAATATCAGACGTTGACCGAACAAATCGTTCCGAATGTTTTGACACGTCAAAGTGAAATTCGGATAAATTATTCTAAACTGTTCGATTGAATGTTGATATCCTCTATCAGCACCCTTTTTGATTGCTTCTGTAAGATACCTATACGCACGCTATGTTTTTTATTATCAACCTTAGCTTCATCTGTACAGCAAAATTACATTCGATTGATCGTTCTCGATATTGTTTTGAGGTTATTCTGACAAATATTCGTTGGAAATCTGGACTGTCGAAAATAGAACTGTTTTGTAGTTGACTATTACGTTGTTCTTGTCTCTGAATGACAATAAATCGTGTTTGGTAACTATTCGCCTGGTGATATTGTTATCAGCCGTGTGTTGTTTGTTGAATTTTGCACATCTGTTTGATAAATCTTGTTTAATTTAGAGCATATTTTTGGGAAAATGTGGTCAGCATTTAATCTGCTCGGTCAAGTAGAAAAGTATGTTTGACATTGCGACACACTTTGTTGCATTCACTGCAAAACCCATATATTGTGCTCAATGTTACCAGCATTGTTATCTGACCTGAGTTAATTGCTAAAGCTCTTTTCTAGTCTATCGTCTATACCTCATTGCAGATTTTATATCGGCTATTTATGATCATGTTAAGGATGGCTAGCATTGCAAATTACATCATCTGCAGCGCGGAAATCAACGAGGCTCTTACAATTGCAGCATCTGCAAGTGCATCTGGTGCAGCAATTGGAATTGCTGAAGCATTTGCGATAAGAAAATTTCTAACATTTATAAGATTAGCGCCGGCATAAGCTCCAACTGCAAATGCGGTATTATACATAAAACTATTCGGCGTAAAAGATCAAATTCCAGTATCTTTAAATCACGTCATATTTGTTGAAACAGATCGTGAATAATCTTCACTAATGGACACTAGGTTAAAAATTGTATTTGCTATTGGTAAGGGCATACAAATATCTTCTACTGTTTGATTAGCTAGTTTATATCTAGCGCTTTTGAGCAAACTCCCACCATAGTTCACGAGTGATACTTGAGTATCAGCAGCAATATAACCACCAGCTTTAGTTTTTATACTTCCTCGTATTTCAAGTACTTATTTAAACGGCAGCAGAAACATATCTTCGTCACGTGTGTTAAATGTTTCTATTGTCTTCTTATTTGACGCGTTTGAATTTTCATCGATATACTCAGCATGCTCAAATTATGTTGCTGACTTACCTGCAGTTATTTCTTGGTTAAGGTCAAGATAAGTTTTAACAGACATTCTTTATCTGATTTCGATCTTGTGCTCGCTTTTCAAATAAAAAAACAAGTTATGCTTTCCCTGACTAGATGCTTCATGATAAAGTTCTAGACATTTTTCTTTTAATACATCTCCCCACTGTTCTCGTGCTATGTTTTGTACATCAATGTGTCTGTGCTAGATAAACTGCATTACATTTTATTTTAAGAGACAATGAAGAGTACGATAATATTCCATCCATCTCGGCATTGTTTTCGGGTATGTCATCAAATACAATAATCTTATGTTCATCCGAATCTAGCTCGGTAAAAGTAATGAGATCTTCCGGTTATTTTATAATAAAAATATCTTCACAAACGCTAAAATTCATTTTTTTTTGTTTTTTTGTTATACTCACTAAGCAGCTCGTATTTGTCCTGCTGTGGCTTTATTGTGCAGATGTATGCCCTAATTGAAGATGTAGTCAAGTAACAGATTCATCAGCAGGTTAGTTTTGCCTGATCAATTTCGTTCTACTCCTACTCTCAGGTTGTCGTTATGCTTATCTTTGATTAATCACTCCGTGTCAAAGTTAATCATGTTTATTCTATGTTAGGTATTCACAAAATTTTATCACATGGTAAGAATAAGAATAAGCTATTACCCAAACGTGGAACGTTAATCGGAAGCTGAGCAGAAGAAAAAACAACAACTACGACTGGCGCACAAACATTCTTAATAAAAATATCCGGAGATACAATGACATGTAACTTATGTATGTCAGATCAACGACTGCTAGACCCTGAAACAACATATCCATCTATCGACGTATAAGAAACCCACACACAGTAAATTATGGCCAACTTAAGTTGATTGATAAAAGCAAGTTATCACTGAGAGGCCGGACAAAAATGGATCTATAACAATGACAGGTAATAAAATAATAAATCTGGAAATGAAATACCCTCCTGCTGACGTAAATAACACACAAGTTTTAAGTTATGTACAGCTTAAGTCAATCAATAATAACAAGTTATCACTAACTGGTGGAAAAATGGATCGATAACCATGGCAGAAAATAAGATAATAAATCTCGAAACTACATATCCACCGCTAAATCAATATCCCACTCAAGCTGCGAGTTTGAATCAACTTAGCACTCTATCAACCTTAAAATTTTTAAAACCTGAGCTATAATAAAAGGAACAATTACATTTGCTGACATCGCTAAAATTACACGTCTTTCATCAAATTTTCCACCTAGTGCAACAAATACAGTATCGTACAACCATCACAATACAGCCCTGACAAACTATTTACCTTTTGGTGGTGGAACTATGACTGAATTCTTAAATATGGACGGAAAATTAATAACCGATACTCATCGCTGACCGACGACACTTTTGTAACAATGTAAAGCTTGTCAATCATAATTTTGTGATAAAATCTGACGACACTATGAACGGAAGTCTAGACTTGAGCGTGTTAAAAATAACAACATATATGCCTGACCTAACAAATGAACAGTATGTTGATGCAGCTATTACTGCTGCATCTACAGATGTAGATGCTGCTTATCTTAATAAAAACCAGAAGGTACAATTACAGGTGTGATCGATATGATTGCCAAAAAAATAACTTCTAGGTTCATCCGATCTTGCAAATAATCAGTACGTAGATAGTATTGCCTATTCACTTGCGATTGGTTGTAGTACAACACGAGCTATCTTAAATCTCGTAAATGCTATAGATAATCTTTGGGGTTTGTTGTAAGTGTGTCAATACAATATCCTGGAAAAAATCCAAATTATGCGTTTAGCGGTGCTATATATGGATGGTCAGAGTGGGCCACAAAGAGAGAAACTAGTAACTTTTGGATTAAAATTCAATACCCGGACGCTGATGCGAATTGGAAATGTCAACTACGAGGTAGATTAGATATTAATGTCGGGCGTATAACAACTGAAGAATGGAGGGATCTAATGGTAAAACAACCTGGACAGCATTATATAGCGCGACAGGTTTTTATATCTCAGCTAGTTAACAAATTACCATAGCTGATGGTAACACTGTTAATAAATATTTTTACATTAGGATTAATATTATCAATGCTTAAGGTCCTTACCCATGTCTTACAATGTTTCAGATATATACAATTGACAATTTAAGGTAATTGTAATCTATATTGTCTGATGATCTTCCAGAGTCGCATGATATTTTTAAAATTTATACTAAATCCGAAAACGGTGATGTCGATTTACTAAACCCAGAAAAGTGATGACGAGGCGCTAGTAGTAAATGCTAATGCTCAAATGTAAATATTAACTTTAGATTCACCCGGTTTAAATAAGAACAACGACAACTTTATTAGAGTTGCAGTAATGAGAGGCCCTCAACTGAAAGATGCTATTAAAGATTTTGATATAATTAATAAATACTATCCTGTAAGTGGCTGTGAGGAACAGCGATTAATTTACAAAATTGCTGTCAAATACGTTGCTTGAGCTAAAGAAAGGAAATCTTTTCACGATCGATACAAATAACCTTGTAAAAACGAAATTTCATGATGGTAAAAACCCAGAGCAAGAGCGACTAAAAAGATTTTTTTAAGATGAAAAACTTACTGAAACAAGGAAACATAAGTTTCCAAAAAATCGTAAACTCAAAGACACATTTGCTAATAGTGGAATATTTCGTGTGCAAGGCATGAGCTATTATGATAAAAAGAAATTTTGGAAATGGCAGATAATCGTACTGATGCTAATCTGCAAACAACAGCATATCTAGTTCTAATAGACTTTCTCACTGGTGGTAAAAAAATCATATAACGTATATAAGATGGACTGAACGCAATATCAGATAATCAGTGTAGAATTGAGTCATATGATGATTTTAAACAAGATATATTTTATCGAAAGCTTGAAGATATTAAAATTAATAAACCTGATATTGATGAAGATTATGAAATGTATTAATGTTCGAAAAACTTCGAGTTGAAAAACTATAAAAAAAGCTGGAAAGTTACTGACAGAACCAAAATACAAAAATATTAAAATGTTATTGGCTGGATACCTAAACCTACCCGTCAATGATATAAATATCGACGAAGCAGAGGTCGTTTTAGTGTTACGACATAAGCAACATCTAATACTTAAAAAATTTAAACTAGGAAAGTTATGTTACATCGATGAAACAGAACATACTTGTCGTGATAGAGTCAGTGATATTACCAAAGTACCAAGAGATTTTTATTCTTGATTTTATTCTGCAGATCGTATAGTCTTAACAAAATATTATATACTATCTCATCTGAAGTATATGACAAGTACTTAGATTTCTTGCTGATCCTGTCAATAACAAATTTCGCACTCTGATTGATAAGGTTGCTGCTAAAAATACTTTTAACACGTCAGTATCCATAATTACTGAAAGAGTTTCATGATGTCAAAAAAAAATCGACTTCAATCATATTTCATATAGTCTCTCAGACAATGACATGGATGAGCTGATCAAATATTACATGTACTATCATTAAAAAAAAACTTTACTTCTACGTCAGGCGTGCCAGAAAATATTACAGCAAAATAATAGGCGTGCTCAACTACATTCCAATGATACTAACAACAACTACAATATCATCACCATGCAAAGCAGCAAATCCATTATTACTGATCGTGTCAAGAACAGGTATTGTAATAACAGCAATAAAAAAAGAGATCGGATCAAAACACGAGAATAAAAGAGCAATAACTACTTAAAACGAAACGCTTAGTCAACTTCGAGTCTATCTCAGAGAGGAAAAGTTTATTATGTAGGATCTGATACAAGAAGTGCGAGTCAAAGACAATTTACTCGTTGATATGATACCGAACATAGTTGTGTAACACGAAAAACGATATTCAGTAAATTTTATGTGAACCTCAAAAAAAGGAATAGTAGAATTTTGTGTGAAATATGAAAAAATGGAAGATATTACAGTAGAGGATATTGTATTAAAAATGAAAATTCTTTGCATACGTAAGCATATTACCATTATGTATGTAAAAGAGAAATATAGTACATATAATATTTTCAAAAGCAGAAAAAGTTGTCTTTTGTTCACAAAGATGATTTAAAATATTTTGAAATAAAAACTTACTTTGATAAAACTCGCTTTCTAATATTATTGATATTCTTTACAATCCTATATATCAGAATATATACACTAAGATCACAGTTGATGATGAGATAAAAATATGTTTTGTCGATAAATAGATAGTCTCACGTGTAACTTTTATCAGAATGTTGGATCCTGGAAATATTATTTTTTTTGTATTTTGTTATGACAAAGATACTTACATTATAGCAAAAGTTGGGACTTTAAAAATATGTCTGAGCCAACTCTATTTTGTTTGAAGACGATTATAATTTTTCATGATGGTCTTGTGTGGTAATCGATGATGAAATTGATTTTGCTGCCTCAACAAAATTGTTTTGAAATACGTTTTGATGAACCGTGGTGTATGAGTATGATTGTCTGGTCGTCTTAATACAAAATCGGGTTTGGCTCATAGACCACTTATATTAAATACTCAGTTTAGGTTTCTTATGGTTAATTCTAACCAAGGCTCTCCTTATACTGAGTAGCAATGTACAGGTTTTAATCGAACTTCGTACTAATAATGTTCTTGTTATCTATTTTCGTTAAATCTGTTTAGAATTAGTACACCAATTTTACGTGACCTTTAAGCTGCATTATAAATTTAGGCGGATTTAAACGTGTGAATTTATCTACATTAAAATACATTGTTAATTCCTTCCTTTAACCATTCTGCTATCGGTGTTGATGCTAATTATCTTGATATTAAGAAAATTTGAAATCAGTAAATCATGAATTTATCTGAAACATTACAATACGCCGTTTCAAGTTTGAAATCAAGTAATCTAAAATTGTATTTGTTTGTATGCTAGTTTATAACACAAGCAGCTTTGTCTGGTTTGATGCCGTTAAAACTTTCAAACACACAGACCATATTTCTTTATACCAATACCATCACTATTGTCTCTCTATGAAAGCTGTTGAACTAAACATGACGTAGCTTTGTGCCATTATTTCTGTTGATTTCAACAAAGTTCAAGTCGGTGTTTACTAATTATCCTCATATTATAACCGAATCAGTAACTTTATTGTCATTTGTACAACTATGTCAAGGGACCCCGAGAGGCGGAGTGGTCTAAAGCGCTGTCCGTTACGGATCACTGCCATCTCACCTCTGTCTGCCTGGGTTCGAGTCTAGGATTAGGTGAATGTGGATATGTGAGAAAGCTTGCCAGTAGCTTCTCGTGGGTCAGTGGTTCTTTCCGGTGATTTCCCCGTTTCTTCCTCCACCATTAATACTGTTCGCCATGAATAACCTATCGTGTGCTGAAAAATGGCGTTAAGCCCAATAACAACAACAACTATATCCTTCAGTCCACATTCGACACTGTCTCTTTGAAGACCTGTTTCCTCTGTTGTGGTGGTCCAGTAATCTTGTTTCTCATTTGTTTTGTTTGATTGTTGTAATTCTGATTTGAATGTTATCTCATAGCGATACAATTTGGTGATCTAATTATCGATGAAACGATTGTTATACAGATTTATTTCTTGACTGACTGATAGGAATTCGTTTTCCAATGCATCATTATTAAATAAATGAATAAATAAATATAAAAATATCCTTCACTTTGTAGGCCCACTTTACGTTGGAAAAAAAGTGGAACGGATCCATTGTGCGAATGATGTTTTAGTCACAAAGATATGTGGCAAGATGGCGTCCCTAGACACGGAATTATTGCGATCTACAAGCAAGAAATATGAAGGTTCTCCTTACAGATTATTCTTCGCAGCAGCCTGTGCATTTTTAGGGCCCCTTTCATTTGGCTATGTTATTGGATACAGTTCTCCGGCAATTCCTATCCTGGAAAAAGAAGGACTGCTTGATAAAAACACCGTAGCCTGGTTTGCATCTCTGATGACAGTTGGGGCCCTCGCAGGAGGTCCATTTGCTGGTTGGTGTATCGAGAAAATTGGTAGGAAAAAGACTATATTTTGGTCTTCTCTGCCTTTTATTTTGGGCTGGCTATTTATAGCAACTGCAAATTCAGCTACGTTTTTGCTGATAGGTCGATTTTTGTGTGGATTTTCAAGTGGTATGGTAACAGTATGTGTTCCGGTTTACATTGCAGAAATTTCGACGAAGTCACTTAGGGGTACACTCGGTGCAGGCGTCCAGCTGATAATCACTGTGGGTATTCTTGTCGCATATGCACTAGGAATGAAACTTAAGTGGAATGTAATGGCATTCCTTGGTGTTATTCCAGCAACCCTGACAATGTTGGCCATGATTTTTGTTCCAGAAACACCACGCTGGCTTATCATGCAAAACCGTAAAACTGATGCTTTGCAAGCACTTTCATCACTTCGTGGACCACACACTGATGTAGAAGATGAATGCAGGGATATTGAGGAGGGAATTGACTCTAAAGAGTCTTTTTATTGGTCTGAATTTCGAAGACCAGAGTTGTTGAGGCCTTTGAGAATTTCAGTTCTGATTATGGTCTTTCAGCAATTAAGTGGTATTAATGCCATCATGTTCTACACAGTTTCAATATTTAAGAGTGCAGGACTAGAAAATAGTGAGGGGGCAACAGTAATGATTGGAGCAGTGCAAGTTGTGTCCACTTTCCTTGCTGTAATTTCGATGGACAGAGCTGGCCGCAGAAAATTATTAATCACAGCTGGAACCATCATGTGTATCACATGCTTTACATTTGGGTTATACTACATGAAAGTTTCACAAGGAACACCAGCCAGTAGTTTGGGTTGGTTGGCTGTTGGAAGTTTGATTCTCTATATCATTGGTTTCTCATTGGGTTGGGGCCCCATTCCAATGTTGATAATGTCTGAGATTTTTCCTGCCAGAGCACGAGGAGCTGCAAGTGGAATTGCTATATTCTGTAACTGGTTTTGCGCTTTTTTGGTTACAAAGGAATTCATTGTTGCACAAGAAATCTTGGGAACTGCAGGTACCTTCTGGATTTTTGCAGCAGTTTGTCTCTCGGGTGTCATGTATGTTTGGAGATATGTTCCGGAGACAAAAGGAAAATCACTGGAAGATATTGAATTGTATTTCCTTGGGAAAAGCATGCTTCGTATCTGAAAAGGGGTCATTACCCTGACATGCATATGCTGCACAGAGAAATCTCATACATTCCATTTTGATGTAATTGCAAAAGCCTTTACAATCTGTGCAAAGCCTACACAAGATCAATGGAGCTTCTAGCACACTGATTTGAGTTGCTAAATTTGTTTTTTTGATTAAAAAAAAATGAATTCATTTAAATTTTGATTTGATATGATATTCATTCAGTAATGTTATTCAAATGATTGTGTTGAATTCCAGTTATTCATTAATCTTTTGGGGTATTCATTTATCTTATATTTATTAAGCTGATGTCTAGTTAGAAAATTTAAAGCATGCAAAGTATTTCTCACCAGAATAGTATCAAATCCATCTTCATTTTCTAATCCACATTTTGTGTTCCTGTATTACCTCTTGAGGATGTTTCAAATAACATTGATGTTTCATCATTTAAAAAATAAAAAAAATTAAACGATATCAAGGTATGATGGGGACTCCTTTTAGCCTTGATATGCTAGATGCTTGGTTTTGGAGGAAAATACATAGATCATTGTAAGTCACAGAATTTCCATGGTCTTGTGTCTGAATCTATGACAAAGATGTTTGTTTGAAATAATGCTATTGCCATTTATGTTAAGACAGTTTTCTTCAGTATGTGTTGGATATATTGTAGTACCACAACAAATTTTATCTATCAATCTACATATTGACTAGTATTATTGACTTTTTTCATCTGTGCTAAATGCCCATAAAATATACTATGGTGTAGACATGAAGGGAATATATGCATTGCCAAAGCTGATAAAGTTCTCACAACATTCAGTATAAATAAAGCTTTCTTTAATAATTTGCAAATCCTGTTACTTTTTTAGTTCGCATGTAATGATTATATTTTTGTACTTTCCTGTATCCTTGTTAATTACTTTTCATATGTGGTTTATAATGCTAATAGTTTTGCACAAACATTAACGCTTGAATTTATTACTTGCATGGTTGTAAATGTGAATTAACTGTGGAAAATGCAAGTTCAGATTTTAAGCTCATGCTTTTTTTTTCAGGTGCTAACATTTTCCAGTGATATAATACTCTGTAAATCATTACTAAAACTCCTTGTACATATTTCAGAAAAACAGGTGCATATATGTCTTCTATTTTAAAAAAAAAACAAACTTGTGATAAGTTGTTAAATATATAGCCCATTACTTTCACAGTGTCATACCTACTGATATGTACATCAGATTATAGAACAGCTGATTTGTTTTGAATTTGCAACAGCATCTCAATTACAGGCATTTAATATGAAAGAAGTTTGCATCTAATATGTGACCTTTGGTATTTTATGTTAAGATATATCTTCTATAGACTTGTAACTTCTGTATTATCTTGTTGGATTATCAATCTCAGATATTTGCTCTCCATATTATGTTGACCCCTAAACCCATAAAGCCAGTTTTTTTTTTGAACTATTGCCTGAAGCATCAATCACTCTAATCAGTACCATATAATAACCTTAGATGTTTTCACAGTTTAAATGATCCTAATTTATGCACCTGAGTGACCCACAGATCAATTAGCATCATTCTCCTCAGAAGATTTGAGTCACATGATTTTGAATAAGTGGCAACAATGTCAACTTTGATCTTTTGATTTGAGAAGATTAATATTGTTTGAGTTAAACTGAGATAATTGGATTTTAAAATCTTTCAAAATTATAGTGGTAAAACAGATGTGATGACTTGATATTGAAAATGGCAGATGATAATGAAAGATAAATAATTGGTGTAAGTACTTGTTTTGATGATGTTATCTTAGCTTTAGTTATTTTTATATTTAGAGATTTAAATTCTTTTTTAGTTGTTGCATTACTTCTATAAGTGAATTTTTTGTATTGATGGTTTCTAACATTACTTGTCTTTTACAGTTATATGGTTGATTGTGTAGCATCATGTTATATCAGAAGTGGTTTTAAGATTTAAGTATTGCATATAAATATCATAGCTCGAGGAATAATGACATATTTCTTACATAAACATCAGTGTAATACTGATTCAGACTAAAACTGAACATGGTGTAGAGTATTGGCTTATTTGTTGTAATCTACATATTATTCTATATCAAGCAAAACATGTGCTAACCCATTTTTAACTATGTAATAATTCATATATATATATATATATATATATATATATATATATATATATATATATATATATATATATATATATATATATATATATATACCATCAATAGGAAAATGATGTCTTGCATATAGTTGATGCACTTGAGACACTTTTTGCTATTTTATGACATTTGAAGGTTGCAGTTGTTTTATCAACACAGTGACAGACCATAAAAGTACTGTGTTTATGAAGTTTCCTGTACAGAATTTTTTAACATTTCTAACTTTAAGAATGGAGAACTTCTGAAGATTGCTTAATCTATGATAATGATAACCTGCCATTAGGCAGAACATATAATGCTATGATATTCCTTAGCCTAGTTCTTACTTTGCTTTGCACAATAACAGGAGCTTGATGTTAGATTGTGTCTCTATATAATAAAGAATATACAGGGTTTGTTGCATAAGAAAGTGTAAACACTATTTAATGACAAGCTTCTGTGCTGAGTTCTATATCCTCTCCCATTGCCATTACCAACTTTTGGAGGTCAATTTAATTATGAGTTTTCTGCACAGTAACTAGAGGTCTACATTTTCGACCTTGACCAAGCATTGTAAATGACTCGCACTTGGGGTAAGAAAGCCAACTAATTTTGGGTTAAAAAGGTCTAAAGTTGTTATGGCAAAGGAGAGATTTGTTTTTCACAAAATGACATTAGTTCTACATTGCAGAAATGGATCAGGTTTTGTGTGTGGTTTGCACTTGGTGTGCAGACAAAATTAATTCATTTAGGGGTCAAAGGGTCACAAGTCAAGATCACTCTGATTGGTAGGAGATAAATGGTTTCTGCACCATGACATTAGTTCTAGATCAGAAACCCGGACCAAGCTTAGTGCTTAACTTGCATTTGGAGCAAGTTAGAGACTTAATGATTTGGAGGTTAAAAGTGAAAGATCATGGTCTCTGTTACTGACAAATGAGAAATGTTTGTTTCCATCAAGGTTCATTTTTTGAAAATGTACTTTCACCAATGTTTGTAGATGACTTACACATTAGGTAAAAAAGAAACCTATTAAATTTGGAGTCAAAAGGTTAGGGTCACTGACAATTAGGAAAAATTTTATTTGCATAATAATGTGTATTTTAAAAGACATTTTAACCATATTCATGCATTAATGGTGTGGAAAGGCATTCTAAATTTGGGGTCAAAATGCCAAAGGTGATTATTATTGTGACTTAAAGATTAAGGGGTTCTCAACCAAGATGTGGATGGCTTATTTTAACAGTGATAAAGAAACATAGTAACCTGATGGGTTCAGAAATAAATCCATACAATAATTCTGCTATTTACATGTTTATTTACCATGTGTTGCATTACACAAGAAAACCCCTCCTTCCCTGTAGGATTACAATCTAACTATCCATTAAAACAGTAAGAGAGAATCTAATTAATCCTTTCACACTGAAAGCTTCAGAATGTTTTCCTTTCTCTAGTCTGTGTATATTATTTAAACTAATTTCCCAGTCCATCATTTAGTGCAGTTAAAACCTGATACTTGACACACTAAAGCAGATAAGGGTTCTCACTGCCACTATCATTGTAGCATCACACTCCCCTGGTATCTAATTTCATCATCATAGATATTTGGATCTTAAGGTCGAAGGTCATGATTATGGTAAGTTGGATAAGAAAATAATAGTTTTTGTACCATATGTTTAGTTCAGGATACATATCTTGACCAAATGATATCTTGATCAATGGTTAAAGTCATTAAGACCTATTGGTCACTAGTTTCCAGAGTCAACCATGCCAGCATAAAGGACTATTAAACCATGCCCTACTAGTGCCAGCATAAAAGACTATTAAACCATTCCCTACTAGTGCCAGCATAAAAGACTATTAAACCATGCCCTACTAGTGCCAGCATAAAAGACTATTAAACCATTCCCTACTAGTGCCAGCATAAAAGACTATTAAACCATTCCCTACTAGTGCCAGCATAAAGGACTATTAAACCATGCCCTACTAGTGCCAGCATAAAAGACTATTAAACCATGCCCTACTAGTGCCAGCATAAAAGACTATTAAACCATGCCCTACTAGTGCCAGCATAAAGGACTATTAAACCATGCCCTACTAGTGCCAGCATAAAGGACTATTAAACTATGCCATACTAGTGTCAGCATAAAGGACTATTAAATATGAGGCAGGCATGGAATATACTGCTCCCTCTGTAGACCCACCTTGCTTTCTTTCTTGCAAGAAGCAAATAATGGATGCTGAAGGCTTGAGGTTAGCATGCTGGACTTGTGACTGAAAGTTACCATTGTGTGTTTTTTAGCAAAGCATTCTTCTAAATTGCAATGGCACTAAGTAATTCACTTGTTTTGTTAAACATCAAACAAATCTTAATGTCCTGTCAAGAATCCGTGGATAGGGTAGTCATGAGGTCTACCCAATCCCATTTTGTGAAGACACATTCATGAATTAATTTTCACACAATAGCGTTTGAAGGATTCTACAGACTGAAGTCAAATTTAGTGTGGTTTTGTATTGAATAAGTCTATATCATGATTTATGTTTATCTACTTTATATACTCTACAAGTACAGCTAGAAATAATACAGACCTTTATTTGTAATCATATAACGTGCTAGCTTATCAGGGTGTATGTTGTTTGTTCTGCTCATTATTTGAGACAAGTTACATACACCCAAGTATGCTGGTCCATTGTACAATGGAAATGAGAGTAGGTGGATTTAAGAGCAAAGATTTTGTATTTTGTATTTTTTGTATGTGAAGTTATACAACATCATACAGTCACATGACATTAATTCTGTCCCAAACAAGAATATACTTTAGGAACATTTTATAGAATCATGATGGCAATACATGACTAAATAACACTGTTATGTGTATTTGGATAAAATCATAGGTGTGTTTATTTGGACATGAGTATTGTTGTTTATTTGGATATTATAAGTGTAAAGATTTATCCTGAATTATGCCTGTATGTTTTGCTGTCATGCTCTTTATGATGACCATGACCTTGATGACTTGTTTATTGATATAATTCAGCTTTAATATGTATGGTTAGTAGAATTCATATTTATTAAAAGTTTGCCAGAAAAATGAGACAGAATACATATGTATGCACATGTTTTAGTTTTCAATGACATATCTTTGGGTTAAATATTCATTTAATGGTTTTCATTTTTGAGGGATATTTACATACAAATCAATTTATTATGAAACCTGTAGATAAAGAACACTTAAGGGATTACCACTTTGTTCTTAATGATCATGTATATGAAGGCTAATTATTACAGTTAAGTGATTTTTATAGGTATTTGTCAAAGAGGGGTCCTTTTGATTGAGGGGTTTCTTTGTATTTTCATATAGGGTTTGTATTCAGCTAAGACTATTAATTATGAGCAGCATGAATCTATCTCCCTCTATCCTCCTTGCTTTCTTCTATGCAATACATAATATATCTGATAGGCTTAGTTAGATGCTGATCTTGTATCTAATTACCTATTTGATTTTTAGCAACATTCTTCTAATTGCATGCATCTAATAATCTCACTTTTTTTTAATCATCAACAATTTTAATTCTCACTAACCCTATATATCTATCTATCCATCTATTATTATCTAATCACATCAATCTATTTATCACTATTTACCTACCTATCTAAGACTGAATCCAATTATTAGTTTTTGTATTGATTATCTATATATGATCTATTTATCTACTATTATCTATCTATCTATCTAGCTGAAATATACAGACCTTTATTTTAATCTATACGTGCTAGCTTATCTATCTATTTTTTTCGCTCATTATTTAGACATCATACCATATCTGTCCATTACATAAAATATAGTGATTTAACAAAGATTTGTATTGCTGTATTACTATTTCATGAAATAATTCATTTTAAATTTCTTTTCTGGTCTTGTTTTTTACCCAAATCACCTTGTGAAGCAACTAAAAGTATGAAAGACCACCAAATTTATCTGTCTGTCTATCTATCTATCTATCTATCTATCTATCTATCTATCTATCTATCTATCTATCTATCTATCTATCTTTCTATCTATCTATCTATCTATCTATCTATCTATCTATCTACCTACCTACCTACCTACCTACCTACCTACCTACCTACCTACCTACCTACCTACCTACCTACCTACCTACCTATCTATCTATCTATCTATCTATCTATCTATCTATCTATCTATCTATCTATCTATCTAATTAATACTATTTTCCTTGTTTATCTTTCTCTCTTTCCATCAAAATTGTTGAAAATGTAGCTTACACATAATGATTAATGTCATAAAAGAAAACCTTGTGCAAAGATTTGGTGGAAAAACAGTATAATAAAATTAGACATTATGTATACAAAATCAAGAACAGTTTTGAATTTGGAGAAATACTTATTATTAGGCTTAGATAAGAAACGGCTTAAAAATGTATTTGTTTTAGGATCATTACCAACATGTACAATCATAAATGTACCTAGTTTACAATCAGTACTTACATGTATATACATGTAATCAAAATTGTACCCAATTTACAATCAATACTTGCATGTACATTCAAAAGTATACAAAGTTTAGAATCTGTATCTACATGTACATTAACAAATGTACCCAGTTTACAATCAGTACCTACATGTACATTAAAATAATTTATGCAATTTTGAATAGTACCTACATGTACATTAAAATATACTCAGTTTACAATTAGTACCTACACATTAACAAAAATGTACCTAGTTTATAATCTGTATCTACATGTACATTAACAAATGTACCAGTTTAGAATCAGTACCTGTATGTACATCAAAATATGTACCCTGTTTAGAATCTGTACCTACATGTACACTACAAATGTTCCCAGTTTACAATTACATGTAATACCAACATATACAATGAAAAAGTACCCAGTTAAGAATGTATATCTACATGTACATTAACAAATGTACCCAGTTTACAATCAGTACCTACATGTAAATTAAACTGTACCCAATTTAGAACCTTTATCTACATGTACATTAAAAAAGATACCCAGTTTATATTCAGTACAAAAATATATATGAAAAGATGTACCCAGTTTAGAAGTGGTGCTCTTTCTCAAAATTGAAACTGGTTCTTGCCTAAAGACTAATACCAAGGGATGCTAAACATTGCCAAGCTTTTATAAACAAAAAGGATTAAAAAGGTTTTTGTGCCTTTGTACTAAATATGAAGACAGAAGGAAAATATTTTTGTCAGTCTTTTGCCATTTAGGAATCATTTTTGATATGACACCTTTAAGTATTAATTATGTATATGAAATATGTGAAAAAAGAAATGTTTAATGGGAATGACAAACGAACATTTTGATCATCAATTCATCAGTAAAGTTGCAAGCAACACTCTAGGAGAATTGCTCCGCATATATTAACTTAATTTAAAATATTTGAATATTTGAAATGTAATTTAAGCATCCATCTGTACATTAAATGGATGACAGGTAAGAATGAGAGAGATCATGCATCTAATTTACATTTTATATTAGATACAGTATTTAGTAATACATTGTGTTGTAATTTGTGATGTGTCAACTTTTGAAATTTTTTGAAACCTAAGGTTAAATAAACTGTGCTTGCAAGTTAACATAATTGAAGCAGAAAGGTCTGGAGAAAGTTCAATAAAAGTTTGCTAATTTCTGAGCATAAAACTGGTGAGCATAATTTAAGCATTTTGGGTGGTACATGTATTATGTCAATTTCTGTAGATTTTTTTGTATCAAGGCTTTGTATACTTTTTAACTTGTGGCAGTACAGGTTGGAATTTGAGTATTTTTTAGATGGATGATTGTCATGAATAGCTTGTATGTTAGGGTGAGTAATAGTGTTATCCATGGGTTCACATGTTTTTACATTTTTTTACATTGTTTTTTTTTTTTTACATTGTTTATGCAATATTCATTGAAAATTGCACACATTTATTTGGTCAGTAATCAGGACATATCCATCAATGAGGATGATGTTAGTCTGAAATTTTTTTTTTGGATGATTAAAGGGTTAGTGGTATGCCAAAAATCCTCAAATTCTGATTTAAGGAACTGAAAAATATATTGTAGCCAGATTGTTTTCTGAGCTTGGTGTCACAATACCATAAATCCAGCAATCATTCCATTCTAGGAAACATAAATTAGAGTGAACATCACCTTCGATAAACTTGCATAGGAAGTGCAATATTCATAGTTAGTAAATAAAATCTAAAACAATTCGCCTTTAATCTTTTGTTTATTTTATAACTCTTTCACGCAGTACACAGACATAAATTGATATATCATCTTGAACATCTTGTTGTAGACCAAGGGAAATAACAATGTCATCTTTACATACGTGATAAATTTGCTCCCTTTCCACAATTCTTCTAAAGTTCAACAGGAAACACTGCCCTTGTTTTCGTTACAACTTTGTCATCACGAGTAGATTTACGTCATCATCGCAAGCAGAAACGCAATCTATCACGAGTAGAACCACAATCTTTATAAAATATTCATCATCAACAATTTCATCAACATCATTTTCATTACCGTCACTACTGTCTCTTTTATCTTATCTAACTCTGCCCCGTCCATAGGCGACCGCAAAATTTTTTATAAGGGGGTGTGTGTGTGTGTGTCAGGATTTTTGCAAGAGGGATGGGGGTCAGACAGACACAGGCAAGGAGAGTTAGTATAGTAAGTTGTCTGAAACAAAAGCTAATATTTACTAAGCGTCTTGAGCAGAATCATTTTATGATTAAACTTGTCGGAATATATATATATATATATATATATATATATATATATATATATATATATATATATATATATATATATATATATATATATATATATATATATATATATATATAACCCTTTGACATATTTCTGCAGGCGCAAATGGTCGCATCCTCTCAAGAAGAAATAAAACCAACAACGAAAACTTGCCAACGAAAATAATATCGATAAAGTGACACATGACAGCTACTGAAAAAATGGTCTAAAAGAATTGTATTAATTTAATGCTTAACGTTATTCATAATGTTCTAGAACAAAAATTATGGTCTAAATCCATGAATCGCAGTCATTTATAAAAACTAATTGAAAAGTTTGTCAAACGAGATAAAATAAGTGATAAAATTTTCAATTTCGACCACAGATCGTTTGAACTAGTCCAAACTACATTCACACTGGAACAAAGTCAGTCCATTTGTTCTGCCTCTAACGCCCTTCTCCTAGTAGAAAAAACAAGCTGACAGAATCTCTCGTTTTGGAGCAGTTTCCGAATATGGAAATTATATAGGTGGCAAGCGAATTATTCTTAGAGATTTCAACTTTCACTGTGACTGTTTTGAAAACCCATGCACATCGAAAATCATAGATTCCATTCACGTTTTCAACATCAGTCAGTTAGCCAACCCACCCAAAAACATATTTTAGATTGGATTCTTTACAGACCTGATGATAATATTCCTCAATCCTCCATGGTGTCCCACGAACGTTCATCAGATCACATCTGCATTATATGCCATCCTGACGTATCAGTGCCTAACATTCTACTTTTATTCGCTACTAAGAGAAACCTCCGTATTATAAACTGAACCAAACTAATACACGACATCCAAGCAAACCTAACAACTAGCTTACCTACTACAGCAGAACAACTTGATAACTGCCCGTGTTCATTGCTCGACAAAAACGCCCCAGCAACCAAGTGCAAAGTAGCAATTCAGAAGTGTTTTTCATGATATAGCAGTGCTATGGACCAGCTTCGCACTTCTAAAAGAGAACGTCGTAAACCTGAGAGGGTTTGACTTTCCACCAGACTCACTATTCATAAGCAGATTTATGATGCCACTAAGAAGAATGTCACATAGTCCAAGCAGCGAAATCGACCCACTACAGTGCTAAGATCACGGAACGTTCCAGCTGCAAAGAATTATTTGAGATTACTAACAAGCTACTGTCAAGGAACAAATGTACACCACTTCCAGCTACCTTCTCTCGAGTCGACCTTCCAGACCTGTTTGCAAATTTCTTCCGTGACAAAGTACAAACCATCAGAGATAAACTTGACAACACAATTTCAGTTGATTCGTCATCACCATACAGATGCGATAGAGAATTTCAGCGGCCACCATTTGCAGCATTTGAACCTGTCTCTATGGATTTAGTACGTAAAAATCGTGATGAAGAGTGCACCAAAGTCATGTAAACTGGATCCTATTCCGTCGTCACTGCTGCTAGAGTGCTTGGATCTAATATTGCCTTCATTAACTGATGTTATCAACACGTCTCTCTCATTTGGGAAGTTCCCATCATTTTACAAAACTGTCATTGCAAAGCCTCTGCTGAAGAAACCAACACTTAAACATAATGATCTAAAGAACTACCGCCCTGTTTCTAACCTCCAATTCATGTCAATAATCAAAGAAAAGGTTGTTCTATCCCAACTTGTATCTCATCTGAATTCAAACAGTCCTTTTAGCAATGCACAGTGTGCATATCGCCCTCGACACAGTATTGAAACTGCTCTTCTGAAAGTAGTGAACGACCTTTTTTTTCTGCTTTGGATAGCGGAAAGACTACAGTCATCACTCTCCTTGACTTGTCTGCAGCATTTGACACTACAGACCATGATATATTACTTCACCGTCTCCAGCAGGCATTTGGCATTCACGATACAGTCTTACTACGGTTCAAGTCCTACCTGGTCAACAGGACACAAATTGTGTCCGCAAATGGAAAACACTCCAGACAGTTGATCTATGCTGTGGTGTTCCACAGGGGTCTGTTCTTGGACCTGTTCTCTTCATTCTGTACACTCAGCCACTTTCAAGTGTCATAGATCATCATCCAATGTCTCACCAATTGTATGCTGATAACACCCAAATATACAAATCTAGCCATCCAGCTGAAGTTAAAGCTACTATCCAAGGCACATAAAATTGCATTTCTGATGTTAAATCATTGATGACATGTCAGAAGCTGCAGATGAATGATGATAAAACTGTAGCCATCCTGATTACAACACAAATACTTTCTCATTCACATCCTTTACCTTAGACAATAAATATCAGCAACACCAACATTTAATTTAAGCAGTCAGTAAGAAACCTCGATGTCACTCTTTACCGTACACTCTCATTGTATCAACATGTCATGAACATTTGCCGGGCTGCATGTCTTGAGCTGAGATGCATCGGCTTCATTCGCAAGTATCTGTCAGTAGATGTCATTAAAACACTTGTGTGATTCTTAGTACATTCAAGACTGGACTATTGTATTTCAATTTTGTCTGGCTAATCTCAATATCTACTTCAGAAACTTCAAAAAGTTCAAAACACTGCTGTTCGGATCATTCTTAGAGTACAACGATCAGAGCACGCCTCTCAGCTGCTCTGTACCTTACACTGGCTATCCATACGATCCAGAATTAAACACGAAATTTGTTCTCTGTGCTATGTTTCACTGTCGGGCTCCAGTCCAACATCTGACCTCACTCATGTGAATACACCTGCAAGATGCTTACGCTACTGTTCTCAATATTCCCACTATGGAGTTGAGATCTTTTGCATACCAGGGCCCAGCAACGTGGAACGTATTGCCCACTGCACTAAGACACAAAGACACAGTGGTCTCATTCGGGAGCGCCCTTAAAACTCTTATATTTCAACTGCAAGGACAGTCATAAGGACCTAATAATGTATTCTTTTTAACGTATCCTTACCTTAAACAAATTACAGCATGTTTTTTTTCTGTTTCTAATTGTTGTTGTGTTTGTTTTATTTTTGTAATCATTTCATTATATGTTTGTTTTTTTAATTCTTTTTAAGCGTTGGCAAATGTTGTAAAGCGCTTAGAGCTTCTAAGGATTAGGCGCTATATAAAAGTCCTCGTTATTATTATTATAAAGCTACTAGTATTTCGTTTTTAATTGATATGTATTTGATACAAATCTACATTTACGTTGATTCTAAAACGTTCTTGATTACTACGATATTTAAACTATATGTCTTCATCGGTAAAAGAGAAATACGTTGCTTGAACATAATGCATTCATAATTTAATAGTTCCGAAAATAGAATTGTACTTGATGTAATTAATATAAATTTCCCTAGAATGTACTCTTCACAGTTTGCAAGGGAAAGAATGACCTATATATTTTATGTATGGATATATTGGTAAAATAAATAAGCCTATTATCTTCATTACATGTAAGCTGTTAGAGAAATACGCAAAGTTAATATACAGATAACATGAGGCTTGCCGTAAATAAACATTTGATGGAGCCTGAGCGTCTGAAAGTCCGAATGCAAACATTAACTCAGACAAAGACACGTGTCATCGTTATTCTAATAGGATGAGTTGCAAGGTATATAACTTATATACTAGATACATAAAAAATAGATTTTACGAAGAAAGCATGTAATGTACTCAAACAGCAAGTACAATTCCTAAGGTGAGTACAGCTTACGTCACCAATGTACATGACACTAAACCAACTGGACTTGCCCGAATTAAATAAGAATGCTGTCTTTTTTCTGCCTTTATACTATGTTTCGGAACAGATGAAAACCAAGGTCATCTCCAGAACTTTGAAGTATTGGTCTGGAAAGTGACGCACATTATTAAATATCTGCGTACACAAACTTTCACATCTAGGTAAATTCAGGAAGAACAACCGCACAAGAAAAAAAAAAGAATTTTGTAGAATGTTATCTCCCCTTCATTTTCACGAGACTTTCGCACAACACATGGTTTAGATTACTGTAGTCAAAACCGATTATCTTTTATTCCTTTTCTGATCATTAATTGATTTCATCCCCTAATCGGGTTCTAAGTAATGAAATAGAACATTAATTATTTACTTATTTTATTTATTTATTTATTTATTTGGATAAGGATATGTATCGTGTCACCGAACGTATACCAATTGCATATATATATATATATATATATATATATATATATATATATATATATATATATATATATATATATATATATATATATATATATATATATATATATATATATACATATATATATATATATATATATATATATATACATACATATATATATTTATAATTATATATATATATATATATATATATATATATATATATATATATATATATATATATAATTTGCATTCTCATTATCATAGATATGAATACCATTAACATGCTCATTTACCTAGATATGTATGCCATTAGCATAGTCATAATCATATATATATATATATATATATATATATATATATATATATATATATATATATATATATATATGCCATTAGTATAGTCATCAACGTTGATATGAATACCATGTGCATACATATTTGCATGGATATGTATGCCAATTATCATATTCATTATCCCAGATATCTATACTATTGACATATTCATTATCCTAGAAAAGTATACCATCTACATATTAATTTTCTTAGATATATCAGTCATTAGCATATTTATTATCCTACGTATGTATATGATTGTCTTATTCATTATCATATATGCGTATAATATTAGCATATTAGTCATCGTATATACGTATCAGGTTTAAATGATAATTATTCCAGGAATGTATACCACTTGCTTATTTAATATCGTATACATCTGCGTATTCATTATCCTAGACATGTATGGCAATGTCTTGCGAAAGTATCAGGATAAAGCCGAAGGTAGCACGACCGCTGTCTCTTATAGCCTGTACAGTGTTTTGTTAAATATTATCAGCAATGTGTTGCCAACGCAAGAAAATCCTTTTCGCCATTATACAAGTATTTATAAATTCACTTTGTATGTTATGTATACTTGGTTCATTTCAAAACGTGGAAATAGGAAAGAAATTTAATTGAATAAAAATAAAATGTCTTTACAAATGGTAAGACTACTTCAAAAAGTAAGCATTAAATTCCAGTTGAAACTTCAAAAAATGTGATGAATTTAAGAGGGTGAATGACAGCATTATGTAAGCGTCATAAACCACTAAATGTTTATGCGTGTATCGATCTCTTTTTCTCTCTTCTTTTCCATGTAAATAACGGAATTTTTTTTATAAAAAGAAACAAGTCATAAGGTATGAAGGGGGTGGTGGGACCAGCATGGCTGATGTTGTGGCTGATGTTGTCTTTTGGTGTTAGCACATGGCTAAAATCGACCCGGTTGTATATGAGTTACTCATTTTCAAGCTTTGTCCACTTTGAATTTTCAATTAAGGGCTTATTTAAATAAAAATATTATAATATTCTTTGTCCTTTGAATTGGCCTGCAATGCTAGATAATTGTTCTCGTATGTTCTCTTCTGTTTAGTAGACATCAACGTCAGCTTGGGTTTAAACTTTGGCGACTTGGTGTTCCATGCAGTAGAATAGTCCCAAATTTCAATCGTCTCCTGAAAAGGACAATTAGCTATAGCATCGAACTTATAAACTGCATCCAGGCTTGGAATTTGAATTTGAAATTCAACTCTTCGCCAGATTGCTCTAAATCATGTTCTCTGTTTTTTGAAATGCGACCATACCCTCACTCCACTCCTCCTTTTGAGCGACCCTATACCTACACCAACCACTACAATTATTACTGCGTTATGTTCTTCAGTATTTCTTAATCCGGTTAACTTAAAACTAGCAACATTGCTGCAAGAAAATTACCCGAAAGAAACTTTAGCTATCAATTATGTTTTGGTTACGATCGGAGAGGACGGCGCCATGGTCTTTCTGCAAGGTTTGATCGTTGAAAAACAATATGGTTTAGGAATTACAACACACGTCTTTTGCAATAGGTATCTCTCAAGAACTATTTTGTTTTGCACTGTAATCAACGTTTGAATTTTATTTATTTTCTTGAATACCGTGTATATTTGTCGAAATTTATTAGTATAAATTTATTACTTAGTTAAACAAAGAACAGAATCTCGCTCTGCCGCATCGGACAAATTTCATATTGCATAATTGATACGCACTTATATGAAGAGTTCATAGGACGTTACAAATTACAACACGACATATTTATTGATTCATATTTGTTCCATGTTCATTAAGATTTATGGCGAAATTGAATCACGTGATAATTGCAATTAGTGGTCTCCTAAAGCTTTAAAATACTACAAGTCTTTCTAAATGTCTCTTCTTAGAGTTTATTATTTATATTTATATTTAGACATTTATATTTATATTTATATGTAGCAATAAATCTTCTGCAAATATTGACTCAGACTTTTTACATGCAATCTGAGAAATAACCTTCATGTGACATCATGTACCCCAAAATAACACATGAAGAAAAAATTGCACAACCATCGAACTTCAGTCCACTACAAGTTTATGAACATTGAAAAGTTAATGATCTCAACATGCATAAGTAACCCTGCTCCAAAGAAAGATATGTTCAGATGTAAACAAAACGATAGAAGTGCACTTGAACATTGTGTTTACTTATATTTTTTTCAAGTTTTGTTCTTGTCGATTTTGCTTTATGGCGTAGTTGTTGACGGCATCTATCATCATCGTAGCTTATATTCGATAAAGTCCAAATGACTAACATACATCTGACTATAAAGATAAACAAGGCTTGTAATACATCCAGTTTTTGTTTTCGTAGCTACTAATAATCGTCATTTTCGTTTTTGTTGTCGTCACTGTTGAAGTAGTATTAGTCAATAATTAATAGCAGCCAATTATATTTTAAAAAATCGTTAATAATAATTACCTCTGCCAACACAGACACACAGACACACACAAACAGAGTGCTCAATTAACCCCCCAGTGATTAGTGATGTGAACTTTTTCTAGAAGCTTCGATTCCTTTCCATTACGTATACCCGTCATAAGCGAATTGATCGTTCAAAAAGCTAATTTACACAATTATGAAAAAGTATAGTGCAATGTTGATAATTTCCATAACATAAAATATTAATCTGTCAATTATCTTGCTGCTCGACTAAAGTAAAATTTGAGCCTTATTAAAGCCATATGCAAAGAGAAAGAAATATAAATATGCTCATTAATCATTGAGATATACTGAAATCAAAGAAACCAATACATCTTTTAAGTGAGATAAAATTGTGTCGCCTTTCATAGATGAATTATCTACCATGACAATCTGAAATGGTTATTTGAAATGTATATCATAAGTCCATTTTCCTTCAATTAACAGAAAGCTTTCTTCTCAGTAGCATCGTAGTGCGAAGTTGCTCAGATGACATATAGACAATGGCCAACTAATGTAGTGCAATCAATGATGCAAACATTATCCATAATCGAAAAAAGAGGGATGATTATTAAACATTCAAAGAATCACTTTTCAAAAGCAGAATTAGTTTTCTTGTAAATTCCTGAATGTGTTTAAGTATTACAGAATGAACATTGACGAATAGTAATCAATATAAAACGGATTAGCACGAACGATCATGCAGACAGATAAATGAACTAAAAGTATAGTATCCATATTCCTTAAAATTTAGAAAATAAGCACCAGTGTCTTATTTTCCTTTTTGATAAGAATTCAGTCTTATTTTCAAGATTGTCGTTTTCGTCGATCACCTTGGGTAGTGATGACTTTCGAGTTGTCTCAGTTCCCCGTTTCGACGAAAGCAGTGTGTTTTTGCGGTGTACAATACTGGGTAGTAAAGTAGTACGTTCTTGCATTCAAACAAATGCACAGACAGTGATGCAGCGTGTTCTTGCATTCTAAAAAATATACGTACAGTAAAGCAGTGTTTTCGTGCATTCTAGGCCACTCTATAAACTATTTATCCAAACCCAGTTTGGTTACATGATGGTCACATAATTATACATAAAGGAGGATACATGTTTCATGACTTTGTTCTTTTTTTTTTGTGCAATAAGTTGAAGCTCGTATGCTGTAAGTAGGCACAATAAATGCAACGATAAAGCAGTATATAATTAAAAAAAATACCCGTCAAACTAGTTTTACATCTTACGTTTAGGTTCTTCGTATTGTAAAGTCGCAATACTTGTAAGATTATAAGGCAGTTTTCATCGGTTCGAGTAAGATGTTGCCTATTCAATATGTGTTGTAATGTTGAATTTTATTCCTGTGTCTGACATGGCCAGCATAGAATGAAATGGTATATGTGAGTTTTATCCCTATGTCTAACATGGCCAGCATAAATTGAATTGATATAAATGGGTTTTATCCCTGTGTCTGACATGGCCAGGATATAATTAAATGGTTTAAGTGAGTTTTATCCCTGTGTCTGACATGGCCAGGATATAATTAAGTGGTTTAAGTGAGTTTTATCCCTGTGTCTGACATGGCCTGCATATATCGAAATGGTATAAGTGAGATTTATATCTGTGTCAGACATGGCCAGCATAGACTGAACTTATATAATTGAGTTTTCTCTCTGTGGCCAGCATAGATTGAAATGGTATAAGTATGCTTTTATCAATGAATCTCACATGGCCAGCATAGATTAAAATGGTATTAGTTTTGTCTCTGTACACATGGCCATCATAGATTGAAATGGTATATGTGAGTTTTATTTCTGTGTCTGACATGCCCATCATAGACTGAAATGGTGTGTGTTTTATCTCTGTGCATGATATGGCAGCATATAATGAACTGGTGTAAGTAAGTTTTACCAAGGTATATCACATGGCCAGCATATATTAAAATGGTATAAGTACGTTTTGTCCCTGTATGTCACATGGCCAGCATAGACTGAAATAGTATAAGTGAGTTTTATCCATGTGTCTGACATGAACAGGACAGACTAAAAAGGTATAAGTGAGTTATTTTATCCTTGTTTCTGACATGGCCAGTATAGATTAAAATGGTAAAAGTGAGTTTTTTTCTGTCTGACATAGCCAGCATAGATTGAAATGGTATAAGTGAATTTTGTCCATGTGTCTAACATGAACAGGATATATTTAAATGGTACCATTAAGTTTTATCTCTCTCTTTGACTTGGTCAGCACAGAATAAAATGGTACCATTGAGTTTTATATCTCTGTTTGACATGGTCAACACATAAGAAAATGGTACGATTGAGTTTTATCTCTCTGTTTGACATGGTCAACACAGACTAAAATGGTACCATTGAGATTTATCCCTCTGTGTGACATGATCAACACAAAATAAAATGGTACGATTGAGTTTTATCTCTCTGTTGGACATGGTCAACACAGACTAAAATAGTACCATTGAGATTTATCCCTCTGTTTGACATGGTCAACACAGAATAAAATGGTACCATTGAGTTTTATCTCTCTGTTTAACATGGTCAACACAGACCAAAATGGTACTATTGATTTTTGTCTCTCTGTTTGACATGGTCAACACAGAATAAAATGGAACCATTAAGATTAATCCATCTGCTTGACATGGTGTACACAGACTAAATTGGTACAATCGCGTTTATCTCTCTGTTTGACACGGCCAACACAGACTAAAATGGTACCATTGTGTTTTATCCCTCTGACATGGTCAACACAGACTAAAATGGTACCAGTGAGATATCCCTTTGTTTCACATGGTCAATACAGACTAAAACGGTACCAGTGAGTTTTATCCATCCCTGTGTTTGACATTGTCAACACATACTAAAATGGTACCAGTGAGTTTTATCGCACTTTTTGATATGGTTAACACAGACTAAAATGTCACCAGTGAGATTTATCTTTCTATTTGACATTGTCATAACAGACTAAAATGGTAGCATTGAGTTTTATCTCTCTGTTTGGCTTGGTCATCACAGACTAAAATGGTATCATTAAGATTAATCCCTTTGCTTGGCATGGTTTACACAGACTAAAATGGTACCATTGAGTTTTATCTCTCTGTTTGATCTGGTCAACATAGAATAAAATGGTACCATTAAGATTAATCCATCTGCTTGACATGGTGTACACAGACTAAATTGGTACAATTGCGTTTATCTCTGTTTGACACGGCCAACACAGACTAAAATGATACCATTGTGTTTTATCCCTCTGACATGGTCAACACAAACTAAAATGGTACCAGTGAGATATATCCCTTTGTTTTACATGGTCAATACAGACTAAAACGGTACCAGTGAGTTTTATCCATCCCTGTGTTTGACATTGTCAACACATACTAAAATGGTACCAGTGAGTTTTATCGCACTTTTTGATATGGTTAACACAGACTAAAATGTCACCAGTGTGATTTATCTTTCTATTTGACATTGTCATAACAGACTAAAATGGTAGCATTGAGTTTTATCTCTCTGTTTGACTTGGTCAACACAGAATAAAATAGTACCAGTGAGTTTTATCCCACTGTTTGATATGATCAACACAGACTAAAATGGTACCATTAAGATTAATCCCTCTGCTTGACATGGTTTACACAGACTAAATTGTTACCATTGAGTTTTATCTATGACATGGTCAACATAGACTAAAATGGTACCAGTGCGTTATATCCCACTGTTTGACATGGTGAACACATGCTAAAACGGTACCAGTGTGTTTTATCTATCCCTCTGTTTGACATGGTCAACACAGACTAAATTGGTACCATTGAGTTTTATCCCTGTCTGATATGGACAACACAGACTAAAATCGTACCAGAGAGTTTTATCCCACTGTTTGATATGGTTAACACAGACTAAATGGCACCAGTGAGATTTATCTTTCTATTTTACATTGTCAACACGGACTAAAATTGAACCATTGAGTTTTATCTCTCTGTTTGGCTTGCTCATCACAGACTAAAATGGTATCATTAAGATTAATCCCTCTGTTTGACATGGTTTACACAGACTAAAATGGTACCATTGAGTTTTATCTCTCTGTTTGATATGGTCAACACAGACTAAAACGGTACCATTGAGTTTTATCTATCCCTCTGTTTGACATGGTCTACACATACTAAATTGGTACCATTGAGTTTTATCTCTCTTTTTGACATGGTCAACACGGACTAAAATGGTACCAGTGAGATTTATCTCTCTGACATTGTCAACACATACTAGAATTGTACCATTGAGTTTTATCTCTAGACTAAAATGGTACCATTGAGTTTTATCTCTAGACTAAAATGGTACCATTGAGTTTTATCTCTCTGTTTGTCATGGTCAACACAGACTAAGATGGTACCAGTGAGCTTTATCCTTAATATGGCCAGCTTAGACTAATATGATATAAGTAACACAAGTTGAGTTATTTTGTATCATGATAGAAACTACATACAGCAGTGATAATTTTATCCTATCTATATATAACTTAGTCAGCTTTCAAATTAGTGTTAAAACTTGTTGCTAAAAGTATCTAATTACTATTAAATAATTCGTGAGATTCTAATTAGGTACTTTGACTACAACCCGTGAAGTTTTTCCTGAAGCGATACTACTTTTTTCAATAGTTTTTATAATCCCCAAGTTGTGTGTGCCCACTGGAATAATGTGTACCAAAGTCACCGTGTAAATACGAGTTCCAAAGTATTTTGAGTCTCACATAATCAATCAAGGTCTGACCAACTGAATATTTTCTAAAGAATCAAAGCTCTAATAGCACTCAGGTCCTAGTGATTAAAACAGGTAAGCCGTAGATGATGCAGTTTTTCTTTTCACGTGTATCTTGATAAACTCTTTGTAAATGCGTTTTCTCAGCTCCAAAGACAAAACCTAAATGTTCTCTTGTAAAGTGTTCAAAAAGATGAGATAACATCTTGGATCCAATCAAAGGAAGGAAGTAACAGTGCGGAGAACACCCAGCATGTTCAAGGTAAGTCAAGTCTTCTGCTCCCAATCGTGAAATGACACAGCCCAACTGAAACGCTTAACTTTATCTTCTTATCCCAAGTGGATAAATCCAGCACTGAACCCTTAGATATGAATGGTTCATAATTCTCCATACTAAAATCAGACTGATGTTTATTAGACCCAACAAATGTATTGCTTTTAATGCATGATAGTGACCTTGACCTTCTGTCTTGATTATGATGCTTATTTTTTCAATTTGTAGCAATCAGAAATAACGCATCCTTTCTTCTTGCAATAAGTACACGTACGAGGGGACAAGAAACTTTGATCAAGCGTATCAGAAGCTTGGATTTTTAAATGTTTTGCCAGACTAAAATTTAGAGGGGCTTGTATTAGGCTGAAATACTTTTTTTACCAGACGACAGCTAAGTGGAAGACTTACAAAAAAATCTTTATTAGCTAAGGATACTAGTCAGCAGTACGAGCAGCATTTGAAAGGTTTTTACTTTATGCTCATCAAGACAAGTATTAATGTCACTATGAACACAGTTATGGAACTCTAAAATTAATATAATTTGTAGAGACATTCAACGTTCTTGGTTAAGCACCATCTATCACATACCTGTGCTTTTTCTCTTGCAAATTCGACACGAGTTTGTCCAACTTATTGTTTATAGTTCTTGAATTTTTGCTAATAAGCCTCAGGGACTAACTCATAGCCTTTTAGATTGCATTACAGTCAGCACTTTGCTGTAGTGACAATGAATTGTAAATATCACTAGCTTTACCATTAAATACATATTGTAATAACTGAGTTCAACACTCCCTTGGCTATTTCAAATTTTCAGACCAAGTAAAAATTTTGTCTACTTCTTTATCTCTAAAAAGGCGTTCAAACCTAATATTCATTGTAATATCAAAACTTAAATTTGTATCTGAAGTGGGAATGTGCTTTTCACATGCGAGTTCTAATTCTTTTAACCTAATTTGAACTTCCCTTTCATCCTTATCTTTTAATATTTGTCTCTCTCATCTTTCTCCGATTGTAATTGCACTTGTTTCTCTACTTTCTTTCTCTCTCCTATTTCTCAACTTGCAACTGCATTTGTTTCTCTCTCTTCAATAGCGTTTGCTTTCTTCTTTCTGAAGTTCAAGCTTTCTTAACTCTAATTCCATCTTGTATTTTATTTTTAATTCCTTTATTTTTATGTCAGAATCTGATACAGACTTACTAATCACAGCCAGAACACTTTTATCCAAAACATTCTTTTCCAGCAAATACTGGATGAAAATGTTTTTGGTTGTTTTTTTTCTTGTTTCGCTAAAGAAGCGTTTGCCTCAGAAAGATCGTATTTTCTGACAAGCTGAAGCAAGTCATAGTTTTCAAACATTCTAACTGTTCCTGTGTAGGATTTAAAAGAAAAGTTTCTACTTTTGATGACATTGTAAACAAAAGCCTGTTGATTTTACTAAAGATTTCTAAAATGTGAAATAATACTTTGGGATTTTAAAAAGTAAACAACTGGGGGAATTTAAATTTAAAAAATAAAAGTTTTAGCCACAATTCACATACCCCAACGATGAGACAGTAATTTTCTGTTACGAGTTTCGGCTATTACAAAAGGTAACAATGATGAGTGAAGATAACGAGCTTTGTAAAATTGTACAATATTTTATTTGCCAAGAATACCACACGAAAAATGAGAAATATTTGGACAATATTTGCGCACCCAATGATACAGTGAACTCACAAACAAGTCTTTGATTTCTTCTTGTGATTAGTCTCTGTCGTGCAGGAAGTAAGTGACATTATTTCCTGATCCAAAATAACTCTTGCGTGAGTCAAGTCGTTCCGCATCGTAATTTTCCACGACGCGTTTAAATTCGGTTTAAATTTTGAAAAGTGGATTATACTCGTGCTCACACATTTCTATCACTAAGTACACTTATTCTTCTAGCTTTAGGCATCGCTGGTAAGGTTTTACGGTGTAATAAAAGAGGTCATTATTCATGTGCCGTTGATGGAAACAGGTAGGGCATCCGTGAAATAAACATTCATGAAATTCATTGACGATCTTGGGGCCTTCTACGTCCTAGCCACCAATAAATTCAAAGTTTCTTGTCTCGTCCTCCATTTCTGTCATGTTGAATCCATAAGTTTTCCTTGACGGACAAGTAATAAAACCAAGAAAGTATTTGGTAGAGCTGATGAGCTCATACATTTGAGGGCGTATGATGGTAAAAGTGTTCTCGAGCATGAATTGGTTGCGGTGAAATAAGGAACGAGGATTTGTTCAAAGGATCGTAAATATTTTTTCCTGAAAGACGATGTAGTCAGAAGCGTGAGAGCGGTAGCAAACGTAGAAAGGTTCTCATTGTTCGGTGTTCATATTATCAGGGTCATAATAGTGTGCATCAGGCAAATGCGTAAGGACTCAGTGTTGACGGTCATGGTTATCGAAAAAGTGTGGAACATATCCTTCGCCATTGCTATCATTCTAAACGTTTTAGGCGTGCAACTCAAAGACATGGCTAAATAACTAACGGAACCAATACTTTCTCAATTTACTGTAAATGAGTTTGTTTCCGTTCATATTGACTTTATGTGCCTTGTTTGGAATAGTAGTTCTGAAGAAATTCAATCGTATTCCGAGAAATTGTGAGATGTCATCTTGTCATAACTAATGCTTTGTTCTTGTGCACGAGATGTGAACAAGTAGAACATTCTTAGTAGTTCACAAGCACTTATTGGTTGTACACCTTGCTTTATACTTGTTCGTAAGACGCTGGACTTGCAAATGTTTGCTGGTACGCGGAGAACTGGATTAGTTCTCTTAATTCGGGAATGCAGGATTAAGACACTAAACAACGCTGATATGCAATGAACGTGCTGCTCCTGATTGTAAAACCTTTGGTAACATTTCTCGCAATAATACATTTATCCGAAATCTTTTGTTCTTGTTTTCATACGTTCATTCCACGACGATAGCACAGGGTAAATACATATAGTCTTGAGTGTTATTAATTTGGACGATGTTGTGTTTATAACTACGAAGTTCCATCATTTAAAAAGACAGGAAAAAGATATATTACGACCAATATGTATATATATATATATATATATATATATATATATATATATATATATATATATATATATATATATATATATATATATATATATATATATATATATATATATATATATATATATAATCATTGTCAAAAGAAAGGACATTGGTTTTCCGAGTGCCTTAAAAGAAAAGAAACAGAAGAAACAAGAGAAGGAAGAATTGAGGTCTTCCTGTGAGGAAGGCAAGAAATCAAGACCACGAGAAGAAAGTGAAGACAAAGATGAACCCATGCCAGTTCAAAAATTCAAAAGAAGTTATAGAGGAAGAAGAACGTAGATGCTTGGGATATGTTGCAAAATATTCACTGTTATTTCAAGAAAGAAAATTTACAAATAAAAATATATTCGTCTTTATCTTGAATTTTATAAACTATGGATAAACACACGCACCATCATATGAAGGATGTCATTCAAACATCACGTGGAAATCAAGACCACGAGAAGAAAGTGAAGACAAAGATGAACCCATGCCAGTTCAAAAATTCAAAAGAAGTTATAGAGGAAGAAGAACGTAGATGCTTGGGATATGTTATAAAATATTCACTGTCATTTCAAGAAAGAAATTTTACAAATAAAAATATATTCGTCTTTATCTTGAATTTTATCAACTATGGATAAACACACGCACTCTCATATGAAGCATGTCATTCAAACATCACGTGAAATATATATATATATATATATATATATATATATATATATATATATATATATATATATATATATATATATATATATATATATATATATATATATATATATATATATATATATATATATATATATATATATATTAGTTTGGATACTTCTACGATTTTCCCACACATCTTGATAACTTTGGTTACGGTTGATGATATGTGGTTGGCTTGATTTTTGCATTCTTGCTGCTCGGATGTATTTATAATCTTGTATTTAGTGTTCAATAATTTTATAATGCTCCATATTTTTTAAAGTCAATTTGATCTCTTTTTCCTTTGTAAGGGATTGATATAATTCTATACCCTGGTTTGAGGTAACATAATTAGTCAATTATTCGAAAATCGGTGCTAGAATTTTGCTAAAGGTTTTGTAGAATTACCCTTTTTGCCCTATTCCAAACTTCCAATTATTTCCTCTTTTTTTACCAGATATGGGTTCATCACATCGTGTTTTTCGTTGGTTATCAATATTTGCAAAATATACGTCTTCACAGTAAGTCTTAATATTGTCCTTGACGATATTTTGAGTATTGTATAACTATTTATAATAGTCATTGCTATATTAGAACATTGGATCCTTATGTGCATATGTTTCATAGCCTAATTCCTCTAATTGATCTGTCTTGCACTTATTTGATTTTCCTCCTTTTCTATACCCCTCTACCTGTATTATAAGGTTCTCCAAATTTCGCTGCTATTATTGTTTTCCCTTTCTCTTCCTCTTGAGGTTTCTGGATTCCTATTTAAGTTTTTCTTTCATATCATCTGCGAAAGTTTTTCTACTAATGGCGTAATTCAATTATCTTTAAAACTGATTCCTTTTTTATTCTTACACTAAAATATGTTTTGTTTATTTATTGTACTAGACGTTTTAATGAAATCAATTGTTGTATTGTATCTCTATGTAGTTGTGCTTGAAAAGTTTCTTCTAATAATGTGATTATTTTAGGTCATATTATTATATTATTCTACTGTTCTGTATCTTCTATTTCCTATCGATCGACACTCGTAATTTTTGCTATGATAATTTTATGTATCATGTTCCTCATCCATTTATCCTTATTGTCAGCGTCTGTTTCCTTATTCTTATGTCCGTTTCTCATGTTTAGTGTCCATGTTCGATTTGTTTACCTTATCACGGGTAGGGTTAATACGTTCACCATTTTCCCTATTAATTCCAGCATAGAATTCCACAAGTTAATCTTCTTCCTCGCTCCGTATTTTTAATTGTTTTTGCTTGTTTTATTTTGGGTCGCGTTAAAGAAATCTGATACATATGTAGCAGATATCTAAACTGTCTAGTAGCAAAGTCAACGTTTGACGTCAGCGCCATTCATCTCTCCTTTGCATTGTCTTTTCTCTACTTGTTCTCGTTTACATATTTCATCTTCATGCTGCTGTTTAATGGAATGACTTGTTCTGCTGCTGTAAAAATTTCTCTGACGTTTATTTCTGTCTCTGTCTAAATACCTCTATCCATAGTAAGGAGGAAAAAGGCGGTGAACGTATGTGTGCCGGTACAAATTCCTACGTAGAGGAAAGCAAATAGGCTAAATCCCAATTAAAATTATTGTCTTCAAGATGTATGCCCATAGTTGTTTTCGTACCTGCCATGCCATTAAGCATTACCCACTTTTCAATTTAATACATCATCTTCTTTGTTTCCTGCATGGTCAAATTATTCCGCATCGGTTCTATACGGACAGACGCTAACTCGACTATATACTGCATGTGATGTCACGCACCTCTGTTTTCTGATTGGAAGAAAGAATTCCCACTCTTTCTGAATTTTGTAACTCCATGTTCGATTGTTGAAACATGTTTAGATTCAACCTTAGACTATAAATAACAGTGTCTTGTCCATGCATTACCATTTCTCACAAGAAGATGTGGACAAGCTTTGCTTTTTCTAAGGGTGCTTCTGAGATGTTGTGGAATCCGGGCTACCTCATGCATATAAAGACAACATCGTGGGCGATTGCCAGAGTAACTAATACAGCCCTATAGAAGAGATGAAAATACATGGAGAGACTAGGTGTTCTGAAGTAGGTCGTGGTGTAATTGCTTGAACATTAGTATTAAACTTGCTTTTAGAAGTTTAAGGACGAGATGTCCAATAATGTGTCATTTATAACTGGATTGGGTCCTTCCCATGGCTCAAAAAGATGCTCTTTAACTCTTGCCATAAAAGCGTGTTTCTTCTGTTTTGTGTACGTGGTTTATTTTGTATCTCCATATTCACCATTAAAACTTTGCCTTTACCCGACCCCTTTGGTCCCATGCACCCTCTTGAGACTATAAACCTTTCTGACGCTATGGGTGCTCCCTTATATTTACCTATGGACAGATTTAACAGAGAATTTCCCATACGTATGTAGCGTAGTACGTATCTAGGTCAACTCTAACACTTTTACTGGGTCACCATCCACCTGAGGTCAGCCATTTTTACCGTTTTGGGGCTATAAACAATATGAGGCTATAAATTTCCCATGTTAAGTACCTGCTTGAGGCCAGAACCTTTTAAGCTTTGGCACATGAATGAGGCCAAGAGTCCAAAGGGACACGTAGCTACTGGTATTGGATTCAATATGTTCATAAATTTATCAATATTCGTTTGATTTTGTTTCTTTTCTTGTAAACGTTTTTAACAATTTTTGTTTAAAAACATAATTTTTTACATGCCCGATTTTTTTTCTCCAGCAGAAACAAAAAAGTGATACAAAACTGCAAACAATTGCAAAGGAATAATGCTCAATAATACACTTGCCAAATTATATTCACATTTATTGAATGAAAGACTGTTTAAATGGATAAAAGCGTAAAATACAAATATTGATAATTGGTTTTTAAGTTCAATAATTGGCTGTATAAGTTTATTTCATTTCATGACTTTAAAGGTTTTGAGCATTGGTAGTAAACTATGACAGTGACATTAATGTTTTTGAAATAGCCTTTGACAAAGTTAATAGATCTCTACTGTAGTTGATCTCGATAAAGAAAAACATTTGTTCTAAAGTGGTCAAGGTTTTAAAAACTGTCTTTTCATCAATTAGCTTATATATTAAATACAATGAAAAAATGTCAATATGTTTTTGATCATATAATAAAGTCAAACATTGTGATTATTTATCCCATTTAAAATTAAATTCTTCATTAATGGCATTGTTTAAAGATGCCAATGCTGACCTCGCCGTTTCGTTTACCGTGAATGAAGTGAAGCTGTTTATTTATTTGTTATATCCAGACGATTCTGCATTATTTGCTAAAGTATCTCTATAATAAATGTTAAATAATCTTAAATATTACTGCATAAAATTAACTTTACAACGAATGCAGATAAGGCCGAAATAACGACCTATAACAATTGAGAAGTACACTTCTTTTTTTCGGGGTACGCTACTCAAAGTAATCGATCTTTTCAGATCTCTTTGAAATATGTTTTCTTCTCTTTTGTTTTTCGAATAATGGAGGATGGTTCAGAATGTGAAAAAAGGTAGAGTAAAAAATAAATGATGTCTCTCTAGAAAACGCCAATCATTAGACTATGTAAATCTTTATGTTGCTAAAGTGTATAGAATTTTAATATGCAGAAAATGTGTATCTGTAATTGTGTTGAAATATATTAAAAATTAAGAAATATACATTATATTTCTGGTAGAGTATCATTTCATATAAAAACAAAAAAATGAGAATGATACAATTCCTTGATATATGTGATATATTTAGTGCTTAAAATGATCTTAACCTTGGTAAAACTTATAACGGTTACAGTTGAGCTTACCAAATCAAATGGAGTTTTACCGGGTGAGGACGGCCGAGTGTTTAAAGCTCGTCGCCTTTACAGATCACTTATATATCACCTCTTATCGCGTGGGTTCTAGTATCGTCGTCGGCCAACTCCAGCATGTCAGGAATCTTGCCAATAGCTTACTGTGGGTCTGTGGTTGTCCCGAGGTTGTCCCAAATTTATTCTCCACCATGCCATGCTGCATACAATTGGGTGCTAATATGGCTTTAAATCCATAACAACAACCAGAAAAACGTCAAATAAAACTATGCTACACGTATTAAAATTTTCATATTTATGGCAGTACTGTGATAACATATAGTCATATTAAACAATTAATAACCAGTTTATACAGTCCACGACTTATTCCCAGACATCTCGGAGACAATGTTCTTACTATGCTATGATTAAAACATGGTCTTATTTGGAACCATACTCTTGCAAATCATATACATACATATATATATATATATATATATATATATATATATATATATATATATATATATATATATATATATATGGAAAAAATATGGCAAAACCATGAAACATTACAAGGCGCGGATGAACACACTTACTCTCTAATTGCAATAGATTTTGCCAGATAAAGAGGATATTTATATTGAAATTAATAATATTATTGAATCTATGTAAAACGTTATACAACATTATGTAATTTGCATAACAATGAAAGCATGGAAATAAATGGTCATTAATCAAATTGTCATACAGGGGATAGCAAAGTGAAACTCTTATTCTATATCTGCACAAAATTGACAGTGTCTAGCAATATAGAGACCATTTTTAAATCGACCTATAAATAATATTATTGGAAGGATTCAATTACTGCACTTACATAGGAAGCGATAACAGTTCCATATAGTATTGACAACTCAAACCGTTCCCGATCTTATAACTGAATCGTAATCTATCTATTGAATCTGACTATTTAGTTCTTACATACAAAAGTATCTTTGGCACATCGTTTCAATATAACGTAAAGGAGTTCCTCATCACCCATCCCATCGATTAACCGAACCATTTCCCATTCCGTATGACAACATTGATTTTCAACAGTATTTACCCAAGAATGATGCTGTTAGCCCAATGCCAATTGTAAGTTATTATCATCAGTCATCTTTAATAATTGAACTAGTACTTATGGATTATACTATAAATCATTAATTGCATTGACATTATGCCTAAATATTAAAAGATAAAAGCATTTGGAGTGTATTTTGCAATACCAATAATATATTTATAAAAGGCATGTAATTTGCTTCGTAAAATTCCAAACCTTCTGACCCATAATTCAGAATTGGTGATATTTTTATATCAAATATTTATGATAGAGTTTATATACACAGTCTACAAAAACAATTAAGTCTAGTCTTCACTATGTAAAGTGATTTTGCCACTTGTACTCCTAACATTTCTTCTTGACACATAAACCATCCGGTTTTAGATGAAAATGTGCAGAAAAACCTATTTAAATAATATAACGTCTCTGTTAGGTATTCACTAAATAGCAGCATTTATTTTCAGGTTTATGTTTGGTTTCTAGATGTTACAGTTTTTATTTTGATTAATTAGAATTCTATGAAGTTCAGTGCTAGTTTCTGCTAAGGAAACCAAGTTATCTGCATGCACATAACATAGCAAAGTTAATATTACACCGTTATTTTAGTAACAATTTTGTGTCTTTAACGCAGTTTGAAATATTGAAATAAAATAGGTGATAAATGGCATCCCTAAATTAACCCAGCTGGACAGTTAAATATTTCTGTCAAGCATTTGACATTTCCACATAAGCTTTGAAATTTACATATAGGGCTTTTAGTATCTTAACATTTTATTGTTAACATTTTCATTTACTAATTTATGATAAAAAGTAATATCCCGTCAATACGGATGAACGATGTTTCATAATAAAACATAAATTCCAATTCTTTGTTTGCTCAAAAGTTTTACATCAATGTTCTTAAAGTAAATTCATTGTCGATAGTGGAGTAACCACTTATAAATCCAGCTTCTTCTTCAGTTGGAATATATTTTCTTTGATAAATAAATATGTATGTCTCTTAAAATTGAAGTAACAATTATTTTCAGAACTGGAAGATGTCTAATCGCTCTATAATTGATGTAAATTTATAATCTTTTGTTTTGCTTTACATCTCGGGAAAATTTATATTCTCTTTTTTATGATGGTGTGTGAGTGTGATTAATATTTTTAACGTAGCTTTAACAATTTTCGGTCATATTTATACGATGTCTGCAGTGTGATAGTTTATAGTGATGTCTAGCTCTAGCGCATCATGTGGCAGACATGTAGTTATTTTATGATGGGTAAAATAATATCCGGTGACCACTACTTCAGAATGTACCGATATAAATCATTTTATTGTAAAAAGACAATAAAATATGTTTAGTGATATTTCCAGCTGCCTTACAAATCTTTTTGTATAAGAGACATTAGATTCTAAGTCTGATTTTTGTATACAACAGTGGATAAATATTTTTGTCGTATTTCTACATATAGCGGACAATCAGTAATTCATTTTTGATGGCAAGGTTACAAATTGGACAAAATCTTTTCCCATAGTAAATATAGTCGTATCTTCCTGTGTTACATCTGTTTGGCAGGCTCCCAACTCTAAAAATTGTGATTATATAACAAACATTTTTATCTCCCAACAATTCTAGGTGTCTTTGACAAGTCAATTTTACTCTCAATGACATATAAAAACGCAGTCTTTCCATGTAGTTAATCTCATCTTGCATCTTTTAACTAAAATTAACTTCATATTTCTGGCTGAATAATCTAAGAAATGTATTATTATCAATTACACACTGACTACACAAAACATTGCCAAATCCAAATAGAAAACGCTGTTTAACATTGTTAGCTCAACAAACATCCACCCCTTATTAATTGCAAATTGTAGCATTGTTTAGTATATCTTTCTTTCGCACTTTTGTAATCTTAGCCAATATTTCAAAATATATTTATATCTTATACACTGCATACTAATTCTTCCTAATTAGTTATAAACAAAATTATTTGGAACAGACTTAGATGTACCAAGAATATACTTATAAAATGGCAAATGAGCTTTTCGAATATCATTGGCATTGTAAACCCCCAAACTTCAGTCCCATATTTAAAGATGAGAGTTATCTTCGCGTCAAACAGACGAAGCAATCCAGTTACGGGTAATCTGCCACATCCTGAAGACTTTGCTACAAAATATGCATAGCCGTCAGTGCCAGCAAGAATAATTTTCTGCCACATATACCAAGAAATGTCTGAAGAAAATATGCATAATCAATACTTACAATATATAATCATTACGTCCATATGGCCATAGTGCCACTTTTCGTAACTTCTGAGATAGCCACGTCTGCAAAATACAAACACTCTTGTTTTCTTCCATATTCACTTTTAATTTCCATTTTAGGCAATATGTTTGCAGCATATTGAGCAAGGCATAGTCTGCACTGGTGAGCAGTGTCAGAATATATAATTAAATCGTCTTGCATACAACAGTAAAAAGTATGCTAAGGTTTCCATAGACAAGCTCATGTTTTCTTCATCTAAAAAGGGCTTCAAATCGTTAAAAAATAAAGACAAGAATAAAAGCGATAAGACACAACCTTGGCGTACGTCCAAAGGGCAATTAAACACATTCATATGACAAAGCACATTCTTTTACAACATCATAAATTGCCCTAAAGAATCGTAACATGTTTCCACTAATATGTTCACTAAGATTTCGTACACTAAAAGTCTCTGTATGAAACGCTTTTTCATCAAGAATAAATACTGCATAGAATCTACCTCTACGTTTTCTTAATATTTACACATACACATACACTCCCATATATATATATATATATATATATATATATATATATATATATATATATATATATATATATATATATATATATATATATCTGACAAGATAAGATAAGATACGATATGATAAGATAAATATATATCTGCTGCAATGAATTTGCACTATGACAAATGTGAGACATATAAACTATAATAGAACCATTCTTATGTCAAATTTTTAATATACATATTTTACCAGTTTTATCATAATATTTTCTCTGCGTAACTTAAATCATTATTATAAATATTACAACACTACAGGTTTGTGTGATAAAAAAACTTATAATTATTTCCAACGAGATTGTTAGTATAGAACTCAACCCTCATTCAAACATGAAACAAACGACATAAAACCTATTACCCTTTACAAAATTCAGTGAATTCAATGTCGATTGTGTTAATTTATTATTTGAGAGAATTAATTAATCTTAATTATTAATTGGAAATACAAAGTACTTTCTGACTCTATGATTATATTACTATTTTGAAAATTATTGTCAATTTTAATTCAAAGAAATTTGGAATTATGTCGTTGTGATACACCAAGACTGTTAGTACATTAGAAAATACAAGGCTACTGGTACATCGGTACCTTTAAGATTGGAATTCATGTGAAACACCACGGAAAATCATTCGGAATAATCTGTATTTTGGGCTTGTTCTGGTATGTAATTTGCAATTTTGTAAGTTCCTTTAAGATTTTTACTTTGTGTTCTACTGAAATACACAATTTGTTACACTTTACTAAACATGTAGGCTTTCGCTCTTTTCTATTACTTAGTTTAAGACAATGAAGTAGTAACAAAAATAAGCCCTCATATAGTTTACTGTCAACAATGGTAATATCTTTATCGCTAACATATTTTAATGCATCACCTGCATACATAGATACTGAAGAATGTTTCAAGCATTTGGAAAAATAATCTATGCATGTATTACCAAATGTGAGGGCTTAGAACTGATGCCTGTGGTGCTTCAATAAAATGTTTTTAAAATTCGAGACAGTTTTTCACTAGCTCACAATTTGTAATCAGTTACTGAGATAGGATGAAAACCTTTGCAACGAGGCTTTGTAATATAGTATTCTGGTTGTGTATGTAGTAAACTATTATGATTAATCGTATGAAACGCTTTATGTGGGTCTTATATCAAGGTGCACAACCTTCTTCGTCCAAGGGCCATATTGCATTTTATAAGACCACTCCAGGGTTGCAAACACGCTCTATATGTGTTATGCAACAGCTACTTCGTAAACTAAATTAACGTCAATAAATGTTGCAATAATTTATTGCTTGACATGAAGGTTTTATATAATTTTATTTTTAGAAGCCCAAAGGATTTCTAATTTCCTTAATATAATTACTCTTTACGGACCAGATTTCTATATTGTTTTAATTTGACATGCGGGCCGGACAGAACATGTTCGCAGACGGGGGTTTGTTGACCCATGTCTTAGATAAAACTCAGGTCAATTTCTAGTAACCAATATTCTGTAACTGTAGATGAATCAAATGTTTGAGAGCTGTCTCACCATAATGATTTTGAGGGAAACATTTTTGACACTGACCAATACAATTGTATTTTTATACAAATTAGCAAAAATGAACTACATACATGCTTCTGTAATGTTGTCAACAAAAAGTAAAACAAATACAGGTCTATGAGTATTAATATTTGATTCATCTCCTTGAGAAGGGAGTTAACAAACGTTTTGTTCATATGGACATATCAAATATACATTCTAATGGTCCAACAATGTAAATAAGCCATAGTTTTCAGAGCTTCACTTTCGATCCATCAGAACCAAAACCTTTGAATTAGACACTTTTGTCATTTACCTTTTGACAAATTCCTAAGTAATATTTATACGTTCAATATCTGGCAGTGATGAACTAGTCAACACCAGTAAATAATCTAGAAATGTGCCTTAAATCTTCATTGAATATTATTTCGTCTAGGTTTTTGAAATCGAAAAATTTAGTATTTACCTAATTTCGTTCCTTTTCATAGCTAAATATGACACACGAATGATACGATGATCACTAATCACACGGGAATACACCAAGAATTTGGATTTGCATATGCGATCAGTTATTGCATGAGTTGGCTTTCTAATTAGTTGCTACATTCCATGACTATTAATCATTTTTGCTTTTTTAATTTAGTATAATTCACCAGTAATTGAATCCCCAACCACACAGAGAAAAAGATTATGTGCTTAAAGAAATTCGGACGGGACAATTTTATTGACTCCTGCCAAATTTAACTTGCAAAGATTAGTTGCACTGTTCCGAAACCTTCTTGATGCTAGCATGACAAAAATTCTACTTATTTAAATGGTAAGTGCAACTAAACAACATTTCAACATAGTCAACTATGCTGGCAATACAGACAGGAATCAAGGTTTCACAAAACGGATTATTATGTTTAAGGTTTTATGTTTTTATAAGCATTACACAAACTACTAGAGCTCATATTGGACTCATGTAAGGTAATTGAAATTTATTTTGAAGACTTTGTATTGTTCTTATCCTGTCATGGCTAGTGATATAGCATTGTAATGACTGGCAAACATGTCAACTGAAAGAACTATCAACCGACTCGAAATTTCACGCGAAAGCAATGTTATGCAATGTGCTTTAAATTTTGCAATATGTCTTCTAAGTTAATTAGGTATAATTATTTACTCGTAAAATTCGGAGTAAACAAATATGAATTGCAGCCAAATATAAGCACTGATACATTTAATAAAGGCCCAGGTAAAATCGTTAATTAGTCGTGTCAATATTTGCACCAAATATTCATGATTAGGATGCAGTAGAACAACAGTTTCTTTACCCTATAAAATCGCTACATATTTGTACTGTGTTTGCAAAGTCCCATACAAAATAAATCTGATTCATTGATGCCGCCCATTTGAGATCGTGTTTGGACATGTGAGTAACATAAAATAAACTCCATCATGAAATTAAAAACTTCTATCATCACTTTTCCCAACATGATAGGGAGATCCCCTTCCCATTATGTCTGACAAGAAGTTATGCATATGTCTTCCTTTGAAGGTGATTTCTACACTGATGGGCTTGTGCACAAAAGTTGTATTTTTCCGTAGATAAGTCAGAGTTTGATTTAAATGATTCAAGTTATGTAGCTATTGTCTATGCAGTGCATATTCTTCCTTGCCATACTGAATTACCTTGTTGTCCAAAATCCATTGACGTTCTTTAAATTGGAATAAATTACCTTTGCTACTAAAATATATAAACGTTGGATTGAATAATAATAATAATAATAATAATAATAATAATAATAATAATAATAATAATAATAATAATAATAATAATAAGAAGAAGAAGAAGAAGAAGAAGAAGAAGAAGAAGAAGAAGAAGAAGAAGAAGAAGAAGAAGAAGAAGAAGAAGAAGAAGAAGAAGAAGAAGAAGAAGAAGAAGAAGAAGAAGAAGAAGAATCTGGATTGGGTACATACAATTTCAAAGGCCAAGAGTATGAATTTACTCTTAGATTCGTGATAAAGTATCCTAAATATCGAAATTAAACCGTCATCATAAGAAAATTATCCAATCACAATGCCATCGAAAATCAACCTAACAATATTAATGCGTTTTTATGGAACCTTCCAAGGTATCACAAGCATCACAAGCACAATATAATGTCCGTTTATTAAAGCTGCGATGGTAGCTCACGGGGCCATCAATATAATATCAATTGTTTTGTTTTAAATTGTCACTTCGGAAGATTGACACATTTTCACTGTTACTATAAATCTTGTATTGAATTAAAAAGGCATACATTGGAACGAATTAGACTGCAAATCAAAATTTGGAAAAATATTTAAACGGTTGTACACATACTCTATGTATCTGCCAGTTAAACTTTAATGACAAACTATAAGATTTTAACTGCAAAAATGCAAAACAGTATTCGTGCTCTTTATATGATATATTTGTCAATTATAATCGGTTTTTGAAATACGCCATGATATCAGTTCCAGTCTAAGGTTTCATTAAAGATTCTTAAAAACAGATATTACGAGGGCAAAAGCACCAAAGGTGAACCTTACTTGTCTGTAGTCGATGAAAGTTGCTTCTTACGAAGATTTGATTAGATGAGCGATCTAAACAATAATAGACAGTTGGATCAATAATTCAAGCATGGAACTAGATTTATCACATGCCATTTTTGATTGATAGTAGAGAAGGACTAACTAGCTTATAAATTTATCACAAACCCGGCCAATAGGTGTTTGGTTATTCACAGTTTGCTTGACACGGGTAGATAATAACTCTAAACGTTTGATTAGTCAAGTTCCTGCACGACATATGTTACCAAACTTTACCTGGTCAGTTTTTAAACCAATCTTTTAAAACATAAATATCAAAAGAGTCAGTGGAAGGAGAAGTATAGAATAAATCTATTAGATGAAATAGTAACAATGTTGACTTCTGTTCAAAAGGAAGACAAATAGAGTCCAAATGTCTGATCCTAACAGAAGAAAAAGCCAGACTGACAGTTTAAAGATTATTACCCAAAGCTAAAATAATTGAGAAATTACAGAATAAGATTAGTCAAAATATTCAAGATATTTCCTTGAGCATAAATAAGGACTTATTGAGGACATAATGTGTCCATCAAGAGCCAAACAAATTAGGTGGGTTTTGTTGAGAGTGGTGCATCTCTTTTTGATACTGTTGAAAGGTCTCCCTTTTTGAGTGGAACATCTCTTTTTGGAGCTATTGAAGGGTTACTCCTTGAGAGTGGTACATCTTTTATTTACTGTTGAAGGGTTGTGAATGGTATGTCCGGTTTTTTGGTACTGTTGGATGGATTCTCCTTGTGCGAGTCTGTATAATGGAGACAGCATTATAAAGAGAAGATCTTTATCGCATCAAATCATTTTAGTAATTGATAGATCAAAATTTGATAACTTATTTGAATTAAACATTTTAAATACCTGGTTCAAGTGTGCACATGTTTCATAACTAAAAACGGGGAAATGACAATTGTGTGGTTCGACAGTTGAAATTGAATACTAGATTTGTACATTTGATTTCGATAACAAAATGTAGCAAATAGAATGCAAATTTAGAATGCTGAATTTGAAATATTAATACAATTTGTGAATGATTTTATTCTTCCGTTTTTATATGTTCAGTATTTCACGACTAATGAAAACGTACTCCACGAAAGTGTCAAAAAGAGTCAGTACGTTCCTCTTTTAGAAAGAATGTATGAAACATATCGAGCATTGATAAAACAGGAAGGAGCAAGACTACAACAAAATTAGGAAAATAACTTTTTTTTTGTTAAAAAATACTCTCTTTGGTCTTTATCCTGTTTCTCAGCCATAAAGGGCAAACGATTTAAATCACTCACATCATAAAGGAGAATAAATAGAAAGGCAATGATAAAGATATACTAGCGTTTCGTGAGAGAAGTTGATGACATTATAACATAAATTATGATCTTCTTTGACCATCGCATATATATATATATATATATATATATATATATATATATATATATATATATATATATATATATATATATATATATATATATATATATATATATGAGACACCCACCCACACAAACATGATATGGTACGTTAAGGCAAAGTTTTATCCTGAACTTCATTAGTATTTATAGTATATAGAATATGACGTTGACAGTTTTCCATTGTGTATACTTTTTAAATAACAATGGGGGTGTGTTTGAATGTATCCATATTTTGTGTGTTTCTTTAAAAGTAAAAGTTGACTATAAAACGCTTGAAAGCTATGCACCATATACGTATATGGAAACTTGTTTGCAAAGCTTTTCCAACTTAAACTGAGTTAAAAATATATTATTGTTCTTTGGATATTTGTGAGCTTGTTATGTGAGTCCAGTTTCAGAGTAGAGGAATATCTTATTTAGAACTAAATTTCAAAGACATTATCAGATCACTCTCTATTTTATAAACTGATATCTCTGTCATAGCATTAGAAATATGACTTACGGTAATTCCTCTTCTAAAATAATATTGTAACACATGGATTACCTTCCCAATGTAAAGCATTGAAATAAATAATTATGATAACAATAGACTAAAAAATACGGAAACATATGACAGCCACACGTATCACAATCTCATCCACAAAATGAGTTTTTAAAAGTAATGAATAACGTATTATAGGCGACACTGTTGTTAACACTTACAACTGTTTAGTGATAAGGCAAGTTTCACACGTGAAAACCTAATACAAAATTTAATTTGTTTTTTTAAAAAAAATTTGCTGAAAGTTACACGCTGTTTTCAAATGAATTATTTAAAAATGCAACCAAAAAATTGTAATAAACGACATATTACATCGTAATGATTGTTTGTGACAGAAAATGACTGTATTATTCATGCAAGTATTGTTGCTTGGCAGTGGCTTCAGTTGCACGTAATGGATGCAAGGTGACATTTGATTCAGCCAGCAACATTTGCATTCATTTAACAATACGTTTACTCGAAATGATTAATTAATTCATGTTTTGCCTCAGTAATGTGATTCTAATGATTTAAGAATTACTCATTGCTTGCAATTAAGGTAAGTACACAATGCAGTTTTGTTTTGTCTCTATGATATGTTTAAATGAATAGGGTATTAAATCTACGTATGCTTCACCGCGTAGGTCGCAGACAAAATTAAATTATTCCAATTTGAACAAGATACAATCAATCCTGCCTAAACTGTGCAATTAGGTTAATAACTTCATACTTTCCTTGTTTTTGTAAGTTTCAAATTCAAAACAACGATCTGCTTATAACTCCTGCAAATATGATACCATCAAAGAAAGACTATTATGTTCTTATCAAGCTTGCCTGCCTTTGCATAGCAAAGAACAGTCTAAACAACCATTGGAAACCACGTCTAATGTGCACATTATACACAATTTGAGGCTTGGGTTCACTGGTTGTTAGGATGTTACCTGAACCAAAGAAATGAGTATTTCACAGTGTTTGAAGACCACCCATACGAAAGAACCTTTCTTGTTTAATGAATCTTAATAGTATATCAAGTTTCAGCGATGTATTTCGTGATTAGCCAGACATTGTATATGAACGGTGTCCATGCGTTCTTTTTGTCTTCATATCGTAAATCTCAGAGTTTGAAGGTATTTCATCTCCTCAGTGCTGTCTTGCAATATCCAGCTTTGGAAGGGAAGTAATGCGTACTAATTTTCTATCACCATCATTTGTATTAGATATAATGTAATAAGTCTAAAAATCGGTTCAAGAGTCATGCTGCTTAGTTTTCAGATATCCAACTCTTGCTGAGAAAACCATCTCTAAATGAGATGGGTACACATTGTTCCTTTTATTAGCTAACATGGATTTCCCTTCGCAGCACAATGTGACTGCCATCTCGCTTCACATTAGACCCCTTTTTTGCCAGTTCGTCTATTTAGCATCTTTACAGTACAACAGAGATATTGTAGGATATGAGGTCTGTTGGGTGAAAGGCCAAGGACATGTCATTAATCATAACATTTCTGTCATTTTGTTCTAACGTATAAGAAAGAAACAGTCTATGTCGCATTGTTTAACATGTTTATCTTCATTACAAGGATTCTTTGAAACATTATTGGGGTATCTTTGATCCAGTTTATGTTCTATCATTTAGGATGAATTTGTACCATAAATTGTTCCATTTTGCAGATATATTATAGGGAATAGTAGAATGAACTAAATAAACACTAAATTCGGACAATGCTTTCCACAGGTCCTACTGTTTAAGGTTATATTGCGTGTTGCAAGGCCATTTTACCCCTTGGGTCCTCTGAACCCCATTCAATTCTCTCGTTAGCTATCCATTGTAGCTTACGTCCCTTATCGCCGATTTAAATACAATAAAAAAAACCAAACTAAGTATGGCTGCTAACAGGCGCTTCATTCTCAAATAAAAGTCATTGATAGCAAAGAATTCATAACTTCTTTCTCTAAAGTATTACTCGGATTCTCTACATTTTGCACCAAAGCCATTTAGGTCAAAGATTAAGACACTGGCACTTTCTTTTCAGGGGAGAGGAAGCATGATGTCATTAGTATGCAAGTGAAACTGGTCAAATTATGAAAATTCCAAAGCCTTCAAGGCGAAAAACTGCATTCTAATCACTTTCGAACACCGTCCCGGTCAGAAGAGAAAAGTTATACGTAACCAGATAAAGGAATAGCAATTAAACTATAACAGGACTTAGAGAATACAAACTATTAATCATACACAAAAGACAAAATGCAATGGGCACGCGCGCATACAACAATAAATTTAATGGACTTAAAGGGATGAAAAGTTAAGTACGTCAACAAAATACTATCTTATTTTATGTGTGCATACATTTCTTCATAATGATCTCATGTATACGGCTAAGGTGAAGGGAAAAATGCTGTTAAATTATTCGGATCATACTCATTTGAATAGACATCATACAACTTGTGATATACTAAATGAACTTTGATCGGAAGAAGACGTTGTACACAGCATACTTAGACTAAAATCTTGCAGTCCAGATGGTAAAAGATCTTACTTTTACTATGCTGCTTATCACGCCAATGTTAGCAACACTTTGTAGCAAAGTTTTTGATGCTTGTATTTTTTCTCGTCCAAGAAAAGAATGTATTTTATGGCTACTAGATTACGAAAAGACTCCTTTGTCGATTCTAATAATTCTGGGGTATATCACTAATTAAGTCCATGTGTAAAATCTGAACTTGTAAAAGTTCAATATGCATGATGAAATCACGTAGTTGTCCAAATATAGGTATTGCAAAAATAATGCATTTATAGCGATTAGTTTTAAACATATGTTCTTGTTGCAGTATGATAAAATGGGATTAGTCACACATTCTAACAACTTAAATAACGCAAGTATTGCATTATTTATTGGGATTTTCTTGTTTTTATCCTTTATAGAGATAAATGAGGATGATGGTGTTACTACTTCATGAAGTTTACTTTAGTAAATATTATCAAGATCCAAGGGAAAAGTATTCTGACATGTCTTGGTATAATCAACCCACCTAGATACAAATGTTATGGCCTTATGTCACCACAGAATCCGTTTGTTATTTGCAGAGTTGCATTATCTATATATCTTTGGCTGCATCGACTAAAATATACATAAAATATGAACACATTATATATATGGGCGATTCAGATGGCAGATATGGTCTTTGTATATATTATTGTATTATGGGTTGGTGGCCTAGATTACTAAATAAATAGCTTGAATCTTGAATCATACAACCCCAACACACACAAACACACACACACAACACACACACACACACAAGAAGAACAACAAAAATAATAATGCATTGAAGAATCAATTGCATTGTGTTCGAATGATTCTAAGAACGTTAGAGTCCATATTTCAGTTACTATCCTGATCTAAAAATATGACTTATGTATGCCCAAACCACTAAAAGCAATATAGAACCACTAAAAGACTCTAGAAAACGAAGCTCTGCAAAATGACTATCGAAACAACTCAATAGATATCTAATCAACATAGCTTTAGATATAAACCAGATCAGTGGACCAATTAAGTAAGCCAGTTGGCTTAGAAGACAGTTTATCGGAAAGAGAAAACAATGGGATAATATAATTCTTAAAATTTCATGAATTACAGGGACTTCATTTATAGGTATCATTAACATAAATGAAAAGTATAAAACCTATCCCGCAGGAGTACGCCGGACCGGAAATGAGAAATTCAAAGCAAAGCCAAACAATACATTATAATTAGCTCCTTTATCTGCAACAATGATGATATTCCCCCACCTCTCACCCATGCATATTATATATTTCTCTCAGAAACTGTGAGCTAAAGTGGCGGCATTCAAGGCAATGGTGGTTTTTAAAATGTAGTTTCCATGAACTGATATATTGTTTAGTTAAGAATTTGAACAGTAAAAATTAAACCAAACGATGTTTAATACATGCACATTTAAATCTTTATAATTCTAAGAAACGCAATTCTCGTTATTGAGTTAACATTCCAAATTTCCTTCATTTCATTTAAGAAACGTGTATTCAGTATAATTTATTTCGTACATAGTGCATTTTTATGTTTATGTAATATCTTTTACAATATATCTCATACGCTGTGATCAGCACTGCCTGGCCAGCACGGTTGTTTGCCTCGTATGGATGCAGCGAGTACAAAGCTTCGTGCTACACAAACTAGCAACTAATTATTTCTGGTAAATTCTGGAAGTAGTGATATGGTAAGGCGACACGTGTTATGTTAAGATTCCGTTTGTAATTCATCTAACTGAGAAACCCGTCATGATTCTAAATATCACTTTCAACTTGATGACACAATTCGTATAGAACAAGAATAAAATATCCCTTTTATTTGAATATGATCTACGGCAATGTCGACAAATACTAGCACCAGTGTGTTATCCAGCTTTTATGAAAAGTATCATTTACGTAAATCTAGCCAACAAATTACGGTAAAACATAAGAACATCGTTTGGTCAGGTACGAATATTCCTGCGATAAACCATTAGTATTAGAATTACAAGACAGGAATAAAACAATTTACAATTGCTACATTTTGCATCTTCAGATTTCATCTATATATTCAGAACGTCTGCTGTTTTATACTTTTTTGTACTAACGTCTTAGTACACATGTAGACTTGACCATTGATATTCATACACACGACAGAGGTAGATTAATTGAAGGACAATTTTGGTTAGATAGATCACGAAAATAAAGGGCACAAAAATATAAAGTTAGCTAATTATTTTTGTACTTGTACAATTATTCTATACAGAAGCAATTTATAATACTCATTTATCATTTAGAACATTTTCCATTTAGGCCTATTAACGCCATCGGTAAATATATTAGTGTCACAAATGAGAGATTTAGATGTTCATAGCAATAAACTTCTCAGCATTTTCCGTGATGTTTCCCATTAGCTAATTACCGTTTTTCTTTAAAGAAAATTTTATATGTATGAGTCGAAAAGACTATTAAAATATATCAGAATTTAAAAAGGAAATTAAATATTCATTATTATTAAAATTTCAGAAATATAATTTATTTGGTTTGGTTAAAGAAATCTAACAATCACTTAATCTTTAAATTTCGAAAATATAATTGCTCTGTTAATTCTGTAACATTTGATGACATGATGACACAGAAGTATTTACATTTAAAGGCAAACTTAAAAGAAATGCAGATTTGATGGAGAGACTTCCTATATAATTTAACACAACAATAATGTACGAAAATATATGTGTTGTTTAAACTTTTTACAAACGTTCTAGAAAGCAGAATGCGAGAAACAGATGCATATTTGTGGAATCAATGTTCTTTTCTGTTTTAAATGAACATGCTCTTGCAAAGAACTTAAGAACAATTGCAAACACGAGGGAAAGTTGATTAAATATCTACGATTAACCCGGATGAAGTGCTGTATTCCTGATTTTCGTTTTGCGAAATGAGGAAGATTAAATATAATGAGACGTTTTCGAAAGAAACCCGTGATTGATTCATTTAAATCAAATTTATCTTATATAGACTTAAATTTGGACAACAATATGTTACTTGAGGAAATATTCGTCAGACTTCTGGAATATATCTGAAATTAATGAATAAATTTATTTATTGAATGAACATTTTTCATGAAATGTTTTTTTTTTTCAACAGAAGGCTTGTAATTACAAGCACTGTCAAAAATTAACAGAATGGAGAACACTCTTTTACAGAACTGGTCTTCGAAAAATAATATGAATCGAATAAACAATCATTTGAACAAACACTACTAAGGTCTTTTCAATAATGAGGAATTGGGAAAACTATTGGAGAATATTATCTTTACAAAAGGGCCTTATATGTTCTTCTACTTGAGGACTTCAGGGTTTCTTTTTGTTTAAAGGGATTTTATATAAATTAATTATATGCGAATTTGATTTGTTGATCATATAGTTGAACATAAAAGATGACCATGAATTCTTCATCTTTATATTTTTATTCTTTGCACATTGCTTGATATTTCATGCCAACTATACATGCATACATACTTTATACTCACCTACATACAACTATAATACTTAAGTTGAACACCGAATAATAATTACCCTGCATCTGAACCTATTATCTTTAACATTGTGTTTCTTTTCTGGTACAAAATTTGTAAGTTCGTTCCTTTTGGAACTTTTTGGGCACTATATAGCCAAGTTTGGTTAGAGGTTCCGTAAAACGGTACTGAATATATAAAGTCCCGTTCTTAGTGAGAGTTTGAAAAATGTAACAATTAGTGATAGCAAGAAAAAATAATTAGTTTAACAGATTAATTTTAAAAAGTAGAAACGGTCAAAAATATTAAAAACGGGAAGCTTAGCCTGATGTCAGTATATTTAATTTCTAATATTATTTGGCAATTGCTAGCATCGTTTAATAAAACGGACACCATGGGAATGCCATAGAGTCTTGCCCGATAGTTCCGAACTTGTATTTTCAGTAGCTGCCTCAAAAAAAGAATTTGAACACTTTCCTTTTTGACTTTCGTCAATATTAACCCCTTGTTATGTTTTGAGCTATTGCAATTGGCAAACCTCGGCAAGATGACTGGTTGTTTGATAGCCGGTTCCTAATTAAATGTGTTTTCTACAGTGATTATGCACCTCATATCTGTGTAGCATGAAGCGAACATTCACTCAGTTACAGGTTAAACACAAGGTGACTGAGATTTAATACATGCTAATGTTAAACCCAATTAACTTGTTTTATATACATAAGCAATTATGTATAATATTGCAGTATTTTGCATTAAATTACATGAAAGCCCTTCATAATTTGTCCATTAGCTTTATATTAAATTTATAATTGTTTGTAAGCAGCAATTTCATATCAGAGCATTTATCTTGGCTGTTATGATTTTGTTAAGAATTTTTCCCAATAAATATTTGCTAAACATGATAGCTCTTAATACGCGTCAATATACTTGCCTATATTTTCCATATTATATGATATAAAACAAAATTTCAAGGAATATTTACCACAAACTGTGCAAGAACTGAAGATGCATTGTTTAATAATGGAAACTGAAATCTTGAGAACATTGCGTGCTTTGTTAATACTTTTATAATCTGTTCATTGCTGAATCTGTAAATGCCAATTAAAATTTCATTTAACTGAAGAAAACGCTTCTAATTCAGAAGATAATATTTCTGTTGACAAATTTGACATACCATGCAAATATTCATAATAGTGGCACTGAATATGGTGTATTTTTCTTTCTATGACTCCACTCACGTAATCGTCTTCTTTTTTTGGTGTGGCTGTCTTATATTTCGATTTGTCAGTCTTAAAATTTCAATTTAGAGTACAAAGACGGCTGTTGGTAGATTTTGCTTGAAAAGTCTTATCACCGATACTTTGTCTATTGTATGCGTCTCGTGTCTCACAAAAATTAACCAACGTATAATAGCTTACAATAACACCCGGTTTGATGGCAGTTCATGCAGAAGAAAGAATGGACATACAGTTTGTAACCGCCCTCTAGCGATTTTGAAGTGACAAAATGTAATTCTCTTGTTTCTGACCAATAGCCATACAAAATTATGCGGCTTTCAGAAAGGAAAAATGCATATGAGACCGTGTGATTTAATATTCAAGGTTAATTCTCGATATTTGTAGTGAATAATTAATGTCCTATAATATTCATGAGGGTGAATGGTTTTCTGTGGGTGAGAAAACTTGGGTTTCACATATTATGAACACATTAGGTAAAAAGTGAATATTAATATGGTGTCTCTGCTGCCATCATTTCGAAAGGTAAGTGGTTTTGATATTAACTCGCTTCTTGGAAATGGTAATTTTGTGGATGTGGAGACTTCTTTTACATCATCAGGATTGCCTGGTGAAAGCCAAAGTTCCAGCATGGATGGCCCTTTTTTAACAGAAGGCTTTTCTTCTACAAATGCTACAAATAATCACGGCCATGTGAATCAAAGAAACATGGATTATTATCTTTCATGCTATGACAGTTCATCACAACACGACCAGTGCATTAACAGGATGAGGCAGTATGAAATGGCTGTCAACTACCCTCATGGAACAAGTCTTTTAAGAACAGGGGGTTTTGGGCCGTTATCACAACCCACCTGGTCCCTTTTGAACCCCGTTACCTCTGGAGAATTCCGCCACCCTTCCATGACAATATCTGAACACACGAACAAAATTACACCAAGGTTTATGGACTTCGATGGAAACTATTCTCCATTATCGACATTCTACTCTGCGGCAATCAATCATACGACCTCTGTATCATCCCGTGCTGAACCTGCTTCTTCATTTTCTTGGCCATCGAACAGAGTGAGTGGCTATTTTTCCGGTCGTTGTCCGGGTAAGTATAAAAATCCAATTAAACCATCGATGAATTAAATAAGCAGAACCCATCTTCAGTATTTATATTCAAAACATCAAAGTCGTTCAAATACACTTATCAAGTGAACTAATAGCAGAACCCACAAGACATATTTTGAAAGATGGATATATTATTATTATTATTATTATTATTATTATTATTATTATTATTATTATTATTATTATTATTATTATTATTATTATTATCATTGCTTATGTAA